>BLSH010033090.1:183174-195710 GCA_018402905.1 Glandirana rugosa
GCTGCCTGGGGTTGTCTGGAGCCCTGCAGTAAACGGCCCAGGTAGCAATATGGGTTTTCCTCTAGTAGGAGGCATTCCGTACCCTCTGTCTGTAGTAACTAAAACTGCCTCGGGTTGAGTTCTAGGAGGGCCTGTAGAGATCTCGGTGGGACGTCGCGGCTCGAGAGGAGGCGGGCGAGGATCTGGATCGCGCTGTTGACCCGAAGTGTATGTCTACCCCTAAGGGGGAGAGACAATGGAAGGCGTCCCTGGCGTCTAGCAAGTGCGAGTCCTCCGGACCCCTCAATGGCCGCGAGAAACAGAAATACCTCTGCTGGGGGTAGAGACATGGCTTAACCGACTGTGAGGACGGTGTAGTTAGTCCTGCGGGTTCGAGGTAAGAGCGCCGGTAACTCCCCAGGCCTCCTGAGCGTGAACGATCTGCGGTCCCTGCGGAAGGTAACAGAGAGGGGGAATCCCCATCTGTATGTGAAGCCCAGTTGTCGCGCTAGGTCTAGGAGCGGGCGGAGGAGAGCTCGGCGCTGCAGGGTGGCTCTAGAGATGTCCGGGAGGATCTTGAGTTGGGCTCCGTCAAAATCAATGATGTCTGTCTCCCATGCCTTACGGAGGATGATCTCCTTTTGGGTATAACGATGGACCCGGCAAATGACGTCCCGAGGTCTGTTGGGGTCCGTCGAGCGCGGCCCCAGAGCCCGATGAATCCGGTCTAGCTCCACCTGCGGGGATAACAGGTCTCCCGCTACCCTGCGGAAGATCGCATTTGCCGTCTCCCCGAGCTGTTCGGGGGAAGTGGCCTCTGGGAGTCCCCGGAGCCGCAGGTTGTTCCGACGGCTCCGGTCCTCCATTTCCTCCAGGCGTAGCTGTAACTCCGCTGCTGAGTCCATATGGGATGTCTGTAGGGCTTCCAAGGTGGACAGTCTCTGCTCCATCGCCGACAGCGAAGACTCCCCTGCAGTGATCCTGTCCGTCAGTGCATGTACATCTTGCTTGACTGCTCGGAGCTCACGTCTGTGGTTCTCCTCCACCTGGCTGATAAGAGCTGTAATGTCCGCTCTGGTAGGCAGCGCCAGGAGTAAGGATCGGAGCTCCGCGTCCACCTGTAACGTCGGGGTCTGGCAAGCCGGTGATGCAGAGTCTCCTCGGAACACTGCCGGTACATCCGAGTTTGAGTCCGAGAAGGATGAGGGGGCAGGAGATGCCGGGGGATTCCCAGTGCGGGAGGTCTCCGATCGTGAAGCACATGGCGTCGCCATCTTGGGTGTCAGGGTGGCCTCCGAAGTACCGGCGAAGTATTGGCGGATCTCCCCACTGGATATAACGGTTTTGTTGAGTTTAGAGCTGTTCCTAGTCTTCCTCTTTTTATGTGAGAGCATAGTGTGGTAGGTAGGCACTGTACAAGCCGGGGTAGAGTAGGGGACAGGCAGGAGCTCACAGAGAACGTGTCTCTACTCGGCCATGTCCAGAGCACGCCCCCCGATGGCGGGGCGTTTAACCCGAAGGGCCACCCCGTCCGGTCGGGGCTTGTCGCGGTCGACCCACCGCGAAGCATCCGGTCTAGCGCGTGATGGCCGGCTAGGGAGACTAACTGGATCCAAGAACCAGCCTGTCACCCAGCGCGGCTGCTTGATTGTAGTCTTCATCTGTGAGGCTGTCTCTGGACAGCCGAAGTGGACCAGAGAGGTACCACAGATCCCAACAGGGAGCCTAGGTCTAACTCCTTGCACTAGGCAGAAAAAACTGGGCCAGCAGAGCTGGGTGTGGGGTTATCTGCCAGTGGGGACTGCCTCCTGGGAGGGGCTGTGTCTGTTGCTGTTCTTTTTGCTGTTAGAACTGCCTGTTCTGCCTAGTAAACTACTGAAGAGGGCAGTATAACCCACTTAGTCCTAAGAGTCTCTGTGCCTGTCGACCAGCGAAAGAGAAAATAGGATTTTTTTGACTTACCGTAAAATCCTTTTCTTTGAGTTCATTGACAGACGCAGCCTCTTATTCTTGACATGTGGGATTTATGCACCTTTCACTAGGAGTGGACTAGGCAGAACGTAGTTCAGCTAAAAGCAGATACAGCCCCTCCCAGGGGGCCGTCCTCACTCAGCATAACCCCTCCTGCCCTGCTCAGCAAGCCAGTTTGTAACAAGCAGTACAAACTCAAACAAAAGAGGGGTGGGTGCTGCATCTGTCAATGAACTCAGAGAAAAGGATTTTACGGTAAGTCAAAAAAATCCTATTTTCTCTTTCGTTCATTGACAGACGCAGCCTCTTATTCTTGACATGTGGGGATGTCCTAAAGCAGTGTCACGAGGGGTGGGCAACAACAACCACAGTACCCAACCGAAGAGATCTCCGGGAGGTACCAGACGCATCTCCACCACCGCCTGCAAAACTTTGCGGCCAAAAGCAGCATCCTAGGACGCTGCAACACCAACTCTGTAAAATGTTGAACCAAAAGTGTGCACCGAGGCCCAAGTGGCCACCTTGCACACCTGAGAAACCGACCGCCTCGGAAAGCCCGAGTGAACCGTGACCGGCCGGGCCAGCTCCTGGCCCCGAACAGCATACACACGGGTCACCATCTGACATATGCATCGGAAAATGGTGTCCGGCGAGGCCGCCAGCCCCTTTCGCGGACCATCCACAGAGACAAAAAGCGCATACGACCTCCGAAAAGAGGCAGTGGTTGCCAAATACACCCGCAGAGCCCTAACCACATCCCGGGAGTGCAAAACAACCTCCTTAGGATGAGACGGGCTGGGACACAGTGAAGGGAGGACAATATCCTCATTGATGTGAAAAGAAGAGACCACCTTCGGTAAGAAGGAAGGAGAAGAAAGGAGAAGGATGCACAACCGCCTTGTCCCCGTGTAGGACCAAGTACGGAGACCTACAGGACAGCCGCCAGCTCAGACACCCGCCTAGCGGATGTAATAGCCTCCAGGAAAACCACTTTCTCGAAAGCAGCTGCAGGAAAATTTCCCTGACATTTTCGAAAGGTGGCCTCTGAAGCACTGAGAGGACCAGATTAAGGTCCCAAGGCGCCAAAGGCCCTGGCAAAGGACATGACAAACCCCCTGGACAAAGGTACGAATCAGGGAATGCGTCGCCAAGGGACGCTGAAAAAGAATCACCCCTTAAGCGTGCTCAATGCTGATCTAGGCCTTACTGAAGGAAGGCCAGCACCCAAGACACCGAGAAAGAACGGGGGTTCCAAACCCCGCCTCGCACCAAGCTATGTAAGCCTTCCAGGTAAGGTGATAGATCTTCCGTGAAGTGGCCTTACGTGCCTTGAGCATAGTGGGAATGACAGACTCAGAGAGTCCCCTAACTCAATAGCCAGGCCGTTAAAGCCAGCGAGGGTAAAGCAGGGTGCAAGATGGGTCCCTGTGAGAGTAGGTCCTGGCGAAGGGGGGCCGCCAGGGAACATCGAACACCATCCGCATGTCGGTAAGCCAAGGATGCCGAGGCCAACCTGGCGCTACCAGAATGGTTGGGATCCCTTCCGCCTCTGTCCTGCGCAGCAGGCGCGGGAGTAATGGAAGTGGAGGGAAGGTGTAGAGCAGCCGGTACTGAGACCACGGAGCTATGAGGGCATCTGCTGCATCTGCCAGCGGATCCCTTGTTCTGTTCACGAAGGCCTGCACCTTCCGATTGAGCCAGGATTGATGCAGGGACCACTCTCCCTGATCCAGCCTCTGGCAACTGAGATAGTCCGCCTGCCAATTCTCGACGCACAGGATGTGAACGGCGGAGATTGCCGGCACGTGAAGCTCTGCCCATCGCAGATTTGGGCCACTTCCGACGCTGCTGCCGCGCTTCTTGTTCCGCCCTGATGGTTCACGTAAGCCACAGCCGTGGCGTTGTCTGACTGGACCCGAACAGGACGCCCGTGCAACCTCCCCAACCAGTGGGAGAGGCAAAGCCTGATCGCTCGCAGTTCCAGCATGTTGATCTGGAGACGGGACTCTTCTGGAGACCAGCGGCCCTGTGTCAACAGCCTCCCCAGGACCCCTCCCCAGCCGTATAGGCTGGCATCCTTTGTGATCACCGTCCAGTCCATGGGAAGAAATGACTTCCCCAGCTCCAAGGCCGGGGCCCGTAGCCACCAGGCGAGGGAGCCTCGAGTCCGGTGGTCCAAACTGATCACCCGATCCAGGGATAGCAGAGGCTTGTCCCACCGCAGCAGGATTACCCGCTGCAGGGGCCGGTGTGACTCTGGGCATAAGGCACCGCCTCGAAGGAGGAGACCATCAGCCCCAACACCCGCATGCAGAATCTGAGAGAGGACCACCGCTGGGACAACAGGGTCCGCACCTCCACTTGGAGAGTCAAGACCTTGGCGGCAGGGAGAAACACCTTCGCCCGTTCCATGTCCAGGACCAAGCCCAAGTATTCCAACCAGCGCGGCGGAGTCAGTACCGACTTTGGGAGGTTGATCACCCAGCCGAAGTCCCACAGGAAACCGAGGGTGATGTCCACACTGTCCGTCAGGGCTGCGGCTGACTCCGCCTGCAGAAGGAGGTCGTTGAGATACGCCACTACTGCTATGCCCCACTGCCGCAGCAAAGCCAGCACTGGGGCTAGGAGCTTGGTAAAAACCGGTGGGGCTGAGGCCAGACCGAACGGGAGGGCCACAAACTGGTAGTGGAGATCCCCCACCGCAAAGCGCAGAAAGCGCTGGTGGTGCGCGCATATGGGCACGTGTAAATACACATCCTTGATGTCCAGGGAGGCTAAGAAGTCTGCCTGACAAAGCGCCGCCACCACAGAGCGGACAGATTCCATTCTGAATTTTTGCTCCCTCACAAGAAAGTTGAGGACCTTCAGGTCCAAGACAGGCCTGACCCCATCCTTTTTCGGAAATACAAAAAGATTGGAATAAAAACCGCGGAAACGTTCCGCAGAAGGAACCGGGACAATCACACCCTGATGGAGCAGGACGTGCACGACCCTGAACAGGGCCTGCTGTCATTCCAGGGGAAGCCTCAGATTGGAGGCGAAGAACCTTTCTGGGGGCTGGGTACGGAACTCTATCTTGTACCCGGACTAAACCACCTCGCGCACCCAGAGATCTGAGATGCGCAAAGGTCCAACGGTCCGTGAACCGTAGGAGCCGTCCCCTCACCCAAACCGCGGGTGGGGGCGACCCATCATGCTGAGGAGGACTTCTCCTACGCCTTTTCGGCCTTACGCTGCCAGGGATGCTTCTGGCCCCTCACTGGGGTCTTGGCGGGCTAAGAGACCTTGTTCGAGGTACGTGGGGCACGAAAAAAACTCTTTTAAGTAGAGGAGGAAGGGCCTGCCCCGCGCCGGGGCTCCTTGCCCCTTCTGGGCTCCGGAAGGAATGTACTCTTTCCCCCAGTGTAATCCTTGATGATCTCGCCGAGGGAAGCCCCAATGAGGCAACCCCTTTCAAAAGGCAGGTCCGTCAGGCCCTTTTTTGACGCCTGATCTCCTGACCAGCATCGAAGTCACAGCAGACGTCTGATGATGATTGCAAACATGGACAGTTTGGACAGCATGAGAGCCATGTCGAGGGCCGCATCACAGAGATACTTAAGGCCCTGAATCAGCTGGCCTGCCATCTGCACAGGTTCCGGAGGGGCCTGGAGAGTCACCAAAGCCTGGTGCACAATGGTCGCCCACTCCGTAAGCGCCTGTGCCACCAGCACAGACGCCAGCGTCAGCCGCATAGCTGACCCTGTGACCAGGAACATAGCCTTGGCCTCAGTTCTCCTGTCGGCCGGGTCCTTGAAGGATGGAGAACCCTCCATCGGAATAGTGATCGCTTTGTTCAGATGAGCCACCGACGGGTCCACCGTCGGAGACTTCCACTTCTGCAACAGGGTATCCTCAAAGGGATAACGTACAGAAAAATGTTTAGGTATGGCGAACGACCAGAGGACGCCACCACTCCTTGTAAACAAACTGATCAAAGTATGAGAAATAAGGGAAAGCCTTAGGCATCCAGGCTGGCTCATGCGACCCAAAAGCGTATGGCGCCCCCTGAGTCGCAGCCGGGCCCAGCTTCAGCGTCTCATGAACCGCTGAGACCAATGAGCCCACCAGAGCCCTTCACGAGCCGCGGTGGCCCCTGAGGGCTCCTCCTCTTCATCCGAGGGGTCCCCGATTTCACCATCTGACAGCTCCAGGGGGGTCCCACCAGAGGACGGAGGAGGGGGTGGTCGTTTGCTCGCCACCCCATGGTCACGGATCGGCTCTACCCTAGAGAAGTACCCCTCCAGGAGGGCCGTCAAAGTGTGCAGCAGAACCATAGGTCCCAGCGCTGCCTGATCCCCACCGGAGACCCCTGGCTGAGAAGCACCAGCTTCTCAGCCTGCACCCCGGAAGACACCCATCGGACTGTGTGTCCCACACCGCCCCACAGTCGCTGCACTAGGGCCCCAGGGGTTCCCAGGAGGACTCACCCCACCACCCTAAAAGCTGCGCTGCTGTAGCTGCCTGTCTCTATTACTGCTGCTGCTCGCGATCCTCACGTGTCAGGAGGGTGCTTCTGGCCTGTATCCGCGCCGAGAGGTAGGGCTGCCCACCCAGCCAGCGATCTAAGGCCAGGATACGGCGGACCACACAAACATGGCTGCCGTAGGCACTAGAGGCCGAACGCAGCAGCCGGCTACTGCAAAATGGCGGCCGTTACATACATGCGGCCGGCTACAGGAAAATGGCGGCCGTGTACAACACACGGCCGGCTATGGGGAAATGGCGGCCGTTCGCACATGCAGCCGTATACAGGCAAATGGTGGCCGCTACTCTCCCGCTGCCCATCCAGGGGTACCCATCCAGGCAGTGAGACCTACAGCCCCAGGGGGAGGTAGGTGGGGGGTGGGGGGACAGCAAGCCGGTGGATAGGTAGGATACCTATACCGCGGAAAGGGGTCACCAGCCACCGCCCCCCCCTTACCCCCCGCAGGAGGGGGGAGGACTCACCACTCTGGACGGGTGCAGCGGGTAGCCACCCGAAGCAGTCCTGCCACCCCACCGATTTGGGGGTGCTGCCGGCCACCCACCACCCATGACATGGACACCGGGTGCCCGGTCCTAGTTGTGCTGGCGGGACGTTTAACCCGCCGGCCGCCTCGCACGGAATGAGGCCTGTCGCGGCCGACCCTGCTTACAGCTAAGGGTCGGCTTGCATCCGTCGGCCGCGCTGGGGAGACTCCCTGGATCTAGGATATCCAGCCTGTCACCCAGCCGGCTACTTGATTGTATTCTTCATCAGAATTCTTGAAAAAAGAAAAAAAGAAAAAAAAAAGAATGGGGAACCGCAGATCCCATCAGGGAGCCAGGTTCTACTCCTTGCACTAGGCAGAAAAAAATGGCTTGCTGAGCAGGGCAGGAGGGGTTATACTGAGTGAGGACGGCCCCCTGGGAGGGGCTGTATCTGCTTTTAGCTGAACTACGTTCTGCCTAGTCCACTCCTAGTGAAAGGTGCATAAACCCCACATGTCAAGAATAAGAGGCTGCGTCTGTCAATGAACAAAAGAGAAATAGGATTTTTGACTTACTAGTAAAATCTTTTCCTGGAGTACAATACAGGACACAGTCATCTCTAAATCATTACGACTAGGTTATATATAGCTAGCTCTTCAGGTGCAAGGGCACTGGCTGGAAAAAAAAAAGCTGCTGGCACTGCCCCATCTAACAGCTAGCCCATGCCCAGTTAGCCTTAGCTTTATAAAATCTTAATGTACTGTACTCCAAGAAATTTTACTGGTAAGACTATAATCATATTTTCTGGATAGTACAGCTGAAAGCAGCTTGTAGCCCCTTACACCTAGAGCTGACATCAGAAGAGGCCTGAACATTCCCCATGGTAAAACTTAAACATGAATGGAGGCTGTGCAAATCTGAGAAACAGATGCCTGGTGTAGAAATGTCCATGAGGCACTAATAGATTTGGTAGAATGTGCCTTAAGGTCTGGTTCACACCTATTCAGGTTGCAGTTTGCATCATCCAGGTGCATTTAGCATTTTTCAATACATATTATTGATCCATTGAAGTCTATGGAACCAAAAAACAGAAAAAAGTCTCTGACCCTTCCACTAAAATGCACAGATGTGAACTACATCCATAGGAAACCATGTTAAATGGACTGTAGTGTGTTAGTGCAAAAAAACAAAAACGCAATAAAAACTGCATAGGTGTGAACCAGGAAAGTTATCCTTATCCTTCAGACAGCACTTGCACAGCATGCACTACATCCAGACAGTGCAGAGAAATTTCCTTAGAATTCTTCAGAACAGGACATAATGAACGGAGAATAATATCCTAATGTGTACTGATGAGATAGGCCTTGCTGTTATGTTACTTCCATTTTATTTGTACAAGTCCCCATGATAGATTCCCCTTTATCTTGCTTTGGCTTGCATCAGCTGCCAATGCCCGGGTATTTAGGGCTAAGGTCAAGTAACAGTCCGCATAAAGTTAGTGGGAAACGAGAATCAGTTTAAACTAGCTTAAACCGGTTATACGCGTACTGCCTTATAAAGGACGCCCCCACGCATCACAATACAGACAATTCCCTGATTAACTATGCTGAGTGTGTGTGTGTTTTCTTTATTATCTATGGGTTGTCCCCAGACATGTCTGTTGATTACTGAAGTGCCTGTCCGAGGTACAAGAGCTAGCCGAGGACACAGTAACCCCTTCCTTTCAGCTGGGGGCTCGTCCGGAGATCTTGGGGACCACCTTCGGTAACTAATATTTGTCTTTTTGATGGAGATTGCATTGCCGTAGGTATGGATGTCTCAAAGACTCATTTGAATCTGAAAGGCTAAAATAATATCCTCCTGTTGAGATAAAAGTAAAACTAACTGGCCAGTTAGAGTGCTGTGATAAGCACCGGGGAAGTCTGGGACTCCCGAGTATATAGAGAAATAAGCAAAGCGCTTTGATAAGCACCGGGGAAGTCTGGGACCCCCGAACATAAGTAAGAAACAGAGATAAGACCGACGACAGTGCACATCGTGATCTCTTTACTTTTGCTCTCTCCCTGTCGCATGGAAAATATTTTAAATGCAGAGAACTGGCTTGATTACGCCCCATATGGTATAAGAGAGATAATAAGAAACAGAACAAAATGTGAATAAATCATAATAAGATTTTTCAAATTACATGAGTGAGTCAGAAATAGATAGACCCACACACCCTCTCATGCCGTTCTCCAAGCCACCCTCCCCCTTATGTCCAGAAGCCTGAATGTGGGGGATGATGAACTGACCATTGAGATTGTGAAGCTACAGTGGCGTGCAGAATGTGTGTATATGTTGAGCTCTTTGTGTTGTGATGAAAAATGTTTTATGAAGAGGTTAAATGTATATTGTTCTTTCTGTAGTCAATGTGATAAGTGTGGCTGATTTATAACATAAGTTTCACTACTTATGTTTGAGAGTCTATGTGAGTTTAATATTGAGAGAGATGATTTGACCCCCCTCTCCCCCTCGTTCTGTGTGTTTCTGTGTAAAAGGATGAGACAGGCTTCTAGCCACATTCCTTCTCTCCTTTGATTTATTTATTTTCAGGTACTTGTATAGCGTATGTATATTGTGTGTTCACATCGGTCCCTACCTTCAGGAAGCTTGTAATCTAATAGAGATATACTGTGTAAGGTATTTTGTGTGAGGAGCTAGGTCTGTGAAATGTAGGACAATGTGTTACGTTTCGAAAAACTATAAAACACTTGTATGACATGTGTTGCTCAAAAGTAAGTGATGTAAAAAATAAAAACTTTGTAAGGTAAAGGACATTTTTAAATACTTTTGTAGAAATAAAATCTTAGTTGAAATGGTTAGTTTTGCTATGTAACTCTGGCATTATTTGAAACAAAGGAAAAAATGGCTGAGTGCAGCCAACGCCCTTTAAATTCCTAAAAGGTAGCCATGATTATTATAATTATTTAAATGTTTAGTTCTCCATTCCAGCCTATTGGGTGTGGAAAGGGAAAAGGCTCCACCCACTGATAAAAACCTGGTTGTACCCTTTAATGAAAATCATTTGAACAAGACAGTTGACTAGTAAAGACCAGGCTTAGATCATTTTTATTTAACAGTATATGATAGGACAATAGTGAATGATCACTGGAGATGTATGTCTATGTATGTATTGCCTTGATTAATGATTGTAATGAAGTGTGATACTTTAGAATACAACACTAATGATTATTTTATAAGTTTTTGTTAATACAGAAATGACCAGATTTATTTCTAGAAGTTTTCAAGTTTTGTATGGGAAGAGGTTGAAATAGAAAAATCAATGGATTGGTGATGTATAATCTTTGTGCAAAATGTTATGAACATACTATAAAGGTTATGGTGAATTATTATTGATAATTTTTGATGGACGTGCTTTAACCACTTGCCGACCGCCGATCGGCATCTGACGGCGGCAAAGTGGCTCGTTCCCGCAAATCGCCGTCATACGACGGCGGCTGCGGGAACGTGTATAGTGAGCGCGCGCGTGCCGCCGGAGGCGCGCCCGTGCGCTCACTGTGTCCAGGGGGGCCAGGGAGCGGGAGCGGTGGCTTCGATTGCCGCCGGCCACCCGCGATGCCCCCCCCCGGAGCGTATGAGCGGAGGTCCGTGTATGTAAACACGGACCTCCGCTCTGTGTGAGGGGGAAGGGCTGTGATCACAGCCTTCCTTTACGTGAAGCCTGTGACCACTTCCCTTCCCCAGATAGGCAGTCCCCCATACAGTTAGAACACGCCCAGGGAACATAGTTAACCCTTAGCGCGCCCCCTGCAGGTTAACCCCTTCACTGCCAATGGCATTTACACAGTAATCAGTGCATTTTTATAGCACTGATCGCTGTATAAATGCCAATGGTCCCAAAAAAGTGTCAAAACGGTCCGACATGTCCGCTGAAATATTGCAGTACCGCAAAAAATCGCAGATCGCCGCCATTTTTAGTAAAAAATAAAAAAAATTTAAAAACCCCAAAAATGAATTCTCATCATCCGTAAACGCGACCACTTTTGAGCAAACCAATCAATAAACGCCGATTGCGATTTTTTTTATCGCAAATATGAGGAAAAATATAAATCGGCCAAAAACGGTGAAAAAAAATGTTTTTTTATATTTTTTTTTTGGATTTGTATTTTAGGAAAAAGTAAGAAATTTGTTTTTTTTTTGCAAAATGGTCGCTCTTCTTTTGTTTATAGCGGCGATCAGAAATGACGCAGCGGTGATCAAATACCACCAAAAGAAAGCTCTGTTTGTGGGAAAAAAAGGAGGCAATTTTCGTTTGGGTACAACGTCGCACGACCGCGCAATTGTCAGTTAAAGCGACGCAGTGCCGAATCGCAAAAAGGGCTCCGGTCCTAAAGCTGGAAATCCTTCCGGTCCTTAAGTGGTTAACCACTTCAATACTATGCACTTAGAACACTTTCCAACCAGACCAATTTTCAGCTTTCAGTGCTGTTGCTTTTTGAATGAGAATTGTGCAGTCGTGCGATGTTGTACCCAAAGTTTTTATCATTTTGTTCCCACAAATAGAGATTTCTTTTGGTGGCATTTGATCACCCCTGCGGTTTTTATTTTTTGCGCTATAAACAAAAAAAGACCGAAAATTTTTAAATAAAAAAAATTCTCTATTTCTGTCACAAAACTTTGTAAATAAGTAAATTTTCTCCATCACTGATGGGCACTGATAAGGGTACACTGCAGGCACTGATGATGAGGCACTTATATGCAGCAATGATGAGCACTGTTAGGCGGCACTGATAAGCAGCACTGACGGGCACTGATATGCAACACTGACGGGCACTGATATGTAGCACTGACGGACACTGATAAGCGGCACTCATAGACGGCACTGATTGGCACTCATAGGCAGCACTGGGCACTGATAGGGGGCACTGGTATGCACTGATAGGGGCACTGGTACACACTGATAGGGGCACTGGTGGGCATATGTACTGAAAGGGGCCATTCCCTGGTGGTCTAGGGTGGCACTGAGTGCCATTCATATTGGGCACTATGCCCCTTACCTGGTGGTCTAGGGTGGTCTCCCCGCTGGTCCAAATCGGCTCCCTGGTGGTCCCTGGTCGGTTCCCTGGTGGTCCTGGGTGGGCAATTGTTGGTGGTCCCTGGGCAGGCTCCCTGGTGATCTAGTGCAGTGTTTTTCAACTCCAGTCCTCAAGGCACACCAACAGGTCACGTTTTCAGGATTTCCCTCAGATGAAACAGCTGTGGTAATTACTAAGGCAGTGAAACTGATCAAATCACCTGTGGAAACTCATGGAAATCCTGAAAACATGACCTGTTGGTGTGCCTTGAGGACTGGAGTTGAAAAACACTGATCTAGTGTGACGATCCGAGGGGGGGCTGTGCTGATAAATCATCAGCACAGACCCTCCCTGTCAGGAGAGCAGCCAATCGGCTCTCCTCTACTCAGGTCTGCAGACCCGAGTACAGGAAAAGCCGATAAACGGCTTTCCTGTGTTACACTGTGGTCACGGCTTATCACATGGTAAAGTGCTTCGGATGGAAGATCAGACTGACCGGACTTTTGCACTGGACAACCA
>BLSH010033090.1:204552-215825 GCA_018402905.1 Glandirana rugosa
GAGACCACTGCCCAAAAGTACCCGTCACCAGAGTACCCGTCACCCCATCTGGGGTATCCGTCACCAGAGTACCCGTCACCAGAGTACCAGTCACCCCATCTGGGGTACCTGTCACCAAAGTACCCGTCACCAGAGTACCCGTCACCCCATCAGGGGTACCTGTCACCAGAGTACCCGTCACCCCATCTGGGGTACCTGTCACCAAAGTACTCGTCACCAGAGTACCCGTCACCCCATCTTGGGGTACCCGTCACCAGAGTACCAGTCACCCCATCTGGGGTACCCGTCACCAGAGTACCCGTCACCAGAGTACCAGTCACCCCATCTGGGGTACCTGTCACGAATCAAGAGTACCTGTCACCAAAGTACCTGTCACCAATCAGAGTACCCGTCACCCCATCTGGGGTACCTGTCACCAAAGTACCCGTCACCCCATCTGGGGTACCTGTCACCAGAGTACCCATCACCCCATCTGGGGTACCTGTCACCAAAGTACCCGTCACCCCATCTGGGGTACCTGTCGCCAAAGTACCCGTCACCAGAGTACCCGTCACCCCATCTGGGGTATCCGTCACCAGAGTACCCGTCACCAGAGTACCAGTCACCCCATCTGGGGTACCTGTCACCAAAGTACCCGTCACCAGAGTACCAGTCACCCCATCTGGGGTACCTGTCACGAATCAAGAGTACCTGTCACCAAAGTACCTGTCACCAGAGTACCCGTCACCCCATCTGGGGTACCTGTCACCAAAGTACCCGTCACCCCATTTGGGGTACCTGTCACCAGAGTACCCATCACCCCATCTGGGGTACCTGTCGCCAGAGTACCCGTCACCAGAGTACCCGTCACCCCATCTGGGGTACCTGTCACCAGAGTACCAGTCACCCCACCTGGGGTACCTGTCACCAGAGTACCAGTCACCCCATCTGGGGTACCTGTCACCAATCAAGAGTACCTGTCACCAAAGTACCCGTCACCAGAGCACCCGTCACCCCATCTGGGGTACCCGTCACCGGGGTACCTGTCACCAGAGTACCTGTCACCAGAGTACCCGTCACCCCATCAGGGGTACCTGTCACCAAAGTACCCGTCACCAGAGTACCCGTCACCCCATCTGGGGTACCTGTCACCAAAGTACCCATCACCCCACCTGGGGTACCTGTCACCAGAGTACATGTCACCAAAGTACCCGTCACCAGAGTACCAGTCACCCCATCTGGGGTACCTGTCACCAATCAAGAGTACCTGTCACCAAAGTACCCGTCACCAATCAGAGTACCCGTCACCCCATCTGGGGTACCTGTCACCAGAGTACCCGTCACCCCATCTGGGGTACTTGTCACCAGAGTACCCGTCACCCCATCTGGGGTACCTGTCACCAATCAAGAGTACCTGTCACCAAAGTACCTGTCACCAGAGTACCCGTCACCCCACCTGGGGTACCTGTCACCAGAGTACCCGTCACCCCAACTGAGGTACCTGTCACCAGAGTACCCGTCACCAGAGTACCTGTCACCAAAGTACCCGTCACCAGAGTACCAGTCACCCCACCTGGGGTACCTGTCACCAGAGTACCCATCACCAGAGTACCATCACCCCATCTGGGGTACCTGTCACCAAAGTACCTGTCACCCCATCTGGGGTACCTGTCACCAGAGTACCTGTCACCAAAGTACCCGTCACCAGAGTACCCATCACCCCATCTGGGGTACCTGTCACCAAAGTACCCGTCACCCCATCTGGGGTACCTGTCACCAGAGTACCCGTCACCCCATCTGGGGTACCTGTCACCAGAGTACCCGTTACCAGAGTACCCGTCACCCCATCTGGGGTACCTGTCACCAGAGTACCCGTCACCCCATCTGGGGTACCTGTCACCAGAGTACCTGTCATCAAAGTACCCGTCACCAGAGCACCTGTCACCCCATCTGGGGCACCTGTCACCAATCAAGAGTACCTGTCACCAAAGTACCCGTCACCAGAGTACCAGTCACCCCCATCTGGGATACCTGTCACCAGAGTACCTGTCACCAATCAAGAGTATCTGTTACCAATTAGAGTACCAAAAAAACAGTAATAGATCTGGCGCTGGTTGTCCGGATGTGTATTGTCAATGACAGGTAATGTCTCAGCAGCCAAGATTCGCTCTGGGGGAAGAGCTAGGAGCTGGACTTTGATGACGGGTACTCTGGTGACAGGTACCCCAGATGGGGTGACGGGTACTCTGGTGACATGTACCCCAGATGGGGTGACGGGTACTCTGGTGACGGGTACTTTGGTGACAGGTACTCTTGATTGGTGACAGGTACCCCAGATGGGGTGACTGGTACTCTGGTGACAGGTACCCCAGATGGGGTGACGGGTACTCTGATTGGTGATGGGTACTTTGGTGACACGTACTCTGGTGACAGGTACCCCAGATGGGGTGACGGGTACTCTGATTGGTGACAGGTACCCCAGATGGGGTGACTGGTACTCTGCTGACGGGTTTTTTGGACAACCAGTAGGGCTACTGCAGCCACATTTTGGGAGCCATATGGAACATTACGGTTTGTAAGTACTTTAATAAACACTTATTTTAATCTTTTTTTTACAACCATGTTGCTGCATCTTACTTGCCATTTATTATCCCGTTGGGGCACGTTATGATTATTGTTCTCAAGCGCCTCTCCACTGATTCATTTTTACCTCCAGAGTACCAGTCACCCCATCTGGGGTACCTGTCACCAATCAAGAGTACCTGTCACCCCATCTGGGGTACCTGTCACCAGAGTACCCGTCACCAGATTACCGGTCGCCAAGCTGAGTACCTTTCACCAATTCAGAGTACCTGTAACCAGAGTACCTGTCACCAATCAGTACCTGTCACTAGAGTACCCGTCACCAACCAGAGCACCTGTCACTAGAGTACCTGTTGCCAACCAGAATACCAGTCACCAGAGTACCTGTCACCAATCAGTACCTGTCACCAGAATAGTCTGCAGTCCAAGGACCTGTCACCAGAGTACCGGTCACCAGAGTACCTGTCATCATGTCCAGAAAGCGATTATACACTACAGAAGAGGCATACCAAATGCTGAGCCTGACCGATGAGAGCAGCGGGGAGCTCTCACTGCCCAGCCACAGTTCTGATTCCGGTTCTGGTTCCGAATACATGCCCACTGAAAACAGTACATCTTCATCAGAATTTGAGGAGGAAGCAGTCTGTCCTAAAAGAAGACGGACTGAAGACCAGGCAGCAACCAGCAGTGCCAGACACCCCAATGACCAATCGGCAAATGCCAATGGCGCTAGATCCCAGGAGGAAATGCCCAGTACAAGTGCTAGCATTTCACGCCAAAGGATTAGGGCCCAAACCCAGCTCCTGGAGGCCTTGGCAAACCCATTGTGGTTGCCTTCTACCACAGGGTCAGCCACAATCCCCCCTTTTACAGGAAAGCCAGGCGTTCAAGTGAACACAGAAGGGTTCTCGGAAATTGATTTTTTTCATTTATTTTTCTCTGACGAGTTGGTCCACAACATCGTGGACCAAACCAATCTTTTTGCTCGTCAATTTATAGAAAACCACCCCAACTCAAGTTATGCCCGCCCCCTCCATTGGAGACTGGTAACCGTGGAGGAGTTTAAAGTATTTTTAGGCATGACACTCAATATGGGGCTTACAAAAAAGAATGAATTACATACGTATTGGTCTACCCACCCCATGCCAGTTTTTTTCAAGTGTCATGACCAGGTCCCGCTATGAAATTATAATTCGCTTCCTGCATTTTAACGATAACACGCAGTGCCCCCCCCCCCCCGAAATCATCCCAACTTTGACAAGTTATATAAAATTCGCCCCCTTATTATTACTCCAAGAGGTTTTCCGAGCTGTACACCCCTGACAAAAACATATCTGTGGACGAATCCCTGGTCCATTTCACAGGCCAGCTGGGAATCAAACAGTATATCCCAAGTAAGAGGGCCAGATACAGTTTGAAGCTCAACAAGCTTTGTGAAAGCTCCACCGGTTAAGTCTATGCCTTTCGTGTGTACGAAGGCAAAGATTCCCAGCTCCAGCCCCCTGAGTGTCCACCATACATGGGAACAAGCGGGAAAATTGTCTGGCAGCTGGCATTCCCACTCTTCCAAAAGGGGTATCACATTTTTATGGACAACTACTACACTAGTTTGCCCCTTTTACGCCACCTTTACCTAAATAAAACATTGGCCTGTGGTACAGCAAGGAAAAACAGGAAGGGCTTCCCACAGCGTCTTGTCAACACAAGGCTACAAAGGGGGGAATCGGAAAGCCTGAGGAACGAGGAAGTGTTGGCCCTGAAGTGGAGGGATAAGGAGGACATATACGTCGTGTCAACCATCCACAATGACACCTCGGTGGAAGTTCCCAGAAGACGCAGACCAGTTCAATAGCCTTGCTGTATCCACGAATACAATAAATTCATGGGGGGGGGGGTGGATTTAAACGATCAGATGTTGCAGCCCTACCTATCCACAAGAAAGTTCCTGTTCTGGTATAAAACAGTTTCTATTTACTTCTTTCATTTGGCCATGTACAACTCCTTTATCACGTATCAAAAATCGACCCAACACCAAGTATCCAACACCTTCCCAAAGTTTATTGAAGATGTCATCACTGCCCTGCTATATCCACAAGGATCAGCCCCAGAAAGCCTTCACTCAGATTGTGTCAGCAGACTGCATGAGCATCATTTTTCTGAAAAGATTCCACCATTGGCAAATGGAAGACTACGCCAAAAAAAATGTCGGGTGCGCAGCAAAAGAGGAGTTAGGAGAGACACTAGTTTCTATTATCCCCAATGTCCCTCCCAACCTGGCCTTTGTCACGAAGAATGCTTCAGATGCTATCATACCCTTGTAAATTATTAGCCCATATTTCAAGTAGACTGCCATTTCCCCATTTTCAAATTCCTGTGCTGATTAGTTCCCTGTTGCCTCAACCAACCATGCCACTGCCTTCCATGTCAACTGACCCTGGCCTGCTTATCGACTAAGCCTCTGCCTGCCGTCTGCATTGTTTATCCGCCATGTTTGTGCCTTTCACGTGAACGGACCTTGGATTGTATCAACTATGCCTCTGCCTACCGTCTATTTCTGCCTTTTACCTGCACTGGCCTCGGAATGCTGACCATGTTTTTGCCTGCCCCTTGGACTGATCTTTCACCCTGCTACACAGGGGTCTCACATATGTGAGGGGCTCCAGAATGATGTCCTGATTTGAGAAAACCAGTTATTGTTTTTTTCCTTGTTTTGTAATTTCCAGAACAGGGTCTGGTGTCCGGAGGCTTCAAAGCGATTGGGTGGGAGAAGCTTCTACACCCCTGTCCCCCTATCCCCATTCTTTCCTGAGGCCCTAAGCTTGATGATCCTGCCTGCTGCCTGGACAAATACTTTGGTTGTACTGACAATATCTCTGCCTGCACTGACCCAGGACTTTTTATGGACCATGTGCCTGCAGCCTGGACCAATACTTTGGCTGTAATGACCATATCTCTGCCTGCTGCCTGTACTATGGAAAGTATTCCTGCCTGCTGCATGGACAATCCTTTCATTGCTGCCGACCACATCCCTGCCTGCTACCTGGACCAATGCTTTGGCTGTGCTGCTAATATCTCTACCTGTACTGACTATGGACAGTATTGCTGCCTGCTGTCTGTTTTGCTGTCACTGTCCACGTTCCTGCCTGGACTGATGCTTTCCTCTGTGGACCCCTGCACTACTAAACCGCAGGTAATCTTTTCTTTACCCTTTGCTCAGCAGAATGTATTTTGGTTTGTAATTGGTATTACAGTACTATGTGTTAGAAATACGAAGGGCTTTCAACAATGTAAGAGGTTGGCAGGAATTTATGTGTGTAATTTAAGTCCCTAGAACACCTGAAGGTGCTACTTGGATGTTGGGCCTTTGTATGTAGCTAGTCTGTGTAAAAGTCTCACACATGTGGTATCGCCATACTCAGGAGTAGCAGAATGTGTTTTGGGGTGTCATTTTTGCTATGTACATGCTATGTGTTGGAAATATCTTATAAATGGACAGCTTTGTGTAAAAAAAAAAAAAGAGTTAATTTTTTTTCCACATTTTCCAAAAACTTCTGGAAAAAAATGAACCGTTCAAAAGACTCATTATGCCTCAGATTAATCGTTGGGGTGTTAGCTTTCCAAAATGGGGTCATTTTGTGGGCAATTCCATTGTCCTGGTGCTCCAGGGCATTCAAAAGTGTAATAGGTGGTTAAGAGATGTGTAATTTATGCTCGTAAAACGCCTAAAGGTGCTACTTCAATGTTGGGCCTGTGTATGTGGCCAGGCTGTGTAAAAGTCTCACACATGTGGTATTGCCATACTCAGGAGGAGTAGCAGAATGTGTTTTGGGGTGTCATTGAAAGTATGCATACGCTGTGTGTGAGAAATAACTTGTTATAACAAATTTGTGTAAAAAAAAAAAAAATTCTTCATTTTGCAAAGAATTGTGGGAAAAAAATACAACTTCAAAAAATTCACCATGCCTCTTACTAAAATTCTTGGAATGTCTACTTTCCAAAAAGGGGTCATTTGTACTTTCCTGGCTTGTTAGGGTCTCAAGAAATGATAGGTGGTCAGTACATGAGGTGTGATCAATTTTCAATGATTTGCGCCATAGCTTGTAGACTCTAACTTTCACAGAGAATAAATAATATACACTAATTTGGGTTATTTTTACCAAAGATATGTAGCAGTATAAATTATGGCCCAAATTTATGAAGAAAAATGACTTTTTTGCAAAATTTTTCAAAACAAACAAAAAAAAAAAAGTTTTTTTTTTTGCTACTTTTTCGCGAATATTGAAAAAAAAATAAAAAACCCAGCAGTGATTATATACCACCAAAAGAAAGCTCTATTTGTGAGAAAAAAAATGATAAAAATTTTGTTTGGGTACAGTGTAGCATGACTGAGTAATTGTCATTTAAAATGTGAGAGCGCTGAAAGCTGAAAATTGGTCTGGTAAGGAAGGGGGTGTAAATGTCCTGTATGGAAGTGGTTAAAGTTTAAGGTGGGTGTCAATACTTTTGACAATATAGTGTATATTCTTATCAGATAGCAGGGCAAATCTGTCTTACGAGTCTACACTGCTGGTCCCTAAAAGAGGGTTCCAGTATTCCCCTGTCATAGTGGGCATAACCCTAAAAGGGGTCTTCAGTGTCCAAGAGCTTTACCAGTTTCCAATCACTGACGATACGAGCCCATAACCCATGGTCTAGAAATACTATTGCATGTGTCCTATACTGTACCAATTAAGATAAAAGGATTTTAGTACAAAAATGCTATTTTTGGGTTAATGGAAATGCTCACCAAGATATTTTCAGCATAGATGGCTAATCAATATCATGTGAAGATCAATAAATACCAAAGCAATTTTCACTCAACTTTATTTACAATACTAACATTTAAAAAAAAGTAGTATGTTCTTACATGTGCACAAAGAATTTCTTACACAAATGTAGATCTATGTACGGTCACATATTTTATTCTGTTTAGATAGAAACAGAACTAGAAGGTAATCCTGGAGAAAGAATTGCCTCTTATTTTAACAGGAATTTAGAGAAGTGAAAAAAACAAAAACAAAGGCCCACTCAAACATGGACAAGCTATATACTCAATCACCGAAACTGTACTGATTTGAATTCCCAGTTTATAGGAAATTTTTTATCTGATTCTGACTGAGAAACAGAGAGGCCCCCCTTCCTTGTAAAAGTGGATTCATCACTTCATTGCTTAGAATGCTTAGCAGATTGAAGTATATCGCAATACAATGGATCCAGTAGTGTAAGGTTATCTGAATGGCGGCACTGTAATAACATTAGACCTGCAGACAGCAACAGTAAAACCATGAAGCTGTAAGGAAGGGAGACCAATCTGCATTAATAAATGAGAAGGTTAAAAACAGATGGGGGAAATTTCCATTTGATCTAGAAACTCAATAACAATGGTTAATAACAATCTCATTTAGGTTTCGGTTTCGGATAACTGTAGATTCTTTTGGCATTCTTCAAACTTTCTTTGAAAAGAATCTGCCAGTTCCTGGGTTTTGAATCTTGCTGCAAACTGCTCAACATTGGGCTCTCCATCTGCAAGGGAAAAGAAATTGTGTTTAGTCATTAACCTAAAGATCAGATTTACATTAACAAGATTTATAATCTCAGCCTGAATATACTGAGTGGTGATCAGGTTCAGTAACTTACAACATACATACATAAACCAATATCGAGAGAAAGTATTTCAAATTCCTGTATACCAAGTACCACAAGAGTATCTGCACCAGCAACGCAAAATGTCCCCAAAGAGGCAATGGGAACCCATTGAAATTCCATAATTTTAGGGTATGGGAATTGTAGAAAATTCCCACCGGCATCTCACAATGCAGCACGAGATTCCTAAGTAACCTGTATTGCCAGGGCTGAACATTAACACATTTGGACGGGGTGGGAAAGATGTGCCTAAGGCAGTGCAAAGAATTTCATCAATCTTTATTTCAGATGCCTACTTGCTCACACAACAAATTCTATATATTTTTAACTTGGTAGCGGTTTCTTAACCGCTTCCCCACCACGCACTGTATATTCAGGGCGGCAGTGTGGCCCTGACTTGTGAATCGTTGTATATAAGCAGCGAGTGTGAAGTGTGCCAGTGGCTCGGGCAGACCCGATGTCTGCCGGCGAGCCGCGATGACCTGCCAGAGAGAAAGAACGGGGAACCACCGATGTAAACACTGCTGTCTGTGCCGGCACTTTTCACAGTAGGGAAGACAAATCAGCAGCTAAAGATCTTGCAGAAAACAGATACTTCCAGGAGTGTAGAATGTCTGATCCAACTCCGCACTCAAGTGGTTTGATTCACCAACCCCTACATCATTATGGTCTCATGTAATGAGTTGAAGCCAACGGATCAAAGCCAGAGGGGAGCAGGTAACCAGGAATCTGACACTCCTGAAAATGCACAATTCTGCAGGACCTTCAGTTGGCGATTTGCCTTTACTACATTGGTGGTGCAGACAGCAGGAGCGTATTTAAAGCCTTCCTTGCAGGGAGTCACTCAATTGAAGTTTTGTTTTAACGATCGTTAAATAAGCGCGGGGAGACTGGGGCGACGTCGTCCCAGAACGAAAGAGCCACCCTGCTGCCGTCATTCGTCTATATGGTGGGCAGGAGGTGGTTTAAAATCATTGTGATGCTCTACTATGAATTCTTTGACTCACATTGGCTAACATTTCAGACATGAACATTTTATCATGCTGCAAGTACTGCATTTATCTACTAGATTAGAGAAGACAAGGGCTGCAACGAGCCATAATTTTCATAATCAATTAATTGGCCGATCATTTTGATTAATTGGATAACCACCTTAAAGTGGTTGACAACCACTTTAACCTACAGGTAAGCCTATAAGGCTTGCCTGTAGGTTCCCTGCATATCTCCTAAACCTGCACGGTTTAGTTGATATACAGTGTACTCGCATGTGCCCACATCATCGGCACGGCCCCCGTGCCGTGACTGGCGGCTCCCACGGGAATGACGTCATGCGGCTCCAGCAAATCACAGAGCCGGAGTCCGAGGCCTGGGAAGGAAGAGGGCCAGAAGATGAACGTTTCTTGGAGCAAGGACAGCCGCATAATGGGCAAATATGCAATGCATACTTGCCCATTATGCTTTTACATTGCAGGTTAATAAAGAGGAAGTAAAACCCAGCAGAGTTCACTTCTTCTTTAAAAAAGGGGGGTGTATAATGTAGTTAACCAGTTGACGGCGACAAGATGGCTTGATATCGCAAAACGCCGTCATACGATGGCGGCTGCGATATATCATGCACATGCGCGCTCACTGTGTTCGGGGGGTGGGGGGGGGACCAGGGAGCGGGTGTGGCGGACTCGATCTCCGCCGGCTACCCGCGATGCCCCCCACGCAGTGGAAGAACGGAGGTCCGTGTAAGTAAACACGGATCTCCGTTCTGTGAGAGGGGGAAGGGCTGTGATGACAGCCTTCCTGTATATGGAAGCTGTGATCGCTCCCCTTCCCCTGCTAGGGCAGTCCACACACATTAAGAACACGCCCAGGGAACATAGTTAACCCTTAGAGCGCCCCCTCCAGGTTAAGCCCTTCACTGCCAATGGCATTTACACAGTAATCAGTGCTTTTTTATAGCACAGATCGCTGTATAAATTTCAATGGTCCCAAAAAAGCGTCAAAATGGTCCGATATGTCTGCTGCTATATTGCAGTACCACAAAAAAAAAAAAAAAAAAAAAAAAAAAAACCCAGAAATGAATTCTCATCGTCCGTAAACGCGGCCACTTTTGCGCAAACCAATCAATAAACGGCAATTGCGATTTTTTTTATCACAAATATATTTATTAAATATATTTTTTTTTTTGGATTTGTATTTTAGCAAAAAGTAAAAAATTTGGGTTTTTTTGCAAAATTGTCTCTCTTTTGTTTATAGCGGCGATCAGAAATGACGCAGAGGTGATCAAATACCACCAAAAGAAAGCTCTATTTGTGGGAAAAAAAGGACTCAAATTTCGTTAGGGTACAACATCGCACGACTGCGCAATTGTCAGTTAAAGCGACGCAGTGCCGAATCGAAAAAGGGCTCTGGTCCTAAAGTGGGAAATCCTTCCGGGGCTGAAGTGGTTAATATGTAAATTTTAAAAAAAAGGCCATTTATTCTTAAATATCTCTATGCAGTGGTAAATATAAATAACCAACTATATGGTTAGAGAGCAAAATCTCTGATCCACTCTGAGAATAACAGACAGAAGAGAGATACTGTATATACTATTAGAGGTTGAATCTGGTAAATATCAGACTTTAGAGATCACATTTTTTTTATTTAAAAAAAAACAAAAAACAAAGACTGTTTTGTGGATTTTTCTGACAAAGTGTAATATATTAGGTATGACAGACTCACTTGTCATAGGCAGGTGGCTCGATAAAAGCTCCCTGCGGCGACTGTCACTTATGCTGATCATACAAAAACAATGGGGTTGATTTACTAAAGGCAAATCCACTCTGCACTACAAGTGCACTTGGAAGTGCAGTCGCTGTAAATGTAGGGGAAGACCTGAAATCAGGGGAAGTTCTGCTGAGTTTATCATACAATCATGTACAAAGAAAAATGCTGTTTTTTTAAATTTTCCTTGCATGTCCCCCTCAGATCTACAGCGACTGCACTTGCAGTGCAAAGTGAATTTGTCTTTAGTAAATAACGCGCCAGATTTCAGA
>BLSH010033090.1:222637-239649 GCA_018402905.1 Glandirana rugosa
TGTGTGTGTGCTTGTATTTGCAGCCCCGCGGAGACACACTTTTGCAACTAACGCTACGTGCAATGTATAATATCCTCCTAAAATAGCTACAACTAAAAATAAACTAAAAACTACTTCCAAAAATATTCAGCTTTGATATTAATGAGTTTTTGGAATCATTGAGAACATGGTTGTTGTTCAATAATAAAATTATTCCTCAAAAATACAACTTGCCTAATAATTCTGCACTCCCTGTAGGTATCAGTTTAGTGTTATGGAGGAGGTCTTGTGTTCAAATTATGGCGCTCGTTCGGGCGTGCGCGGCGATATGTAACGTGCATCGCAATCAACGTTTTCACACAGAGGCGCCCCGACGTTTATGTTCGTGTGTGTGTATATGTGGGGGTTGGGGGGGGGCCCTCAAATTTTTTTTTTTTGGGGGGGGGGGGGATTTTATATATGTTTGGGTTAACTTAATTCTTTGCAAAAAAAAAAATTTCTTACTTAACTTTTTTTTTTTTCATCACATAGGGGACAAAAGTCCCCTATGTGAGGTTTCTTTGGTGACAGGTTCCTGCATGTCTCCCCTGTACTCCACTAAATGTTTTGCAATGCAGATCGCATTGCAAATATTTCCCGGCTGAGCGAGCCGGGACACCGAAAGCTTGACCCGGAAGTGATGTCAGATGTCGGTTTCCGGGTCACACAAAGAAGAGGAGGAGAGCAGACGTGTGACCATTTTTCTCTTTCCCCTCCATTCCTCCCCTCCGGACCTGCCAGCGAAAGGGCTGCAGAAAGTTTAGAAATGCAGGGTCTGTGTACAAGATTATGCAATCAATACTTCAAAAAATTACGAAAAACTAGAAAACATTGTAACATACCTTTAGATCCAAAGGCAAAATCCCCATTATTTGTTGCCAAGTCAGCAAATGAAAGTCCAGAACCTTCGTTTAGGCCAAAGGTAAAGTTGATTTCTGAAAACACAATAGTAGATTTATAAAAAAAACAAACACTGACGGATTGTACCCTTCACTGCCACACCCAAAACGATAAATTAAGATTTTTGTACTTACCATAGGGACACAGGAATTTAGAAAGGGGTTATAACGCTGACTACAGGAGGTTGGCATACAAGAAAACAAAAATTCTAAGCCAGCCCTGTAAAAAATCCCTCTACCCAGCTAGCCTTAGTTTTGTGAGAAAGCAATAGCAAGAATTAGCAAAAAAAACCCCCCCCAAAAAACACACACAGAGCGGTGAGATCTGTGTGGTTCGAATGAAAAGATCTTACTATAGGTACAAAAAAAAGGAAATGTGGCATCTATGTAAATCCCATATCATGGAGTACAGTACAGGACACAGAAAGAGATTTAAAGACTATGGGTTATAATGCTGCTACCTTCAGATGATTGGACACTGGCAAAAGCTTTCCTGGATCCTGTACAACTCAGCCCAATCCATGAGGCTCCAGATTTGTTATCAAGCAATAAAAAGATCACAGAGAAGCAAGGGGATGGACCTGTACCCTGTACTGTACTGCAAGATAGAGAATTTACAGATACAGTGGAACCTAGGATTATGAGCATAATCCATTCCAGGAGAATGCTTGTAATCCTAATCACTCGTATATCAAAGCAAGTTACCCCATAGGAAACAATGGATACTCTGATAATTCGTTCCAAAGTGACTGCTAGTCTATGCAGTACTGTATGTGACCATGGGTGCTGGTGTATGCAATACCGTATGTGGCCAGAGGTGTGGGGGCACTGGTGAGGCTCGGAAACCTTCAGAAAGGCTCGAGAACAGTTTACAATTTCGGTATTTCCGAATGCTTCCGAGCCTCACCAGTGCCCCGCACCTCTGGCCACATGCGGTACTGCATGCACAGAAGCTTAATCTTGCTTGTTTTGCGAGACAGCGATTGCAAAGCAAGCGAGGATGTTTTTTTTAAAAAAAACTGCTCATATTGCGATTCGTTAACCACATTACTTACAATTCAAGGTACCACTGTATGTCAAAATTTCTCTTTATTGTATAGGACACAGGAATCGATTTAGAGAGCATGGGGCACCTCCAAGAAATAATCAAGGGGTGGGCAACAAGACAGCTAAAAATCAAAAAGGGCCACAGGAGAAAACAAGGGTAAGAGTGCAAAGCCATTTGTTAACTGTAAAATCACTTGGTGGAGGTGAGCTCTGCCTAGGAAAGAGTGCTGGCTCTAGGTACTGTATAAAACCTCTCCAGTAGAAGGTTGAACAAGGAGTGCAAAGTTTCAAAAGATAAGGAGAGGGTGGAATGGTTGACCAGAACCTAGGGTGTCTTAACTAAAATGCTATAAGCAGGGCCTGATAAAAGTAAGAAAGAAAGACTCAAGTTGGGAACTCAGGATGAGATTCCCTAAGAGACCACTAGATGAGACAGTTATACCAATGATTACAAAGCAGGGGGAAATAAACCTACTGTAAAATAAGGGGGTGATCCAACGAAAGGATGGTTGGATATCAGGAAGTTGCTTATGAAGGCTGCTGTGCATCCAGGCTTAGGAAGAAGGCTGAGCAAGATAAGCAAATGCTAAAGCTGCAATGGAAGTTCGGTGACAAGGAAGGGAAATCATAAAGAAACTCTGGGACCGGGAATTGCAACCTTTTCTAATACAATAAAGTCACCCCACACAAAGGTCAAGCCCTAGAGAATGGAGGGCATACTAGACACCTTAAAGGCCTGAAACAATAAGTTGGCGAACTGTAGCAATGGGAGGGTTAGGAAAGGGTGCGTTGGAGCTCTGGACAAAATGAGGCTCTGGGTGATCTACGTACTGTACATTGCAAGGATTTCAAACTTTGTTGCAGATTCCAGAGTAAGAAAAGGGATGGTCGGCACTAAGGATGACACCCAAAAAATAGTATCTCTTTATTAAGTAAACCTGTACAATGCTGTAAAAACAGCCTACACATTTCAGACGTTCATCCATAGTCATAGCCATGACGAAGGATGAACGTCCGAAACGCGTAGATGTAAATTACAGAGCTACAGATTGGAAATGGTAGATAATTTTACTAGTATTAAATTACAATATGACTTGTGTTGCAATTATATATGCTACATTATTTTCTATTTGCTTTTTTTTACCCAAGAAAGGGGAGCTCTCCTTTAGGGTTTTTTTTTTTTTTTAATTATTACTACATTGATTTATGTCTTGAAAACCAACATTGTAACCTAGTTTCTGTCTGGTATGACATTTTGTTTTCTACATCAGAGGAAAAAACACCACAAGGTGAGAAGTTAGACTTTTTGGTACAGACAAAAAAAGTCGTCCAACCTCTTAGAATACAGCAAAAAACTGAAGCATACTGGGTACAAGAGGGGTTCCGCCTGAGCTGGCGTACAATAACTCTGTTTGCCAGTGTCCCAATGTCCTGTACGCAACAGTATAATCCAACTGTTCTAAATGCCTGTGTCCCTCAAAGGACGAGAAAGAAAAGCTTTTGATTTAAATATACTTCAACCGCCCGCAACTTGTGTCCATTTGCCCCCTATATCCACTGGAACATTTGCATTTTGCAGAGCAGAGTAGGGACTGGCCAAAGAGATTACATTAATGCATCTGGCCAGCTTAAAGATGTATTCCAATGTAGGTGAACAAAAAAATCCCTGTTTTTGTGCAATATTTGCTAGAGGTGTATAGTAGTGTACAGAAGGTCCACTCTGAATTTTTTGTGCCAATATTTGGTCACACTCCTTTAGCACCTGGCGGATTATATATGCATAAACTAATTTTGAGTGCAGGTATATCTTATTCCAAATGTTTATGGGCACTTTCACACTTATATGCATTTCGGTCTCCTTCAGTGCTTTAAGGCCTGATTCACGCCTATGCATTTTTAGTGCTTTTTGCATTTTGCAGATTTGCACTACAGAACGTGTTCTATAGGAAACCATGTTAAATGGATTGTAGTGCAAATCTGCAAAATGCAAAAAGCACTAAAAATGCATAGGTTTAAATCAAGCCTAACTGAGAGGTCCAGCCAAAGCTCCTTTAGCTGTACTTCTATGGATCGCAGGAGTGCAGTCCCACATTTTTAGCAGAGCAGGCTGAAGTCTGCTCTCTGCTGATGTCATAGAAATCGGTCCAGGCACTGAGTCATCACTACAAAGTCTGGATCCGCCAGGGGCCTGGACTGACACCCGGCTCAGCCTCTCAGCGAGCCGCTAAGAGCCCAAGCCGGCCGCCCCCTCCACAGTCCAGCGCTGCAGTGAGAGAGGAGGGGGCACAGCAGAGATCTGTGACTGACATTCTGCAGCTCTCTGCTTGGGGAACTGTCAAACCTGAGCGATCGGCGGTGTTCGATTGCTCGGTTCTCAGTGCAGAGGCGTCTGGGGACCGATGCTATGATGAGGAAAGAAAAAAAAAAAAACAGAGCACTTTACTTCTCTTTTAATAAAAATCCCACATAAAGTTGACCATGAATGTGTGCAGAGTAAACACTGATGCTACATCTGATATATGTTCTCTTTGTTATTACAGGATCGCATAGGATATCAAAAGCACCATTTTTTTTTTTTTTAACAGGTTACATTTTCTGTTCAAGCAGTGGTAAGGCTCTACTACATAGATAATTCTATATCATGGTAGTGCTATGCTCTCGAGAATATTTAAATTCTGGGCACAGACCAAATAATAGTAGTTAAAAGGTAAGTGCATGGTTGGAACACTTTACACCCGTATTTGGGTTGTAACATGCTCTAGGCACCTCCCCTTCTCTCCACCTGAACATCCACATCATTCATTCACAGGGCTCTGAGAATGAGTAAACTACAGGTCCCATCTTCCATCGCAGCAGATGGACTTTTAGTTCTTAAAGAGGTCGTCCTGCCCCCTCCCCACAAAAAAATTAAAGTCAGCAGCTGCTGACTTTTAATATATGGACACTTACCTGTTCCAGGGAGCCCACGATGTCGGCACCCGATCAGCTGTCGGGTGCAGCCACCGTCATTCCTGGTAAGGAAACCCGGCTTGCTTAATGCGCATGGGCAAAGCACGCTGCGCTTTTTAAATGGTCTGGCCGTGGAGGAAGGAGGAGCGGGTCGAACTTCTGGAGAGATGGGATGTTCACCAACCCCCCTGCTCAGAAGGTGCCAAATGTGGCATCGGAAGGGGGGTGTTGGGGGGAGGAGACAGATAAGCGGAAGTCCCACTTTCGAGTCGAACTCCCGATTTAATGGACGCTGATGAGTGTCCTCATAGTCCATTGACACTTCCTCCAGCTTTTGAGCAGAAAACTTGTACAGAGATATGGTTAAGAAAGCTGGGCATGTCTACAGGACCCTGACATTGCACCTGCGATCCACTGATTGCAGGTGCATGGCTTTTCAGGCTCCTGAGGGGAAAAATAAATACACATTTTTGTTAATTTAAAAAAAAAAGTGAATTTTTATCACCTAAAAAGGTGAAATTAGCCTTTAAAGGAATATTAAAGTCTCTTAATAAAAAAATGTGCCCCCCCTGCATGTTTAAGTCATAATGTACTAGTATGCAGTGTACACTAGTACATTATGAGAGAGTTACCTAGCAACAAAGCCCTTCAGCGCTGGGTTTTCAAGGCTCTCCCTGATCCCCTGCACTTCCATGTTAACCCAGTTGTTCTCCTGGGTTACGAATCTACAACCGCTTGAATGGCCGGCCTGCAGTAACCTCACTCCCGCACATGAGTCACTTTGCCGCGGCACAGAGCGGGCCGTAATTGCAGTTTGACCTGCGCATGCGCTGCTCAAACCCCATTACTGCCAACAGGCAGAGGGGTCATTTATGACAGAAGAGACCTATAAGGTCTCTTCTGTTTTAAAGACCCTGCCTGTCAATTGATTTTTTAATGCTTGGGTTTACTATCACTCTAACAATCAAGCAAGGTCACAATAGTTTGCACCTATTGCAGGGTCACTGTGAACCAAGTTGGCTTATTAAACTTGCAATCACAGTGCTTGGAGATGGAGAAGAGGAAATTACTGATTGAGCAGCTGAACATTCAAGAATTGCCCATGTAAAGAAGAATAGAATCTTTTTTTCTTTGTAAAAGACACTGGCTAATTGGTTAAAGATGAAAATCATGAAGCCTAGTATGGTTTTGTATAACAGAAAAAAAAACTTCAGATTTCTCTTACAACCACTAAAGCAAGGTCTGCAAACAAGATTTCTCAAATTCTCATCCCCTTTCTATGTAATGGGTTTACTGTTTGCCCTAAAGTATGTATGGTACTTAAAGTGAAGCATTAGCATATCATGTTTAGTACGACACAAATTATCTTTAGTAAGACTAATAATTCATTGATGTAGAGGACCTCCCTCTACCTAACTTTGAGAAAGTATAAGGCATGGACCAAACACTTCTATATGGAAGACGCGCAGGTAAGCATCTGCAATCCTGTTTACAAAAGATTTGTTTTTTTGTCATTTTAAAGTTACCTTGGCTGTCAGAACCAGGTTGTGTAAGTTCAGGCTGTGACAGGTCTACAGGCTCCTGGGTTGATTCAGTAGTGGAGGCTAGAGCTTCAGTAATTGTGATGGATGAAATGGAGATCTGATCAATTTCATTACCCTCTTCTGTTTTCTTCGATTCCTGAAAATATTTTGATACAATCCTTATAAAATGCTTGAGGTCACTCAAGAAACAAATTTGCCTCTATTCTTCCCAAGCAGTTCCTATATGACAAACTATTTTCATTTTTTTAATATTAAACACACAAACTACAAAATGTAGAAGCTATCTGAACACGACAACTTTCAGTCACACATCACAATACTGTCTTTTTTTCCAGCACGTGCTCATTACATAGGCAAGTCTAGTAGTTAGCCAACTCTCAAAAAAATAAATAAACTCCCAGCATGTCCAATAACTTACCTGAACAGCTAAGCAGCAATGAAGCCTGTTTAGTAATGGTTTATCTACTCGGTCTTTAGAGGTTAAAGGATAAGTTCAACTTTTGTAACATGTTACACCCATATTCAGAGTATAACATGGTACTGTAGCACCGGCCCCCGCATCCTCCTTTCCCCTGTTGTGACAGCAAGCAGGATGATATCTTCTCCCTCCACTTGTAGTCTCCATTTAATTAAAAAGATGTGGCTGTGCGGGACTCCACCCGCGTCATTAATTCACAGAGTTCTGCAGCGGTCAGCTGGTAGTTCTCAATTAACTACCACAGCGCTGTTGAGCTCTGTGGTAGTTCAGTGATTCTTCTTGCCAGTGTGAAACTGCTTGCCCGTATGAGCAGACAACTTTCCCTGATAGTCTGTAGGAACCCTGCATGGCAATGCAATGCTTTTGACAGCTTTACCAGCTGCATTATTTTTTTTTAACCACTTCAACACCTGCAACTGACTTGCACTGATGGGGCGGCACTGATCATCAGGGCACTGATGATCAGTACCCTGGCTATTATAAAGAATGTACTGATTGTCTTTCCAGTTATCGGCTCTCCTTTGCTCACACAGAGACAGCGTGGGGGGGGGGAAGGACTGCAGATAACCGGCAAGCCTGCTTATATGTGGTCAGCTGTGACTGTACACAGCTGATCACAAGGTAAAGGACCACTGTGATTGTCCCTTTACCGCAAACAGTGATTAGCTGTGTCCAAAGGACATAGCTGTCACAGAGTGCGCCCCAGAAGGAGCGGTTATGGGAGAACATCTAGAGACGCCCTCCCAGAACTAGAGAGTTGCGCTGTATCGGTTTTTCCGCTATAGCATGGTATTAAAGTGGTTAAAATGTGAACTTATCCTTTATTGTACAAATTTCAATTCTTTTTTCAATGTTTCTCCTTCTTGCTCAATTAACTGTGCCCTTGCTGTGTTGGTCAACATCAGTTATGTGGATACGGATTATGTGGATCTATACCTACCGGGACCTATCTAGTCTCCACTTTGTGCGCGCTCCTGTTTAGGACTACAAGCTTACATGCAGCTACTCCCAATGATGCACACATGGGCAGAGCAACACACACAGAACCAAAACCACACCTCTCCTCCACAGTGGTGATTGACAGCAGCTCCCAAATGAGCGGTTCTGTGTCTCTCCCTGTATGCATTGCTGAGGCTGCAGCACGTAAGCTAGTTTTAAATAGAAGCTTACATAAAGTGAACACTCCGGTGAGCTTAACGCTGTACCGAGTGATACCTGCCTTTAAATATCACTTTAAATACAATCGCAAAAATAAGTGTGTAAAAATGTGTTCCATCAAATATTGCTTTCCCTCAAATGCTGTGTTGAGGGATTCCATGTTCTGCTGTGTACTACTGCACACCTATTAACATAACATCTTTATTAGAAACTAGTCCATGCTCCTAAATGTAAGCAAGTATTCTTATGTTTGCACCTATGTTTCAGATGTCCTACCATGATGCACTTAGGGCGGGTATCAACAGGATATGGGTTTGAGTCAATGGGAAAGTACAGCTTGCTTTAAGGTAAATTCAGCCTGCATCATTCGAGGTCACCTACAACTGACCGTTATTTGACCTCCTCGTAAGGTTTTCTCATTCCCATAGAAGAGCACACTCTGAGGTGAACAAAAGTCAATTGACACCGCCATTTATATGAGATACACACATAGATGAATTGAATATCACAAAAAGACGATATATTGAAAAAAAAAAAACAAAAAAAAAAAAAAAAAAACACACATTAACCCTAGTGAGCTGGTTTTCTCTTGCTTCCCGTTTCTGTGCTCCCTCACAGGCAATGGCTGACCCAGGTGTCACGGTCAGTAAGGTACGAACATTAAAAGCATTGTAAACACCCCCTCCTCCTTTCTTCCAACCCTTTGGTAAAAAATAACCCAAATCAGTGTATATTAGTCTGTGTGAAGGTTAGAGAGTCTACAAACTATGGTATATAGATTTGAAAATTGATCAATCCTGATGTACTGACGGCTATCATTTCTTGAGGTGCTAAAGTGCCAGGATAGTACAAATACCCCCAAATTACTCCCTTTTGGAAAGCAGACAGTACAAGCAAGGTATTTAGTAAGAGGCATGGCACATGTTCTAATTCTGTCACAATTTTTTGGAAAATGAAATGAAATATTTTTTTCACATACTATACTGTTACCAGCGCAGTACAGCATAATCACATGACTGGTGTGGTGGAAATCAGCGATTCTGACTGGTGACAGTAAAATACATTTTTTATTCAATTTTTTTTAACTTTTTTTTCCTTATAAGATTTTTTTCTAAACACCCACCCCAAGTAGTTCAGTATCACTATATACTGTTCTAAGCAATAGTGTTAATGGTCATGAATGACTTTCATTCATGAAAGCTTGCTTACTATTGTGATCCAAGATTAGCTAAAGCTAAACACATGGTACAGGGTGCCAGGTACCATGTGATATCAGTGGGCCAATCACAGCATCACAATAGTAAGCAGTCATGAATGGAAGCCGTGTGATCACAATGATTGGGCATTGTTATCATAGGTGTGCACAGCCTAGTGCACCCCAAAGCTCAAACACACATGACTTTCTCTGCAGCATCAGCTGAACTGGACAGTGAATGAATGGGAAGCGCTCTGTGCTTTGTGGCTTCCTGTTAATTCACAAACTGAAGCATAGTAAACACAATTTACTATGCTTCGGTTATGAACACAGTGAGTGTGTTTATTTAGAAAAGGTAGAGGCCAGTAAATAACATATTGATTAGCCCATTTCCCCCCAACTCTCCATCCTAAAACATCCCCCGCAATAGCAAAGGGGAGAGGAGAGCAGGGAAGCCAGCAAAGCTGTAGGTGGAGGGGGGAACCTGGGCAGTAGGGGGAATTGGCACCGCACAGTGTGATTAGGGAAGGGCTTGACAAATTTGCTTTGAATCTAGGAGCCAGCAAAAAAGTTAGAAGCCAGCTTTCTTTAGCGTAGTGTTGGGTTGTTAGTGCCCGCGGTAAGGCAAGTAATTTGCGCCCCCTAACTTACGCACAGCAGAGCAGCCAGTCAATTACTCCAACGTAACACAGTTACATCAGCGTTATAGGCTGGCCAGAAAGAGTGACACTAAAAACTTGTTATAGGGGGAAACTCATTATACCTAATGCATCGTGACTGCGGCATGTAAAACGCCCTCATCTGCTGCTTAATGCAGCTTAAAGGTGGCCGTTGGTGGGTGGCAAAAACAGGTCTCTACTGCACATTTTTACCACCCAACTGCACATCTAAAGGAAGCTTTAGTGACACTTTAAATAAAATACAAAAAAGGTGAAAGTAGTATTCCAGTCCTGCTGATCCTCTGCTGCCTCTTTGCAGCCACTTCCTGCCTACATGTGTGCGGTTCAGCTTGTGCAAGCTAGTAAGCGTGCATTTTATGTGGTGGTCGATATACACACTGTGCGTCAGTGTGATTCATTATCAACACGAGGAGGACTTTCTATCAGGAATATACACACCCTTGGTCTGCATGGGTGGCGTGCTACATTTCTACATTATTTGTTAAGGATATACCATTCCAAGTCTTTTCCTCATATCCTTGAGACTGTTAACCACTTCAGCCCCAAAAGGATTTCCCCCTTTAAGATTAGAGCACTTTTTGTGATTCAGCACTGTGTCGCTTTAACTGACAATTGCACGGTCGTGCGACGTTGTACCCAAACAAAATTTGTGTCCTTTCCCCCCCCACAAATAGAGCTTTCTTTTGGTGGTATTTGATCACCGCTATAAACAAACAAAAAAAAAAAAGAGCGACAATTTTGCAAAAAAAATAAATAATATTTCTTACTTTTTGCTATAATACATATCCAAAAATATATATATATTTGGCCGATTTATATTCTTCATATTTTTGGTAAAAAAATAAATAAAAAAGCAAATCAGCGTATATTGACTGGTTTGTGCAAAAGTTGCTGCGTTTACAAATGATGAGAATTCATTAAGGTTTTTTTTTTTTTTTTACTAGTAATGGCGGCGATCAGTGATTTTTAGCGTGACTGCAACATTGCAGCGGACATGTCGGACCACTTTGACTTTTTATGGGACCATTGGCAGGGAAGGGTTACGTGTGTTCCCTGTGTGTGTTACTAACTGTATGAGGGCTGGGTTGAGTGGGGGAGGAGAGTGATTGCGGCTCCCATATACAGGGAGCCTACGATCACATTCCTTCCTTCCCCCTGTCAGAATGGAGATCTGGGTATTTACATACATAGACCTCCATTCGGTCACTGCGGGGGAGCGATAGTGGGTAGCTGGCGGACATCTAGTCCACCCTACCCGCTCCGCTCCCCGACTCCCCCGAAACACAGCTAGCGTGGCCACGGCCGCGCGCTCACGATCCCGCAGCTGCTGTCAGTTCACGATATGGAACCACTTTGCCGCCGTCATATGGCGGTGGGCAGTAAACGGTTAATACCAATATTTTTTGATGTAATTAATTTATAGTCTTCCACTTATTTTTACATTTATCCTTAGCCTACAAGATTATAGAACAAAATGGGGCATTTCCAGGGTGGATAAAAATCAATGAATTAAAAAAATTAAATAAAATTATTTTTTTGATTTAAATCAGGTTTTTATGATTTTTATTAAATTTATTTTACTTTAATAAAATTCTTTTGGAGTAATAATCTATCTAAAGATAGTTTTCGATTTAAGATAGAATACTACTATAGTTTATTCAGCATAAAATGGAGCTTAGTTATGTAGCATGAGGCTGAATACTCTGCAATATTTACATTTTTGGTAAACTCATTCAGTGAATCCAAGCTCTGCAAGCTGAGATAACATGCACTGCATTGATGCATTCACACAATTTCACAGTAACCATGAGAAAAAACAAAGTTCAGGAATATTCCTTTATCCCATTGTTTTGTAAATCTATGCACCCTACAAACTGTATGATCGGTTCTGATATCACAGTTTTACTAACCTGACAGCTTATTATTCTAAATAGGAAACATTCATTTTGTTTGCAAATATTAACAATTCTAACTACCAGCAAGAATGAGTCATTACATTTAAAGAGCACCTGTCATTTCAGATCCATCATGGCAGCGCCTGTTAATGGGCATCTACTCACCTGCTGACACCATGTCCCACACCTTTTTGTGTCACAGCCGCATCACTAAAGTGAAGGGGACTGTTGGTGAGTCAACAGCGGGTCAGAGGAGGAGCCGCCACAGAATAGAGAGATGAAAGTTGCTCTTTAAAAATTATGATTTAAAACAATTTGATTTAAATCACGATTTAAAATAGTCTTGATTTACATCAAATCCACCCTGGGCATTTCCCGGATGGATTTCTGGAGAGGGAATCCAGACGTCGACTTCATTAACCTTCCTGGCGGTAATCCCGAGTGTGGCTCGGGTTTTCACTGCCAAAACGGTAACCCCGAGCTACACTCGGGATTACATTATTAAATGCCTCTGCATGTACTTACCTTGCCCCTGCGATGCCACAATGTCCTCTGGCTGGATCCTCCGGCCAATCATCCGCCTGGTGTATAATGGTTTCCGGGCTCCGTTCCCTGCAAGCTTGCAACGCATGGGGAAGGAGCCGGCAGGAATTTCAAAAATTTATAAACACAAACACACATACAGAATACATTGTAATGTGTTGATTGTTTTACTGGATCAGTACATCTCAGATTTGTCCCCAGTGCTCTGCCTGCACCTGCAGTACCAAGCGTCCATGGCATCCAAAGCGATTTTGGACCAGCTAGGGGACAGCGACTTAGAATCACTTGAAGAATGGAGCGAGAGGGAGTCGTGGGGTACTTTGTCATCAGACACGGAAAGTGGCGACAGCGACGATCCTGTGCCCGAGCTCAGTGAGTGCACACTTGGTGCTCTATTGACTGAGATATGGATCACACAGCGCCCCCAATATTCCCATTTACTGGAGCACCTGGTAGGAAAGTGGACGTTGAAGATGATAACCCCCTGGCGTACCTACAACTATTTCTGACCAATGAGGTTATTGAAAAAATAGTTATAAAGACAAACTGGTACTATGAGCAACAATTTGCTACTACTCATCTGAGGTTTTTTTAAGAAGTAGAAAGTGGGAACCAGTGACCAAAGATATTTGGAAGTTTCTAGGCCTAATAATTCTTCAGCGAGTGGTGGGGAAACCCCCGCAGAAGTGGTATTTAACAACAAATTACTTGTCACTCTTTTGCACGGTCATGTCGGAATACAAATTTTGCCTGATAATGAAATTTTTGCATTTTAAGAACAATGAGGAATTTGATGAAACGACTCACCCTGCACCGAAACTGAAGAAAAGTTGGGAAGCATCTCAAAATGATTCTATAAAATTTCCAACTGAGCTATGTGCCAGAGACATCAGCATAGATAAAAGTCTAATTGGCCTACAAGGAAGGCTCAGCTGGGTGCAATACATCACATCAAAGAGCATGATTTGGCATAAAATCGTTCAGGTTATGCGAATCATCAACTGGCTACATATGGAATTCGATCCTATACACTGGAAAAGGGACAAAATTCAACCAAAAATTACAGCAATTATGTGGAATGGCAACATCTTCCGTTATTTCCTCCATTGAGCCATTGCTAAATCAGGACTATTGTGTAACTGCAGACAACTTTTACACATCTCCTGAACTGTATGATTTTCTATTGCAAAATAAAACTGATGCCTATGGAACTGTTAGGGCTAACCAGCGAGACCTGCAGCCAATGTTTGACAAAAAGAAGCTAAAGATGAGAGAAAAGTTTGCCTGGCAGAAAGGCAAAACGATGGCACTGCGATGGCGTGAAAAATAAAGATGTGTGCCTAATGGTTACCGTGCACAAAACCGCCACTGTTATGGTACACATGAAAGGTGTACCATACACCTTTGATGTCTACTAGACTCTTGTTTAGAAAGATTTAAGTGGGTTATTCCTAAGAATTACAGGTCTACAAAATAAAGTGCCAAATTTCTATGCAAAACAATGTACCCCCAAACCACTGTGCTGTATGGAGGACTTCTATCCAATAGAAACTTTTTTTATTTTTTATTGGCTACTGGTCTTACTGCATCTCAATTTTATATAAACTCCTGCTTGCTTTTGACCAGCCTCTTTAATATATGTAGTCAAATAGGGAGGGAGAACTAGAACAGTGCGACTCCAGATGAAACCAGTTGATCCATCCTTGATAAACTCCTCTATGACAGAGAGTAACTATAAACTGTTGACCAGGTGGGTACTATAACCTGGTGCGTATAAATAAAAGGGACCAGCAAGCTTCTCCTGTCCCTAATATGTTGGTATTATACTCTGATATCTGCTTATCAGAAACAAATTCTTGAACTGGTTGACAGATATATATATATATACATACACACACACACACACACACAATACTACATTTATTGAATGCAGCCAAAAGCCTAATCCCAAAGCACTGGAAATAAACAAAATTAACTCACAGTGAGTGAATAGTTACTAAGGATGTCCCAAAATCTGGAGGAAATTAAAATGGTCAAACAGTCCAACTTTACGAGACCCTTTTACTCCATGTGGGAAGGGTGAATAACTTTTGAGCCTGGGTTCACACTACTGTGATCTCAGAGATCGAATGTGAATTGCACCCGCACTGCAGGTGCCGATCACATGTGATCTCTGAGCAATGCGAGTTCAGCCATACAGTTGTATAGTTGAACTCGCATTAAATTCGCACCACAAAAGGAGCAGGAGCCTTTTTTCTCCCGCACTGGAATCGGATCGCATGGGTGAGAACACCCATGCGATCCGATTCATGTGCGAGTTCAGTTCTCTCTGTGAACAAATCTGGGGGTGTCAACTTTTTAATGACACCCGCTGCAGTGGTTCGCAGAAGGCAGTGTGAACTGCCTGTGGGAAAGGAGTGATGCGGAAACCGGCTCTAGAATCGCGCTTGTTCCAGCATCGCACAAGTGTGAACCAGGGCTAAAGCCTCAGAAACCTATAACGACTGGATGGCCAATATACTCTCTGTGGTACTAATAAGCGATTCACTTCATGCAGTTAGCCAACTCAAAGACTATAATGTTCATTGCAGTATAAGAATGGGAAAAGACAACTGCCTGTTGCCCCCTTTTCTCCCCCCCCCGCCCCTAATTTTTTTTTCTAGAACAGAGGAATATTTTTCTTCTAAATGCTTGGCCCCAGATTAAAGTGGTTTTAAAACCAAACACAAACATTATATTGTATTTTACAATTCTTAGATGTGGTGGCTGCATTCGTTTTTTTCAACTTCACTTAAAGTGTTATTAAATGCTCATGTTTTTATTTAAAAAATAAACCTGTTCTACTTACCTACTCTGTGCAATGATTTTGCACTGAGCAGCCCCGATCCTCCTCTTCTGGGGTGCCCTGCTGGCGCTCCTGGCCTCTCTCCCACTTGCTATAGGGGGACTCATACATGCTTGCTCCCGAGCCGCCTGTCTCTCCATAAGACACACACAGCGTGGCTCGGCCATGCCCCCACTGCCTCCTCACTGGTTGTGATTTACAGCAGTGGGAGTAAATGGCTTCAGTTGGGGTGTCTCAGCCAGTGAGGAGCGAGAGACCCAGGAAAGCTGCTGCTCTTGTGCACATCGCTGGATAAAGATGGGGCTCGGGTAAGTATTAGTGGGGTCTGGGGGGATGCTGCACACAGGTGTTTTTTTTACCTTCATGCATAGAGTATGAAGGGGAAAAAAAAACCTTAAGCCTTTACAACCACTTTAAATGCATTAAAACTTTCCTACCTGCACCTTGTGTTTGTACTTGCATAAAATGTTATCATGTGGTTTCATGGTGTCATTCATTACCCTCTACACATAGCCTATAATAGAGTAAATCATCACATTCTGGTGTCAGAAGTTTCTATTCAAACATGAGGCATGGAACTGCACAGGTTAAAGTGGATGTAAACCTGATTCATGAAATTTGGGTTGGACAGATCTGTCTGAAGTACTTTCTTATCTCTCTTCAAATAGCTATGTCCAGTAGCTGCCTCTTATTCTGTAGCTTTATCAGCCTGATTAGTTCTCACTGGGAGACAGGACAGAGAATTTGGAGTCAAGGAGGTTGATAAAAATAGATTAGCAGGCTGCTAAACAAAACACAGGCAACCTCTGTGTGTGTGCCTTTCCTCCAATCAACTTTCTCACAGTGTCTAGCAATCGACTCCTCCTAGATAGGAAAGCGGAAAATCTAACAGAACGTGCATTTTCTAAACAGCAGTGGATTAATACATGGACATAGCCACTGTAGCCACATCATACAAGTCTAGCATTACAAGGTAAGACAAACAGAAAATCTAGCTATACTATAACTTAGTTAAAATAACATTTTAAAATGAATACGTTTAACTGACCAAATTGCCCAGCAAAATTGGCATTTAGAGGGTTGATATAAACCATTTGACATTGACAAAATGCTTACAATGGTCATCTTTTAGGCCTCATAAACACTGGCGTACGTTTAAAAATAAGCAAAACGTTGGGTCCAACGTCAGGGAAAAAAAAAAATCTGTTTTTCATTGACGTTAATGAGCTCTCTATTCCACTGCTGTTTCTTAACCTGAAAAGGTCGGCGCCAAAAACGCCGGTACGGCGTTAGTGAGAGTCTTGCGGCGTCTGCGTCAAAAACGCCACAGCCTCAGAACGCGCTGGTCCCACATTCTAGTTACAGCTCACCAACGCCGACGCCCTCTACAGCTCAAACATCGGCATTTTTATGGGGCCATTGAATAACATGGAGAGCTGCAAAAAAACGCCAAAAAACGTGGTGTCAAAAAAACGCACGTGTGTATGGGGGCTTATGGTCAACTAATACCTTCATCGCAAAAGAAAAAAAAAACTGCTGTAACTTCTTAAAGTATTAGCTGGAGTTCAGCTTTAATTTGTTGGTCATGTCCATCTAAAAGCAGCTAGTGCATCTAACAATACCCTCCTCCTGACAATACTGCTGTCCAAAAAGGTGGCTTTGTAGCTACTCCGTCCAGAGAGGAGACACCCTAAGACAGGAATTGTGTTTCTGACTGGATCACCGGGTGAAAATAAAGGGCATGGCCGCAAAAACCGCGGC
>BLSH010033090.1:315853-326215 GCA_018402905.1 Glandirana rugosa
CTGACAGAAGCGCTCGCTGCAGGAGCCAAGTGTGACTGGGTGTAAGGTATCGCCTCGAAGGCTGAAACCATGAGCCCCAACACCCGCATACAGAACCGTAAGGAGGACCACTGGTGTGACAGCAAGGCTTGCACCGCTTCTTGTAGTGTTAGTAACTTGGCCGGAGGCAAGAACACTTTCGCCTGCTCCGTGTCCAGAATCAGACCCAGATATTCCAGCCAACAGGATGGGATCAACGTCGACTTCTGCAGGTTGATCAGCCAGCCGAAGTCTTGCAATGAGGCCATGGTGATAGCCACATCTCCTCCAGGGCCGAAGCCGACTCCGCTCGCAGGAGTAAGTCGTCGAGGTATGCTACCACTGCAATGCCTCTCTGCCTCAATAGCGCCAGCACCGGGGCCACCAGTTTGGTTAACACCCAAGGAGCCGAGGCCAGACCGAAGGGAAGTGCCACAAATTGGTAATGAAGATCTCCCACCGCAAAGCGCAGGAAACGCTGGTGTCAGAAACAAATGGGAACATGGAGGTACGCGTCCCTGATACCCAGAGACGCCATGAAGTCCCCTTGGTGCAGGGCGGCCACGACCGAACGGACAGATTTCATTCTGAATTTTCACGCCTTCAAAGTGGTTTAGAGCTTTTAGGTCCAGAACTGGCCAGACTCCACCCTTTTTGGTTACCACAAAAAGATTTGAATAGAAGCCGCGGAACCTTTCCAGTGGAGGTACCGGCATAATTATCCCTTGCTCGGAGAGCGTCTGAACAGCCTCTAGGAGAGCCTCCCGACGCCCCTGAGGGAGTCTCAAGTTCGATGGGAAGAACCTGTCTGGGGGTAGAGTGTTGAACTCTATCCTGTACCCGGAGGACACCACTTCCTGCACCCACCGGTCGGAAATGCGGGCAGTCCACCTGTCTGCGAACCCCAGAAGACATCACCCCACCCGAGAATCGAGTGGGGGCAACCCATCATGCTTATCCTCCGCCTTTTCGCTCTTGCACTGCCAGGGTCATTTATGGGACCCCGAGGCAGACTTGCCGGGCCTTGAACCCTTGCCCGCTGCACCGGGCGCACGAAAGAAACATCTTCTGACCCGAAGAAGTAGGACCCTGCTTACGGCGGAACTCCCGCTGCCTGGGCTCCGGGAGAAAAGTACTCTTCCCTTCAGTGAAATCCTTAATGATTTCATCCAACTGAAATGGGAGATCGGTGAGACCCTTAGACGCATGGTAACCCGACCAGCAGCGTAACCACAGCACCCGTCTGATAATGACTGCAAAAACAGACATTTTAGAAAATATGGGAAGTAGGTCCAAAGCTGCGTCACACAGGTATCGAAGACCCTCTATCAGATGCTCTGCTCGCTGCGACGCCTCAAGTGACCTCCCGTAGCTCAACTCGTTGTGCAACTCAGTCGCACATTCGGTAAGAGATTGCGCCGCCATAGCAGACGCCAGAGCAGGTCTCATGTCTGACCCCGCCAACGAGAACAGGGCTTTGGACACCGGCTCCGTCTGCCTATCGGCCGGATCCTTACAAGAGGGAGACCCCTCCAAGGGGATGGTCATTGCCTTAATCAGGCGAGCCACCGGAGGGTCCACTGCGGGGAACGCCCACCGCTTCACAAAACTATCCTCAAATAGGTAGCGTACAGCGTAACGTTTTTGCAAGGCGAAGGAATTCAGCGGACATTGCCATTCCTTATACACCAGTTAGTCAAAGATTTGATCATAAGGGTAAGCCCTAGGGGACCTAGGGGGCTTAAGAGACCCACAAACGTAGGCAGTCTCCTGCGACTCCCCTGCTTGGTCCAGTCACAAGGGCGCACAAATATCAATCAGTGCGGCCACCAGCGCCTTCTCGCGCGCTACCGAGGCCCCCTGGTCTCCCTCGCCATCCGAGAGCCCTAGCTCACCCTCAGAGCTCCACAGGGGTCCATGTGACCACTGAGGCCACTTCCGGTTCAGACTCCTCCCCCGATGAAGTTGGAGGAGGTGGACACTTTTTAGGGGCCCCAGTAGCACGGCCCGGCACCTCCCGGGGAAAAAATTCCCCAAATACCGATCTTAACTGGTCCAGGGACACCAGAGTCCCCAGCGCAGGTTGCGCTTCCACTGGCTCCTCCTTGGAAGGACCCGCAGGTTCAGCCGCCATTGCGCCACCGGATACTGACAGGCAGAAAAGCCCTGACACCCCCACAATGCAGCCCCACAGATCAACCAGGGAGGACACCCAGGAGGACTGCACCCACCGCTACCAGCACCCCAGGGAGAGCCCAGCTATACTTGCTGTTTGTTGCCTCTCAAGCGCTGAGTCCCAGTAGGAGTGCCTACTGACCGCCAGTCAGAGCCTGCGCCGCCTGTGCCGTTCACGCTGTCCCAGATTGAAAGAGGAAGTATCGGCTTAGTAGCACGTTTTTCTTCCCAGGCACATAAAACATGGCCGCCGAGTGGTCACAAGAGGCCAAAGCCACCAACAAAATGGCGGCGGATCGCCCCATGGCGACTCCAAGGCGCGGGAGGGGGGTGTAGGGGGGGAGGGAGGACACCCAGGGGGGCCCTGAGCCCTAGAAAACCCTCCACCGGCCGGCCCAGACCGCTAAAATTCGCCCAGCCCCCCCCCCTCTGCGCCCCTATGGGGGGAGAGAGGGGGGTCACTCACCAGTCCGACAGGCATAGCAGGTAGCCACCCGGTTGCAGACCTTCCTCCCACTGCCGGAGAGGGATGCTGCAGGCCAAAAGGCCCCTGGACGAGAACAGAGTCCGGTCACTGGGCGCAAGTGGGGATCACCCACTGGCCACCCGCACGGAATGGGCACGATGCGGCAGACCCCGCCAAGGCTGAGGGTAGCTGTCGGCCGTGCTGGGGAAAGTTCAGGATTCTGGATATCCTCTATGCCCCAGCCGGATTCTTGATAGCAGTCTTCATCAGATCGCTTGAGAAAAGCAGTGAAAAACGGGAAACCGCAGATCCCATAAGGGAACCAGGTCTAACTCCTTGCACTAGGCACAAAAAACGGATATGCTATACAGAGCAGGGGGGTTAAATGCTGGAGTGAGGACGGCCCCCTGGGAGGGGTCAGCTTGCTTTCTTTCTATTTGCCTAGTCTACTCCTGGTAGGATGTGCATAAACCCCATTTGTCAAATGAAGGGCTGCGTCTGTCAGTGAACGTAAGAGAAAAGTATTTGATCCCTTACTGATTTTTGCCCACTGAAAAAAATAATCAGTCTATAATTTTAATGGTAGGTTTAATTCAGTGAGACAGAGAATAAAAATATCCAGAAAACCGCATTTCAAAAAAGTTATAAATTGTGTAAGTATTTGATTCCCTATCAAATCAGCAAGATTTATGTCTCCCAGGTGTCTTTTATACAGGTAATGAGGTGAGATTAGGAGCACTCTCAAAGGGAGTGCTCTTAATCCCAGCTTTTTACCTGTATAAAAAGACACCTTTCGACAGAAGCAATCCGATTCCAATCTCTCCATCATGGCCAAGACCAAAGAGCAGTCCAAGTGAGGGACATGATTGTAGACCTACACAAGGCTGAAATGGGCTACAAGACCATAGCCAAGAAGCTTTGTGAGAGGGTGACAACAGTTGGTGCGGTTATTCGCAAATGGAAGCACAAAATAACTGTCAATCTCCCTCGTTCTGGGGCTCCATGTGTGATCTCACCTCGTGGAATTCAATGAAGATGAGAATGGTGAGGAATCAGCCCAGAACTACACTGGAGAATTTTGTCTATGATCTCAAGGCAGCTGGGACCATAGTCACCAAGGAAACAATTGGTAACACTACGCCGTGAAGGACTGAAATCCTGCAGCACTTGCATGGTCCCCCTGCTCAAAAAAGCACGTGTACAGGCCCGTCTGAAGTTAGCGAATGAACATCTGAATGATTCAGACTACTGGGTGAAAACATTCTGGTCAGATGAGATTAAATTTGAGCTCTTTGGCATCAACTCAACTCGTCGTGTTTGGAGAAGGAGGAATGCTGCCTATGACCCCAAGAACACCATCCCTACCGTCAAGGTGGAAACATTATGCTTTTGGGGTGCTATTCCGCTAAGGGGACAAGAAACTAGACTGCATCAAAAGGAATGATGGACAGGGCCATGCACTGACAAAATCTTAGGTGAAAACCTCCTTACTTCAGCCAGGGCACTGAAAATGGGTCCTGGATGGGTATTCTAGCATGACAATGACCCAAAACACACGGCCAAGGCAATAAAGGAGTGGCTCAAGAAGAAGCACATTAAAGTCCTTGAGTGGCCTAGCTAGTCTCCAGACCTTAATCCCATAGAAAATATGAGGAGGAAGCTGAAGGCTCGAGTTACCACACGTCAGCCTCGAAAACCTTAAGGACTTGGAGAGGATCAGCAAAGAGGAGTGGGACAAAATCCCTCCTGAGATATGTGCAAACTACGAAGTACCAAGTCATGTTTTGGGAAGGGATCAAATACTTATTTCACTCATTAAAATGCAAATCAATTTATAACTTTTTTGAAAAGGGTTTTTCTGGATATTTTTGTTGTTTTTCTGTCGCTCACTGTTAAAATAAACCTACCAGTAAAATTAGACTGATCATTTCTTTGTCAGTGGGCAAACATACAAAGTCAATAAGGGATCAAATACTTTTTTCCCCTCACTGTATCTGAAGACAAACCTGTCCAGCTTGTTAAAGACTTAATACTTGAGGGGCTGTGAACGGGCCAAAATGGAGTGTTATATAGTGAAAAGATTTCTTGCCCAGGGAAAAAAATCGTAGGAATTGTTGATGCGGAGAATAAATGAGGACATACAAATATTCACATTAAAGTCCAGTGAAGCCATGAAATCCCCTTGTTGCAGAGAGGTAATTAATGACCTGGCGCATTCCATGAGGTATTTTCAGACTCTCAATAACTTGAGGAATGAGGTCTAAAATAGGTACCAAGCTGGACTGGAAGTCCAAGGTTTCTATCAGAATTACTTTCCTGGCGTAGGCTTAACCACAGGAGACTTAGCTTGCATTTGCTAGGGAACAGGGTGTTTTACACCCATTGAACTTTTTGACCCCAGCTGCTTTTTTGTACACCAGTTCTGCTGACCACACAATACCTCAGAGCAGTGGGCATGAGTTACAGATGGTGAAGGAGTTTAGGGTCTATAGCAATATCCTCCTTACTAAGGCAGAAGGAGTGGGTGCGACAGGAGCCAAAACAGCTTGAGAGTGATGGCAATAGACTGACTCCTCAGGGGCAAGTCCATCAAAGGCTGGAGATTCAGAATCAAAGTCTGTGTGTAGGATGGCTCAGAAGCTCCCAGGACACTCGGGTATATCTGGTAAAGCTGACGAGAGCAATAAATCATATGTAAAATTTAATTGGCGCAAACTCTACTTGCAAAATAAAAGTGCAACAAAATATTACACACTTTGAACTGAAATTAAAATAATAAAATAAAAACTAGAAGTTGCAGCTAACACTTCAAAGTGTTTTCACCTCACTTGTTGAAAATCGATAAACTAAATATATTAGTGCAGCCAAACACACCTAACTCTATATAAAAGTACATGTGAAAAAAATATCTCATAATAAATCAAAGACTTGTGTCATAAATCCACATTATAAAATCTGTGCCAACTGTCCATATGATTCAAAGTCCATCAATCATACTCCATACTGGTAAAACGGGTCTTAGCGTTAGGTGATGGACTTTGCATTTTTTGAGTCATATGGACTATTGGCATGGATTTTATAATATTTTAAATGGATTTATGTCGACAGGGCAGAGAAAGTGTACATATTCGCCAGCACACCATGGATCTACAATCACTGTCCAAGGGTTTTTATTGGAGAGATAACATCACAAAGTGCAACGTTTTGGAGTTGTGCAGGACCCCTTCCGTCAGGCATGTGATGAGGGCAGAGGAAGTGACCACACCTGATCAAGCTAAAGTGGACTCAGATGATGGAATAAAACTCTAGGAGCAAAGAGCAACATGATTCCAGGCTGCAGACATCAGCAGTGGTCACACTGCAAGCAGCCCCGAGCCATTAGTAGAGTGAGAGCTGGGGGCACCTGGTTAACCATTAAAAGGCAGTAAGGCAACAGAAGGCTCAGGGTATGAAGCAAAGCCTCAGGTACTCAAAACTTGGACAGCTGGTAGCAGATGAGGGTTGGATGGCTTGAGTTACTGTATGCATGCAGCAGAAAGAAACAGACTAAAGATTAGAGTTCTAGGTTTCTCTTTGCAAGCAGGAGTAGCAGCAAGGAGAGGTTTCTGCTATACCGTATGGCAGGAATGGGCCAGAGAACTCCATCCAGTGTTCAGTCAAACATTAACCCCCTCTTAGAATGAAAAAGGTCAGGAAGCAGAATTTTAAAAGGTGCTAAACAGTCACGTAAATGAGGGAGCCCCCAGTGCTCAGCCCAACTGGGTTGTTTACTAAATGAATCTACAGTGACAAGGCAAGCACTGAGGCCCTGCCAGCCGTTCTGGGCCTGGAAAGTGCTTTGTCTTATTTTAACCAAAATTGGTTCTGTAAAGAGCATGCGGAAAGGTCACTTCCAGATTATTCCTGCAATGTTCAGTCCAGCCAGGCTGAAAATAGCAACACTAGATTTGGCTTTCAGGTATAAGGGGTCATTTAGAACTGGCCTAGTTTTATGTTGGTCAGTGTCCAAACCTCATACAAGCAGCAGTAACGCATGTCCCTCAAGAGGAGAAAAATATTGCTTCCTCTGACGGAGCAAAATTCTCCTAGTCTCTCATATACTCCTCCTCCCAGCCTACAGTGCGTGGGGTTTCAGCAAAAGAAGTACAGTCAAACCACAATTAGGCAGGACTAGATTTAACCAGGTACAGGGCTTGTGGAGAAACTGAAAATTATAGTTGCAGAGCAGTGGCAACTCTGCTCTGCAACTAGAACAGAGCAGCATTGCTATCCACTACAGGAAAATAGATTAGGTGGATTTGACTGGCAGCTTCAACAGGCATGTGAGAGAATTTGTGGATGGCTAGCTAGGAAAACACCTAGTGCAGATGCATTTAAGTGTCGCTTTTTTTTTTTTTTTTTTTTGGTACGGTGATGTGACAAGCGCTCATAGAAGACAAATGGTTTTCTATGTGCCCTGTTCAAATCATATTAGAACCAAGCCCTTAAAGTGATTGCAAAGTCTTTTTTCATTTCGTTAAAAATAAAACATGTTATACTTACCTGCTCTTTGCAGTGGTTTTGCACAGAGCAACCCCGATCCACCTCTTCTCAGGTCCCTCTTCGGTGCCCCTGGCCCCTCCCTCCTGTTCAGTGTCCCCACAGCAAGCAGCTTGCTATGGGGGCACCCGAGCCACAGCTCCCTGTGTCTATTCAGACACAGAGCCACAGCCCATCCCCTTTCTCTCCATATTGGCTGACTGACTTATTGGCAGCAGCGGGAGCCAATGGCGCCTCGCTGTCATCTCCAATGGGGGGGGGGGGGGGTGTCCAGGGCAGCTGAAACACTCCTGCAACATCGCTGAATCTAGATAAGGATCAGGTAAGTATTATGGGGGCTGATGCACACACTGGGTGCTTTATCCTAATGGATAGAACGCATTAAGATAACAAACATTCTACCTTAACCACTTTAAGAGCAGTTTCATACCTTCACATTGCAGTAACGTAAACATGGGGCACCCCAGCACTCCACATTACAACTTTCAGTAACTATACAATGCATTGCGGTTCACTGCATTGCAGAAAACTGGATGTTTTTCTAGGAGTACATCACAGAACACATGCCATCTTCATATCTGTTACAGCAGGGTTATGTTGCCACTTTCAGGTGACTGGACACTGGCAAAAAAATAAAAATAAAAAAAGGCAATAATCCCCTCCAAAGCATGATCTCTCCCAGCTAGGCAATGCATCAGTTTTGTAGCAAGCTATAAACAAAAGGGTAGGTTCCCAGTGTCCTGTGAAGTACTCCAAGAAAAGGATTTTGCTTGCAAGCCCAAAATTCCATTTTCTTTACCGTACAGCTCAGGACACACAGGGCAGCTTCATATCCATTACAATAGGGGTGTCCCAAAGCACTGAATACAAGAGAAAGGCAACACAGAAACAAGCCACCAGGCACCAAAAACCCTAAAACAGGTTAGAACCTTTACCGGCAAGATCCTCCTCCTCAAAAGGTAGCAAATGCAGAAGCCCGAACTTCCTGGTATAACTTAGTAAAGGCATGAACAGAAGACCAGGTAGCAGCCTCAAAAATTTAAACTACAGAAACCTGATGTTAAATAGCCCAGGAAGCACAAACACTCCTGGTAGAATGAGCCGAACGTGGAACAGCAGGTCCATTCCTTTAGGGCTGTAAGCCTGAGAAATGAGCTGGCGGATCCACCTAATAATGGCAGATTTGTTAGCTACTGGACCATTTCTTGGCCCTCAGGAAGGACCAAACTGTCAAATGTCCAACTGAAGCAGTCCAATTCAAGTAAACCTTTACTGCACAAAGCATATCCAGGGTATGAAAGATCCCATCTTCCTTTGTCTGAGGATTAGGACAGAAGATTGGCAACATATTATCCTGGTTGAGATGCAACTAAAACCACATAAGGCAAAAAAGACAACTGAGGACATAAAACTACCCTACCCTCCATAAATATAGTTGAGAACCCCAACTGACAGTCAAAAGCAATCGCAATCAAAAACTCAACTTCTCATATCAAAAACAGTAAAGGAATGTCCTGGATGAGCTCAAGCATCTGGAAGAGTTAAAATCTAGAGTTGAGCGAACCAAGACTGTAAAGTTCGGGTTCGTACCGGACTTTGGGGTGTCCGTGCCCCGAACATTTGAAAAAAAGTCCGGGTTCGGGATTTGGGAATTTTTCTCGCTTTTTTATAGCTGCAGGGCAGCCAATCAACAAGCGTTTCACGCGTTTGTCCTTAGAAGACATCACAGCCATGCCTATTGGCATGGCTGTGATTGGCCAGTGCATCATGTGACCCAGCTTCTATATGAGCTGGAGTCACGTAGTGCCGCGTGTCACATCGTCTCAGGCTAGTGTAGGGAGAGCATGCTACCGCCGCTGTGGGGGATAGATTACCGATCTTATATGATCTCATCCTGCATTACAGACAGGTTCCTGGCGGTGCTGTGAGGCGAAAGATTAGCGTTCTAAAACCATCTGATACTGGACTAGGTAGAGTTTACTAGTGCTGTGAGGGATAGATTACCGATCCAATATCTCATTATGCATTACAGACAGGTTCCTGGCGGTGCGGTGAGGGGAAAGCTTAGCGTTCTAAAACCATCTGATACTGGACTAGGTACAGTTTACTGGTACTGTGAGGGACAGATTATTGTTCTAAAATCATCTCAGTGCTATAGGGAGAGGTTCCTGCTGGTGCTGTTAGGGACAAATTATTGTTCTAAAATCATCTCATAGTGCTATAAGGAGAGGTTCCTGCTGCTCCTGTGAGGGACAGATTGTTCTAAAATCATCTCATAGTGCTATAGGGAGAGGTTCCTGCTGCTGGTGTGAGGGACAGATTGTTTTAAAATCATCTTATAGTCCTATAGGGAGAGGTTCCCGCTGCTGGTGTGCTGCTGGTGACAGATTATTGTTCTAAAATCATCTCATCATAGTGCTATAGGGAGAGGTTCCTGCTGCGCCTGTGAAAATCATCTCATAGTGCTATAGGGAGAGGTTTCTGCTGCTCCTGTGAGGGCCAGATTATTGTTCTAAAATCATCTCATACTGGCGTAGGGAGAGGTTCCTGCTGCTGGTGTGAGCGGTGCATTTCTTGCACAAAAATAAAAAGTGCGTCTACGTTGCTGTTTTCAAAGAAATAAAAAAGGGATTTTATTATAACTTACCGTAAAATCCTTTTCTCCGAGTTCACTGACAGACGCAGCTCTTCATGACTTTGTGGGGGTTTTATGTTCGTCTTACCAGGAGTTAACTAGGCAGGGAAAAGAAATCAGCTCGGCCCTCCCCTGGGGGCCGTCCTCTTTTCCTACATTAAAACCCCCCCCTCACAGAGGAGCTCTCCAGTTCGTACACAAGCCGTACCAAAACAGAGCCCAGAGGGGTGGGTGCTGCGTCTGTCAGTGAACTCGGAGAAAAGGATTTTACGGTAAGTTATAATAAAATCCCTTTTTCTCCTACGTTCACTGACAGACGCAGCTCTTCATGACTTTGTGGGGACGTCCCCAAGCTGTGTCAAAAAAGAGGGGTGGGTAAACGCAAAACAACTGTACCCAAGTGAACCTCTGAGGAGGCGCCAGACGCGCCTACACTGCCGCCTGCAGAACTTTGCGGCCAAAAGCAGCATCCGAAGATGCAAACACATCAACTTTGTAAAACTTAGTGAAAGTGTGAACCGAGGCCCAA
>BLSH010033090.1:364831-381139 GCA_018402905.1 Glandirana rugosa
CGTGTTGGCGAGCTACCATGCAGTGATCCCAGTAGAGAAGGCATATCCGCCATATGTGGCTATGAGATGAAAATTTTCCATGAAGGCAGGCGGGCCAGAGTCCACTGCGCCCTCCGGGAGGCTGATAAACCATAGATTGCAGCAGCGTAGCCAGTCATTTTGCTTCTGGGTCAGTTGTTGCAGTTGGTACTGCATGTGCTCTTAGAAGTGCTGTAATGAATGCAGCATGTCCTCCAATGCAGATCTCGGTTTCTATCACCCTGTCTTACAGGTTATGGAGATCTTGGCAGATCATTAAGATGTCAGTCTTCTTCAGTCGTGGTGGTTAAAGTTGCTTGGCAGGACCTTTGCGATGTCAGCCAGTGGAGGTTCCGAGTCAGGGGAAGAAGGTCCACTATCTTCTCCCGGAGTGTCCATCTCCTGCCTTCAGCATTTCTCAAGCTTGGCACTGGCTTTAGGAGCCTTGCAAGGAGCAAACATGTCGGGCTGGGAAAGGAGCTCCTAGGGCAGTAACTCGGTGTGTGCAAGTGCAGAATAGACGAGACTGGATGATTTGTAAGCATAACTTTCCTCACACGTATCCTACTCCAGGCCACATTCCCCCTCGTGCTCCCTCTTATTAGCCTGTGACCAATTAATTTCCTTGCCAATAGATGCAATATAGGTGGAAGTGAGCCAAAACACAAACTAGGATCTGTAGTAACTATTTGTATCTTGGGTATTTGAGATCCTTGAGCCTAAGTCCTCATACACACAGACGTTTTTTACTGCTGCGTTTTTTGCAGCTCTCCATGTTATTCAATGGCCCCATAAAAACGCCAAAGTTTTTGAGCTGTAGATAGCGTCGGCGTTAAGCTGTAAATCGAACACAGGACCCGTGCATTCCAAGACTATAACGTTATGGCATTTTTGACGCTGAGCCGGCAAAACGCTCACTAACAAGCATTAAAGCCGTAGCATCGTTAACCGGCGTTTTTAGGTTAAAAAAATAGCAGAGGAATCTTCTTTTTTTAAAAAAAGACACCTATTGACGCTCACTAAACGCCGATGCAAAACGCAGACAAAACCGCAATGACACCAATCTTTGCCTGACGTCGGTCCCAACGTTTTGCTATTACGCCCGTGTGTAAGAGACCTAATAATCAGAAAATGCAGTCACATGTACACACCCCATCCATTTCACAACTTTAACGTTGATGTAAACCCTCACATATACCCAGAGAAGTAAACAGCCTTAGGAAAATAAACAGGGATGAAACAAATCCTCCTACATAAGTTTTACATGCAGATCTGCTGTCTTCATCTTAATATACTGTTTATAAAGTGCACATCATGTTAGGAGATTTTCTCTTCCTGGTTAGCACTGCAGTGAAGCTTGGGCATGCAGCCAAGATAGCTGATTGGAGGAAAGGCACACACCCCTCTCCTCATAGGTAGATACTTTTAGTTCTGTTGGTTGAATCGTTCAGGGCTCTGCTAATCTATTTATAGCAACCTCCCTAACACAAAACTCAGGCTGCTTTTATCACATGTGAAGGAGAACTTGTCAGGAGTTATCAGGCGGATAACAGAAGAAGAGAAGGAGACAGCTACTGGACATAGTGCTTTGAAGAGAGAGAACAAAACACTGCAGATATTTGTGCCCAGCTCAAATTTCATGAATCGGGTTTACATCCACTTCAATGCTAATTCCAAGACTTTGGTCTCATCGAGAATTAATCAGTACAAAAAAGCAGGTAAAACTTGAAAGGTTAGAACATCTAAAATATAAAACTTTATTATACCACTACCAGAAAATCATGGTTCTAAACTAATGAGACGGTAACGGAACAACAAAACCTAGGGCTTTTCTCTCCCCAGATATGAAGTGATGCAAAAGCAACAAGCAGCTATACAAAATATATATAAAAGGAAAACTAATTAAAGCACTAAGTGAAAGCAATTACCTTTGCTACCAGGGATGGATCTGCAGCAACCTCATCAAGAATCTTGATAAGATAGGCTTTACATTTCTGCATACAATTGTGATACTCCTCCTGCTCTTCAGAGGACACAGCATCACTCTCAATATCTTCTCCTTTTCTGTGGTATACCTTTAAAAAGTTATAAAACAAGCAACACCAAAATGAGAGCAAATTCAAGCTACACCTCAAATGCAAACCCAAACTTCCATTTTTAATTCCAGTCTACAGTGTCTTCAACTGTCAATCAAGCAAAATATATTTTATCATATAAAAGTATATTTCTGCGTTTACATGAATCTCATCATACATTTTAAAAGACAAATTAGAAGTATAATAGATTACTAGTACTACAAGTCTAAAAGGATAACGTGAGTCTTATATGTGACAATTCTGAGAACTAGCCAGCCTTGCTATTAGAAACTGAAGAGTTTTAGTTTGGACAGTGTGTTTAAAAAACAATTTCCACCTGCGTCACGTCATATGACGTTGCAGACTGAGTGGAGATATCTGAATGGTGCCTGAAACTGCTGGCACCATTCAGATATCGATTTTTTCCACCAGCACGATCACAGTGGCAGCTCAGCCACTTGATCATGCTTACAGGCAGAACTGATCCGCCGATGGAAGTTGATCACAGAGCTGACTGGTGACCAGACGGTCACCAGTGATCTCTAGGCACCTCGGAGGTCCAGGTGCGACGTAGGATGTCATGTCCAGCCGGCCTCTTGTAAACAATGCCTGGGGACTCGGCTGGAAAAGCCGAGATCATTCTTTTTTTTTTCTGATCTCGGTCTTTGCAGCCGAGTCCCCGGGCATTGTTTACATTGTCTTATTCCTTATCTCCATATCTCTCCAAAAAAGTACTCGTCACGCACCATTTCTATAACAAGGGATGTTTACATTTCGTGTAATAGGAATAAAAGTGATCAAAACATTTTTTTTTTTTAAAGAGACAGTGTATATATACTCTCTAGGTTTATGTATTAAAATATTTTTTTAAGTATATGCAAGCAACATTTAAATGTGAAAGCTCATTTGGATGGTTTGTGAATTGTTCATTGGTATCAATCAATTTTTATTTAATGGGGTCTTGAAATGGCTATTAACCAATCCTTAAGCTTCTTTAGCTATTTAAACGACCCATGATGACAAGGTAGGCGTACTTCCTGATGATGTGTTCACATGGAACACGAAATGCATAGAAGCCACGCCTTTGTCTGATATCATTTCCAGTTCCTGATAGTCTTTGGTTCCGATTTCCTGGAAGGAGGAAAGCACACTACAGAGACATATACCCAGTGATATCCCACACATGCGGTCAATGCCTCTTCCGGTTGGAAGGCACCAACAGATGTGAGTGATAGCGTCTACTTCAGCAACTGTTGGTTATTTGTCCAAACCAAGTTACGCTATGGAAACATTTTTTTAAATGTTTTACATGAGTGGCTTTGACGGGAAAGTGTCGACACTGTTGGTCTATCCCCCCCCAAGACTACATTACATACACAAGTATTTTCTCTGCCATTTACGGTCTGGCTCCTGATATTAACCCCATAAGCAGAGTTGGATATTATTAGCACTTTTGAGAATATTTACACTAGCACTTTTCTGAAGACTTTTATATTTTATGAATTTCTCACAGTGATATACAATGGTTTTGTTTGCACAGTATTGCACTTTTATTGCTTAAATTTTGCACAGATACTTGTTGGGTTCATATGTGTCTGTCCCGTGCTTTGGCAAACGGTGACAACATTTACATGTGTTTTACACTATTGCACTAGTTGATAAGGTAGCGGCGCCTCAACCTTTTATATACACACAGCACAAATTTGATTCAGGCAGTTTTCTGCCTGTAATTTAGGTGGGCAGCAAAACCAATTATTTGTTTATCATACCAGTAGCATATAAAGGGGCGCCATCACCCGTTTTATATTTTTTTACAAAGTGATCTCTAGGCGCCTCGGAGGTCCAGGCGCGACGTAGGACGTCATGTCCGGCCGGCCTGTTGTAAACAATGCCAGGGGACTCGGCTGGAAAAGCCGAGATCATTCTCCTTTTTTCTGATCTCTGTGTTTCCAGCCGAGCCCCCGGGCATTGCTTACATTGTCTTATTGACTCCATATCTCTACAAAAAAGTACCTGTCACGCACTATTCCTATTACAAGGGATGTTTACATTACTTGTAATAGGAATAAAAGTGATCAAAACATTTTTTTTTTAAAGAGACAGTGTAAAAATAAATAAAAATTTAAAGCTCCCCCGTCACCGCAAGCTCGCGCACAGAAGCGAACGCATATGTAGGTTGCACCCGCATATGTAAACGGCGTTCAAAGCACACGTGAGGTATCACCGTGAACGTTAGATCAAGAGCAACAATTCTAGCACTAGACCTAGTCTAACTCTAAAGATGTAACCTGTAAAACATTTTAAAGCGTCGCCTATGGGGATTTTTAAGTACCGAAGTTTGTCACCATTCCACGAGTGTGCGCAAATTCAGAGCGTGATATGTGAGGTATCCATTTACTCAGGGTAACATCCTCTTTCACATTATGCAAACAAATTGGGCTATAACTTTACTGTTTTCTTATTTTTTAATACATGAAACTTTTTTTTCCCCAAAAAAAAAAAAAGGCGTTTGAAAAATGATGGCGCGAATACAGTGCGAGATAAAAAGTTGCAACAAAGACCATTTTATTCCCCAGGGTCTTTGTTAAAAAAAAACAAATATAATGTTTGGGGGTTCTGAGTAATTTTGTAGCAAAAAAAAAAAGATGATTTTTACATGTAGGAGCGAAGTGTCAGAATTGGTCCGGGAAGCAAATGGTTAAAAAAAAAACACTCAAATACTGCAGCAAGGCTTTTAAATCAATGCTATACAAAGAACAGGGAAAAAGTTTTAATGGCTACATTCAGACATGGCTAGGATTTGCGTGAATAATAACACATACATACCGATGCAAGATTCCAGTAAGCATCCACGTTGTTAATAGCTTCCAAAGCTAGTATGGCATCATCAGTCTTTCCCTCAAATATATCCATTTTGGCAAATGCAACACCAGCTTCATCTTCCAGATCTCTTACTTCAGACAACTGTATAAAGCAAAAAATATATATATTGACATTTGTAGTGTTATAGCACTCACCAATTTGTAACATTATAGGCAGGCAACATTGTTACTTTACTGTGTAATGACTGACTGGTTACAATCCAATATGAGTAATCAAGAATGGGCTTCCAATATTAAGTGTCAAACCGTTCTTATTCACATTAAATTCTCCATGATCCATACTGAATGCTGTAGACCAGGGGTCTCCAAACCTTCTAATTAAAGGGCCAGTTTACTGTCCGTCAAATTTTAGGGAGGCCAGACTGGCCAATGGAGGTAGAAAATGCCCCAGAGTCAGTGGGAGTTAATTATTCAGGCTTGGTGGCCAGTGGGAGTAGAAAAATTACAAAAGAGTCTGTGGTTAGGAGGAATAATGACCAAAACATTGGTATTGTTGGAAGGAATAGCATCCCATTTTTGGTAACAGTGGGATGAATTATGCCCCACTACTGGTGTCAGTGAAAGGAATGGGGCCTCAACTTTGACAGTGGGAGGAATTGTGCTTCGAATCAGCGGGATGAAGAGTCACCCAAGGGATGGATAATGGCAAGCAATGGAACACATCTGGCCCGCGAGCCGCAGTTTGGAGACCACTGCTGTAGAGAACAACATTCTTCCTTCCAACATGGCTGCATGTAGCACAAGTCTTGGATGCACAGAAACTACCTTTACAGGCTTAAAAAACATCACATTTAAAACAAAGCTGTTCTGTAAGCCCTCATGCACACACTCGCCCCTGTGTTTATCTTTTCTAAAATGCGAAAGTGGTCTGGGAAGTAGAAAAAACGTATGCCTCAGAGATCACTCTTTTTCAAGTGTTTAGATATTTTTACTTTAATGCAGGTTTAGCCGTGTTTAGAGGTTCTAATCCGATCCTGGATGCGTCAGAATTACATTTTTTCTAAAAAAAAAAAAAAAACAGCTAAACTGAACACAAAAAAACAGGCAAATCCTCAGTGTGAATGAAACCAATGAGCAAGCATTATATTTGCATTTAGAAGGGTTTTTCTAAACTAATTTAAACGCAGGTTTGGCAACAAGTGTGAACGAGGCTTATAGAAACCGAGAACCTGCCAGGTACACATTTTCAGATTTCACTTTAAACCCAACAGGCACCACAAGGTAAAAGGGTAAAGGTGATTAAAAAACAAACAAAAAACCAACATCTGTATACTTACCTACTCTGTGCAATGGAATTGCACAAAGCAGCCCCAAACCTTCTCTGGTCCCCCACCGATGTCTTGGCTCCTCCTCTGTACAGTGCCTCGCTGAGAAGCCGATTCCAATAAAGGCACTCGTGTGTGCCCACTATCAAGCCCCGCTGCTGTGTCCATTGACCGGTTGCCCCACTCCTCTTGCACAATTGGCACTTTTGAGGAGCGAAAGGGGGGGGGGGGTTGGAGCAGGGACCCAATGGATGGATGACAGGTACCTGCTTCCCACTTGCGTTCCGAGCGCCGCTCAGAAACTAAAGTTCTCCTTCCTCTCCCCCCCCACTCCAGTGTCCCAGAAGACTGCATCCACCATTCCCTAAGCATGGTGGGCACCCGGCTGGGAAGCCGCAACTGTCACAGCCAGGTGCCCATGGTGAAGATGCTGGCGCAGGGGACCGAAGAAAGCGGGCAAAACCGACTGGGGTGAGCACACCACTGGCGCTGGATCGTGAGAGAGGTAAGTCACTGTGTCCTGTGATGTTCACTTTAAGGAATTAGTATTTATGGATTTAGAAGTTAGAAATCAAAACTCCTTGCATTAAAAAAGGCAAAAAATATTTAGGCTTTAGAACCACTTTAACCCACGGTGCGTACATCAAAGGACTCAGAAGAACTTCATATTCATGACTATTTGCTGCTACCTTCAGGGGAATGGACACTGAAAAAAAAAAAAAAAAAGGCAGAAAGCCCTGCCCAGGCATAGCCCATTCTAGCACAGCTAAGCCTCAGCTTTGTAGCAAACAATGAGGAACACACAAGAGGGGAAAGACCACTGTCACAAGATGTACTCCACGTGCATCACACGTGGTTGCGGGGTGTTTGCAGCATTTCCCCATTTAATTGAGTGCTTGTCACCCGCTGATCGCTACATGTCAGATCAACATCTGTATTGCAGCTTAACAGGGAGCAAGCCCAAACAAAGCCTTCCTTCTTTGAATTTTGAAAAACATTCACTATGACCTGCCAATAGGCACTGCTGTTTAAATGAATAAATTTGAGTCCTGGATCAACCGCTTCAATAAAAGGCAATGAGGACAGCTAAAAATATAGCAGTTATCCCAGTTGAATAACCTATCACCTATTGATACCTATGTTGTATCAGGCGCAGTCCAGACCAACTACCAGAGTGCAAAGGGAAGAATAATTCTCCAAGTAGTGACAAGGTGGCCCACTCCAGTTGAATAAAAGTTTACAGCTTTAATGATTTATATAAAATTGAATACAAAAAATTGCCAACCATAAGTACCTTCACCAACAAAATAAAAGTAAAGACAACATTGTCTATATGCAGGGAAAGCAGCTCCATAATCACCCATACATACATTCACTCATATAGAGCCTCATATAATGCCACGGTTGAAGCAGATTGAAAAGGGCATAAAAATCAGCTGCGGTTTTCCGTTTGAACCCGAATAATCTGATGAACCACGCTTCATACGCCGACAGGCTCCGCTCTTTATGAGTGGCAATAGTTGCATCAGTTGTGGCTATAGGTAGGGAGAGGGGTTTCAGCATGTGAGCAAAAGGTCTGTAACCTCCTGATCAGTGTTGGAAGGGACAAGCTGCTTAGGCACAAACGGGGTACTCCTCTGTAACGGGAGGATACATGCAGACTATCACTCCTCAGGTGAGGTAGGTGCATTGCTGTACGTCAGCCCCGCGGATAGGAGTAAACTCCTATGTATGATGGATATAGAGGGAAGACACTGTGGGTATATCAGGGGATCTCATCTATGGCTATCGCCCAGTTCGTATCCCATATCAGTCCATCCCATCAACTGGCGACGCACAAGTCCTTCGAGTGCCGACAAAATGCTTCTAGCCCAATGTGGGTTGTATGTCGCCGCTTCATCATTCCCCGTGCCGACCCACTTGCTGCGATCCCGCCAGAGACGGCACGTGCTGAGGTTTTAGATCCTTTTCAATCTGCCTCAACTGTGGCATTATATGAGGCTCCATATGAGTGAATGGCTGTATGTATGGGTGATTGTGCAGCCGCTTTCCCTGCATATAGACAATGTTGTTTTTACTTTTAATTGGGGTTGGTGACGGTACTTATGGTTGGCAATATTTTTGTATTTAATTTTATAGAATTCATTTGACTTGAAAGTCACGCAATTTTACAGTGATTTTGATGCGACTTGAAGCAATGCCTGTGTAATCCTGAGGTCTATGGACCTTAAGTCGCATCAAAGTCGGAACAAAGTAGTGCAGGGACTACTTTGAAGCCACTGCGACTTAGAGTCGCACAGATATGAATGGTAGTCATTGAAAATCATGAGGAACAACTTGTCATGCGACTTTGCAGTCCCAAGTCGCAGGAAAAGTCGCACAAGTATGAAAGGGGTCTTAAGCTGTAAATTTTTATTCAACTGGAGTGTGCCACCTAGTGACGACTTGGAGAATTTTTCTTCCCTTTGTGCAATAGGTACTGCTGAGTCAACCATTTCACAGTCTGCCTTCTGAAATACAGGTGATTTTGAGAGAAGTTTCAGGAGGTAATGTTAGCACATGACACACTGCTGGCAACATGGTGTAATTGGATATATAGTCCTTAGAATTTGTAAAGTAAACCAGAGGCATATACAGAGTAGTTGCAAGGCATGCAGGGTATTCAGGAAGTTGTGTAAAGATATAATCAGCAGACAGCACAGGAAAGGGGATTCTTTAAAGCTTGCATTGTGAAAATTATTGGGATTTTCAACCTACCTTAAAATCCATTTCTTGCAAAACAGTATGCGACACAGACAGATTCAGAGACAACTGTGTTATATACCGTCAAGTAATTGGATGCTGTCAAAAAAATCTGAAGGCCCCCATATAACCCCTCCCAGCAAACCTCAGTTCTTTAGCAAGCAAAATAATGGGAGGATGGCCTGTGTCTTAAACTTTACTCGAAAAAAATGTCACAGGTACCTGTCCTAACCAGGTAAACTCCCACCACCCCCCCCCCCCCCCCCCCCTAAAAATTGCCATTTGTTAATGAGGAGCTGCATAAGAAAATCCAACATATTCCTCCGGTCGCACAAATGAGGTGGATGTTGGAATCCCACCCGCAGGGACATTGCTACTACTGCTTTCTGAATACACCAATAAAACCAAAAGATTGCAGCCACTGATCGGGAAAAGTTATCCAGTTTGTTCCTCCAACAGGAGACGATCAAAAGATTGACTTCTGTTGGACAGCCACACAGTGAACAAAATATGTCCGATCCCAACTGAATTGGCCAAATTTTGAATAGTATATGTCCAGATTTAGTGTGCACCAAAAGCCAGGTAGCAGCCATACAAATCTACAATGTGGAGGTTTGATGCAGAAAATTCCAAGATGCAAAAAAGTTGGGTTGCTGTGTAAAATCTAACAAAAAAAACAGAATGCAATGATTTGTAAGAGCCGGTTCACACTACAGTGACTTGGGATCCCACTTGTGTCGCCCCAAGTCACTTGACATGACATAAATCTCATTGACGTGAATGAGAGCCGTCTTATTGTACACTACAAGTCGCTCTGACTTCAGAAAAATGTTCCTGTACTACTTCAAGGCGACTTCTATCCGACTTATGCCCATAGAATTCAATGGAAGTCGCATCCTCATCTATATTAAAGCGACTTTACAGGAAAAAGAAAATAATTTACCCAGGTAAAAGGAATGATGCTATATTCTCTGATTAGCCACAGCCAAAGTCACCTGGCATGAAGGCCGTGCTGAAGTCGCGTTCAAATCACCTACAAAGTCACGACTGAAGTCGGATCACCCCTGTGTGAACTGACTCTAAATCTCAGACCCATTATTTTATTTACAATAGAAAACATATCACATTTTTAAACTGAGAATGTACCATTTTAAGAAAAAAAATAAGATAGTTTTGAAATTGATGGCAGAAACTTGTCTCAAAGCTGGGACAGGGCAAGAAAAAGCTGGCAAAGTTGTGCTAACAAATTAGAGCTGGAAGAATTGTATGCAACTAAGATAATTGGCAACCGGTCAGTAAACAGGATGCATAAATAAAAAAAAAAAAAGAAAAAAAGAAAAAAAAAAAAAGGAGGAGCATCTTAGAGAGTCAGTGTCTCTGTAGTAAAAAAAAAGGGATTTTATTAAAACTTACCGTAAAATCCTTTTCTCAGAGTTCACTGACAGAAGCAGCTCTCCATTACGTGTGGGTTTATGCTGGTCCCACAAGGAGTTAACTAGGCAGGGAAAAGAAACAGCTGGCCCCTCCCATGGGGGCCGTCCTCTTCTCCCACATAAACCTCCTCATAGCATAGCTCTTCAGTTCGTACACAAGCTGTACAAGAACAGAGCACAGAGGGGTGGGTGCTGCGTCTGTCAGTGAACTGGGAGAAAAGGATTTTACTGTAAGTTTTAATAAAATCCCTTTTTCTCCTATCGTTCACTGACAGACGCAGCTCTCCATTACGTGTGGGGATGTCCCCAAGCTGTGTCAAAAAGAGGGGTGGGTAAACGCTAACAGTACCCAACTGAACCTCTAAGGAGGCGCCAGACGCGCCTACACTGCCGACTGCAAAATTTTGCCTAAAACCTAAAAAGCTTAGTGACAGTGTGAACCGAGGCCCAAGTGGCCGCCTTGCACACCTCCGACACCGAGACCTGGTGCCTGAGAACCCAGGAAGTGCTAACAGCCCGGGTAGAATGAGCTGTGACCGGAAATGGGGAACCTTGCCCCGAACAGAATAGGCATGGGTCACGGACTGTCTGATCAAACGAGAAATCGTAGCCAACGAGGCCGCCAACCCTGTGCGCGGACCCTTTGACAGCCAAACAAGGCATCAGCTTTTAGAAAAGAAGCTGTGGCAGCCAAGTACACTCGTAAGGCCCTCACTACGTCCAAAGTATGCAACTCAATCTCTTTTGAGTGTGACGGACGAGGGCACAATGAAGAAAGGACAATATCTTCATTAACGTGAAAGCAAGAAACCACCTTCGGAAGGAATGAAGGAGATGGTCGCAAGACCGCCTTGTCCCTATGTAGGACCAGGTAGGGAGACTTGCACGATAGTGCGCTAATTCAGACACCGTCTGGCGGAAGTGATGGCAACTAAAGGCCACCTTCTGCGACAGCAATTGTAAGGAAATCTCCCTGATATTCCCATATGGTGGTTTCTGAAGTACAGAAAGCACCAAATTCAGATCCCCCGGAGCCTTCACCCGAGGCGCCACATGTCGCACACCTTGTACAAAGGCAGGAATCAACGAGTGCAAAGGTCTCTGAAAAAGAATCGCCAGAGCCGATATTTGGACCTTGAGTGTGCTCAAAGCCAGGTTTTTTGTTCAGGCATTGCTGCAAAAAAGTCAGGACCCTGGACACGACATCAGAGCGAGGGTTATGACCCTCCGCCTGGCACCAAGCTATACAAGCCTTCCAGGTGTGGTGGTAGATCTTGCAGGAAGTACACTTTCAAGCCTACCACAACGTAGGGATCACTGAGTCAGCGACTCCCCTGTCTCTTAGCACCTGGGACTCAATAGCCAAGCTGTCAAAACCAGCGAGGGTAAAGCAGGGTGCAAGATGGGCCCCTGAGACAGAAGGTCGTCTCGCAGCAGGAGCTGCCAAGGGGCGTCTGCCACCATGTGCACCACGTCGGCGTACCAAGTGCGTCGAGGCCAATCTGGAGCCACCAGGATCATTGGTATCCCCTCCGCCACTATCCTGCGTATCAATCGCGGAGGCAGTTTTATCGGAGAGAAAGCGTACAGAAGGCGGTAATGGCCCCAGGGGGCCACCAGAGCGTCCGTGGCCACTGCCAACGGATCTTTCGTTCTGGACACAAAGGTCTCCACCTTGTGATTGAATCGAGACGCCATGAGATCCACGTCTGGCGTCCATCTGCGGCAAGTCTGATTTAACACCTCCGGGTGGAGAGACCACTCTTCCTGGTCCACGTCCGGCGTCCCCCATCTGCGGCAAATTTGATTGAACAACTCCGGGTGGAAAGACCACTCTCCCTGGTCCAGCGTCTGGCAACTGAGAAAGTCCGCCTGCCAGTTCTCCACAACGGGAATGTAAATGGCAGAGATTGCCGGACGTGAGGTTCCGCCCAACGTAGTGTCAGAGCTGCCTCCGCCGCAGCTGCTGGAGTCCTCTGATGGTTCACATACGCCACTGCTGTGGCATTGTCCGATGATTTAGAATCGGACGACCCTGCAATCTCACCCAGTGAAAAAAGGCACAATTTGAGTGCTCTCAGCTCCAGGACAATGATGGGGAGGCGAGCCTCCTGTGCCGACCAACGGCCCTGGGCAGACAGCTGCCCCAGGATCCCTCCCCAGCCTGAAAGACTGGCATCCGTGGTGATTATCACCCACTGAAGGGGCAGGAACGACTTCCCCTGAGTCAGGGTCGAGTCCTGAAGCCACCAAGCCAGAGACGCCCTGGTCTGGGAGCTCAGACGGATCCGAAAGTCCAAGGACCGAGGGGACCTGTCCCACTGAGCCAGAATTGCTCGCTGAAGGAGACGAGCGTGACTCTGGGTAAAATGCCTCGAACGACGAGACCATGAGCCCTAGCACCCGCATACAGAACCTGCCGACTGCAGAGACAGCAACTTGGCTGGAGGGAGGAACACCTTCGCCTGTTCTGTGTCCAGAATTAGACCCAGATACTCCAGGCAACGGGATGGAGAGACCGACGACTTCTGCAGGTTGAGTAACCAACCGAAGTCCTGCAGCGATGTCATTGTGAGTCTCACATTCTCCTCCAGAACCGAAGTGGACTCCGCTCGCAGGAGCAGGTCATCTAGGTGGGCTACCACCGCAATGCCTCTCTGTCGCAACAACGCCAACCCCGGGGTTAGCAGTTTTGTGAAAACTCGAGGTGCTGAGGCCAGGCCGAAGGGTAGTGCCACAAATTGAAAATGGAGGTCTCCCACTGCAAAGTGCAGGAAGCGCTGATGCCGTGGACGAATGGGTACATGGAGGTACGCATCCCTGATGTCCAGGGACGCCAAAAATTCCCCCTGAGGAAGGGCGGCCACGACCGAGCGGATAGATTCCAACCGGAATTTCTGCGCCCTGACATACCGGTTCAGGGCCTTCAGGTCCAGTACTGGCCGAACCCCCCCTTTTCGGGAACCACAAATAGATTTGAGTAGAAACCTCGAAACCTCTCTTCTGGAAGCACTGGCACGATCACCCCCTGGACCGAAAGTGCTTGGACAGCCCCAAAAAGAGCCTCCCGGCGGTCCTGTGGGAACCTTAAGTTTGATGGGAAGAACCTGTCTGGGGGTAGTGTGTTAAACTCTATACTGTACCCGGAGGACACCACTTCCCGGACCCAACGATCGGGAATGTGGGCCAGCCACTGCCTGCGAATCCCAGAAAACGCTCCCCCACCCGATTTCCGGGTGGGGACAACCCATCAGGCTGAGTAGGACTTGTCCTCCGCTTTTTTGGTTTCGCACTGCCACTGCTGGTACCCGGCCCCTGCAGCGACCTTACCGGCGAAACTCACGCCTCCAGGCTCTGGGAAGAAGGGCACTTACCTCCTGTGAAATCATTAATGATCTCACCCAGCCGTGGACCGAATAGACGTCCACCCTGAAAGAGAAGGCCTGTGGAAGCATGGTCACCGGACCAAAAACACAACCAGAGTACCCGTCTGAAGATACAGCAACACTGTTACCCTGGATCACATAGGCAGTAAATCAACGGCCGCATCACCAAGGTACTTGGGACCTCGGAGCAAATACAGCCCTCTGCGGCATATCCAGCAGGCTGCCGCAGTCCAGAATATTCTGGAGCTCCGCCATACGCTCAGACAGATATCGCGCTGCCATGGCGGACGTCAGGGCTGGCCGCAGAGTAGAGCCTGCCACCAGGAAGAGAGACTTTAACAGCGCCTGTCTTTTGTCAGCGGGGCCCTTGAAGGCAGGAACCGCTTCCAGAGGAATGGTCGTCGTCTTATTAAGGCGAGCTATCGGTGGGACCCCAGGGCGACTCCCATCTTTTTTTTTTAAAAAAAAAAAGCTTTCCTCAAGGGATAGCGAGCAGCCAACCGTTTGGACCTATGTCCCTTGGAGTGTGGGAGGAAACCGGAGCACCGGGAGGAAACCCACGCATGCACAGGGAGGACATGCAAACCTCAGGCAGGTCATGGTTAGGATCTGAGCCAGTAAGCATTATGCGGCCAGGCGCAAGTGCTACCCACTACACCACTGTGCTGCGCTAAAAGAATGCTGCGAACGCTGCCATTTACAATAAACAAGGTGATCAGGAAATCGATCATGTGGGTAAGCCTTGGGTGCCCTAGGGGGCCCGGAGGACCCACACACACATGCACAGAAATCAGCGATTCGCCATCCTGGCTCAGTCGCATCGTAGTGCGATACCAATCATAATGGCGCAGCTGCCGTCCCCTGATCCTCTTCTCCGTCCGAGGGATCAAAATCCTCCCTTGAAAAGCAAGGAGGAGGGGGACGCTTCTTGTGGGGCCTGTTGGTGACATCCGCCCCGGGGAGAATTCACTAAAGACCGCCACAGCTGGTCCAGAAAAGCCCCTTGCGCAGATTGCGCCGCCGCTGATTGCTCCTAGCATGTTCAGCTCCCTTAGGAACACATAGATGCATATTACAAATTAAAGGCACCCCCACACAGCCGCACACCACCGCCCCACAGTGCACCAGGGAACCCAGGTGGACTGCACCCGCCGCCACCAGCACCCACAGGAGAGCCCAGCTATACTTGCTGTTTGCTGCCATAACCCTGAGGATCGTCAGAGCCGCGCCGTCAGGAGCACACACCGTTCCAAAGTGAAAGTAAAAACTGTAGACACGTTTTTGCATAAGCAGGGATTCCAATATGGCAGCCGTTGAACACTAGAGGCCGAAACCCACCTGCAGGGAACGTGCAGTACTGCAAATGGCCGCTCTGAGCGCTAGAGGGAAAGCCGCATAGGCCCAATATGTCTTCGGCTACAGCAAAATGGCAGCGGTCTGCCGCAAAATGGCGGCGAAAAACAACCGAACAGCGCTAGACGATCGGGTGCGCAGGGGGGGGGGATGTGTGTGAAGGGGGTGAACAGGAGCTCCACGCGCCCCTACCGGCGGCTACCCAGGAAAAAAAATTTTTTTTGTTTTTTTGGGTCGTCGGTCCCCCCTTTCCACCCCTAAAAAGGGGGGGGGGGGGAGAAGGAACTCACCACTCACCACTCCGGACGACGCCATGGGTAGCCACCCAGTCGCACACCTTCCGCCCCTGCTTGGGCGGTATACTGCAGGCCAGAAAGTCGCCCTTCCAGAATCGCATCAGGGGCTGGGCGTAAGGGGGGGGGGAAATCACCCCAGGCCGCCCGCACGGAACGGGCACGATGCGGCGGGTCCCCATACGGACTGTCTCGCATCGGTCGGCCAGGCTGGGGAAAGTAGAGCCCATGGACTCTCTCTCTGCCCCGGCCGGCTTCTTGATAGCAGATCAATTGCTTGATAGAAGACAAATAAAAGTAAAAGAAAATTAAATAAAGAACGGTCACAAGCAGGACCGCAATTCCCCTGAAGGGAAGCCAGGTCAACTCCTTGCAAACTAGGCATTGAAACTGAAGAGCTATGCTATGAGGAGGTTTATGTGGGAAGAGAGGACGGCCCCCATGGGAGGGGCCAGCTGTTTCTTTTCCCTGCCTAGTTAACTCCTAGTGGGACCAGCATAAACCCACACTTAATGGAGAGCTGCGTCTGTCAGTGAACGATAGGAGAAATAGGCAGAGGTCCATCAATCTGGGATGAGTGGTCTAAAAAAAATGGAATAATTTAAGATTATTACTCCTCAAAGTAAAATTGTCAAGACTTTAACTACTGCTTATTGGGCACATATATCCCTTTTTCTGCCAATGCCAATTTTCAACTTTCAGCGCGGTCACAATTTGAATGACAATTGCACAGTCATGCTACACTGTACCCATGAAAGTTGTAATTTTTTTCACACAAAGAGCTTTCTTTCGGTGGTAATCACCACTGGGTTTTTAACTTTTCACAAAAAAAAAAAAAAAAAAAAAAAAAAAAAATTTTTT
>BLSH010033090.1:396743-418605 GCA_018402905.1 Glandirana rugosa
TGACCGTCCGTGCTGCCAGTTTTTCAGTGAAGCCCCCCTCAGGATCACCTCACTGGATCACAAGGGAGCCTGCCCAAGACCACCAGGGAGCCCACCCCGGACTTCGAGGGGAGGCCGCCCAGGACCACCAGGGAGCCCCCACTAGACCACCAGGTAAGGGCAATATAGTGCACTGTAGGGATGGCACTGTGCCCATATATGATGCCTGCCAGTGCCATCCCTAACAGGGCTGTATGCACCAGTGCCCACCTGTGCCACCTAAAAGTGCCAACTATCAGTGCCCATTGCCACCTATCAGTGCCGCCTATGAGTGTCCATCAGTGCTGCATATCAGTGCCACGTATCAGCGCCGCCCATCAGTGCAGCATATGTGCCCCATCATCAGTGGAACCTCATCAGTGCCACCTCATCAGTGCCACCTCATCAGTGCCAATCTGTGCTGCCTCCTCAGTGCCTGTCAGTCTAGCCTCATCAGTGCCCATCAGTGTAGCCACATCAGTGCCCGTCAGTGAAGGAGAAAATGTACTTTATACAAAGTTTTGTGACAGAAACAAAGAAAACATTTTTTTTTTACAAAATTTTCGGTCTTTTTTTATTTATAGCGAAAAAAATAAAAACCGCAGGGATGATCAAATCCTACCAAAAGAAAGCTCTATTTGTGGGAACAAAATGATAAAAAGCTTGTTTGGGTACAACGTCGCACGACCGCGCAAATTTCATTCAAAGCGCAACAGCACTGAAAGGTGAAAATTGGTCTGGGCAGGAAGTGTTCCAAGTGCCTGGTATTGAAGTGGTTAAGGAACAAAAAAACTGTGTGCCGTGAAAGAAGGACTGCATCTGCATCGTGGCTCTTTTCCTTCTTTAAACCATGGAAGGGATGAATCTCTCTCCCCCCCACCCCCCCCGAGAGACTCAGGGTGATGTCATCCAGGGAAGCCACAAACCGGTCAAAGCTTTTTTTTTTTAGAAACCTGGACCACAGACCAACATGTCAGCCACAATACATGTATAGAGCAGGTCCGTCAATTCAGCAACGGCAGGGGGAGCCGCTCCCCTTACATTTGTCTGTCAAATCTTTAAAAGCCGGAGATTCCTCTACAGGAATCATGGCCGTCTGTGCAACCTATAGACAGGGGGATCCACTACCACCGCAACCACAGCTGCGTCCCCCATCTATAAAGTTTCTCGTGCAGACATAATAAGTGCAACAACCAGCGCCTTCTCTTGCGCCACCGGCGAGGAATCATCCTCACTGCCTGACAGGACAGGGAGTGTGGCCACCAACCGCAAGGTGGGCCATATCTGTGGCGGCATAGGCAGATATAGGATCTTTTGCGATAGATTAGGCTGGGTGGCGCCATACACTAGGTTACTTGCCTAAGCGCTACTTGTACAAACTCTGACTGAGACCCCCGCCGCCTGAGGAGCCACAGAGGCATGCATAGGGGACGCCGACCGAGGCCCCTCACAGTGGGCACCGGCTGAGGCCCCACACAAGGGACGCCCTCCAGGGCCCCGCACAGGGGGCACCACGAGGCCCTTCACAGGGAACGCTGGCTGAGGCTCCTCACATGGGGCACCGGCTGAGGTCCTTCACAGGGGGCACCGGAAGAGAACCCCAAAGGGACTGACCACGCCAGGGAGTACCCACGCCTCACACCACCACCAAGGAGAGGTGGGGGCCCCCTACTTAATCTGGCGAAGCGTGCGGGTAATGCTCCCAGAAAGATCCTCTTCGCCACCGAAGTGGGGGGTTATCAGCCATAAGGAATGCTGAGACACAGGCCTAGACCCGGTCGTTTGCTACCTCACGAGACGTTTAACTCGCAGGGCCAGCCCCTGTCCAGTGGGGCTATGTCGCGGCCTAGAGCATAGCTGCGGGCTGCACATGCTCGCTGGCAAGACTGGGGAGGGAAAAAACAAAACTAACAAAAAAACTGAAGGCCTATAACAGAGAGGGGGGGGGGGGTGTATACCACCTAGGACTGCCCATAGGTGTAGCCATGTCTTTTTTTTTTTTTCCTAGTATCCTACTCCTGTAGGGAGCGGTATAACCCTGTGGTAATGACTAAGGAAGTGCTGTGTCTGCCAATGAACAAAAGAGAAATGACTCTGGTGGAGAGGGGAGCAGCAGCCTCTCTCCACCCTGGATGCCTGCAAACTTAATGAGATCCACAATCTGTCCCATAAGAGGGGACATAGATGTTGCAAAGTCCTCTTTTTTTTTTTTAATCAGAAAGTTAAATTTTCAAGTCTGTTACACATCACATAAAGTAGAAGGGTACAGAGAAAGATAGAACTAAAAGTTACAAACTGTTCCAATCACAGAGAGTAACCACATAGGATGAAGAAGTATTATGACAACCCATCAGATTACAGTCTCCATCAAACACTAATTATAGCCAGGTTACTGCATCACAGTATACATTGACCATTAGTTAGATAGACAGACCAATACAGAGGAAGTGGGGACCAGGCATGGAGACGACTTTTTTTTAGAACATACCCTAGTTTAAGTTAAATTTTCCCTTTATAAAATTTTACTGTATGCTTCCATTGTCCCAAATAGAGTTGCAGGTGACATCCATTTCTGTGCAATTTATTTACGGGCAAGAAACAGCCTCATAGTAAGTAAAAAGTGGGATGAAGCAGGGACTAGATCTTCAGCAATAACGTCTTAAAGTGATATTTTAGAATATATAGGTAACAGAAAAGAGATGGCATTTATCATTTAAAATATGGACTACCAATAGTGAAATAATTTAGGGTATCTCCATAACATATGAACATAAGAATTAAAGTGCTTGTAAAGGCTTTTTAATGAAAAAAGTGTATACTTACCTATTCTGTGCACTGGTGTTGCAGCCCCTTACCCCCTTCTTATAGGGGTTTCCCTGATGGCGCTCCTCCTTTTCCATATTTGGGCTCACTCCCGGGTCAGGCTGTGTGCGTTGATAGACACACAGTGCAACTTGCGCCCCCCCACTCTCTCCGAATTGAATTTGATTGACAGCAGCAGAAGCCAGTAGCCCCCGCTGCTAACAATCCTATCCACTGAGACCAGAACAGAGACCAGCACTGCTGCAGATGGGCACAATGCTAGATTGATACAGAACTCCGGTTAGTATTTGTGGGTCTGGCAGGAAACTAGTGAAAGTTTTTTTTTTTTACCTTAATGCATTGAAGGTAAAAAATGTTATGACTTTAGGACCACTTTAAAGGTGCCAGTATCCCCAGCACACCTAGGGCAATTAGGGCATGTTACATGACCCTGCTTTTGCAATTTTTGTGGAGGTATGATAAGGCTTTGAAGTTTAAATAACTGTGTACATTTTTGAGAGGGAATAATGAAACCTTAGGGGACATACTCCAAAGTCTCATGCCACGGATCCACATTGATAGATCCAAGATCTCATCACCAGCAGAATGTGTTTCTTAGCGTTAGTCAATAAAAGAAGGGTGGTATATAAGTCACCTATCAAGCCTTTTTTGGTTGACATCGATTTGTCCATTTTAGAGGATTGGGGGAAGGAAAAAGTATTAACCACTTTAAGACCGTACACTGCACATATACTGCGGCAGGGCGGCTCTATTGCGCAAAATGACGTACCCGTATGTAATTTCATGCAATAGACACTGTGGGCGCACGCAAGTCCGGAAGACTGTCCGCCCGCGATTGCTAAACTGAGAGGCAGAACGGGGATCTAAACAAGGCGAATCCATGTTCTAACAGGAGACAAAACTGAGTTCTGCTGTTCCTAGTGATCAGGAACAACGATCTCTGTTGTCCCAGCAATTCCATCCCCCACACAGAACACACCCAGGGAACACAGTTAACCCCTTTGATCGCCCCTAGTGTTAACCCCTTCCCTGACAGTGTCATTTATACGTTGATCCGTGATTTTTAGCACTGATCACTGTAATAATGTCACTGGTCCCCAAAAAGTGTCACTTGGGGTCAGATTTGTCCGCTGCAATGTCACAGTCCCGTTATAAATCACAGATCCCAACCATTACCAGTAAAAACAAAAAAACCCCAAAAAATAGAATTTTTTTGAGTTAACGTAAAATCCTTTCATCCGAGTTCATTGACAGACGCAGCCTCTCTTTCATGACACGTGGGTTTATGCACCTTTTGCCAGGAGTAGACTAGGCAGAACGAAAGTTCAGAAAAGCAAAGCTGGCCCCTCCCAGGGGGCCGTCCTCACTCAGCATATAACCCCTCAGCCCTGTATAGCATATCAGTTCGTAACAAGCCGTACAAACACAACAAAGAGGGGTGGGTGCTGCGTCTGTCAATGAACTCAGAGAAAAGGATTTTCCGGTAAGTCAAAAAAATCCTATTTTCTCTTACGTTCATTGACAGACGCAGCCTCTTATTCATGACACGTTGGGATGTCCCAAAGCAGTGACAAACAAAGGAGGGGTGGGTAAACAATAACAACTGTACCCAACAGAAAGATCTCGGGAGGCGCCAGCCGCCTGCAAAACTTTGCGGCCAAAAGCAGCATCCGTGGATGCTGACACATCAACTTTGTAAAACTTAACAAAAGTGTGCACCGAGGCACAAGTAGCCGCCTTGCACACCTGAGACACCGATGCTTGGTGTCTGAAAGCCCAGGAAGTGCTAATCGCCCTGGTGGAATGAGCCGTAACTGGAAAAGGGGGTACTTGGCCCCGCACAGCATACGCATGGGTCTGTCTGATCCAACATGATACAGTGGCCGACGAAGTCGCCAAACATTTGCCAAAAGCAGCATCTGAAGATGCGTAAACATCAACTTTGTAAAACTTCGTAAAGGAGGACCAAGCAGCCGCTCTGCACTCTTGAGAAACCGACGCTTGATGTCGGAAAGCCCAGGAATGGCTAAATCGCCCTGGTAGAGTGAGCCGTGACCGGAAAAGGGGGTTCTTGGCCCCGCACAGCATACGCATGGGTCTGTCTGATCCAACGGGATACAGTGGCTCGAGACTCCGCAAGTCATACGCACGGGTCACTCTCTGTCGAATCCATCGAGAAATGGTCGCCAAAGAGGCCGTCAAGCCCTTGCGTGGTCCATCCACCACGACAAAGAGCACATCCGACCTCCGAAAAGAGGCCGTGGTCGCCAGGTACACCCGCAAAGCCCTAACCACATCCAAGGAATGCAAGGCAATCTCCTTAGGATGGGACGGGCAAGGACATAGCGAAGGAAGGACAATGTCCTTGTTAATGTGAAAAGAAGATACCACCTTCTGCAAGAAGGAAGGTGCCAGGCGCAAAACCGCCTTACCCTTGTGTAGGACCAGATACGGAGACCTACACGACAGAGCCACCCACTCTGACACTCGTCTGGCAGAAGTGATGGCTACCAGAAAAGCCACCTTCTGTGAAAGTAGTTGTAAGGAAATTTCCCTGATATTTTCAAAGGGAGTCTTCTGAAGCCCAGAAAGGACCAGATTGAGGTCCCAAGTCACCAAAGGTGTACGCACCTGGGGAGCGACATTTCTGACCCCCTGAATAAAGGTGCGAATCAACGTATGTGTCGCCAAAGGACGCTGAAAAAAAGATAGCCAAGGCAGAAACCTGACCCTTGATAGTGCTCAACGCCAGTTTACGGTCCAGGCCTTGCTGAAGAGAAGCTAGCACCCGGGACACCGATATACTCTCTCCAGGTGCGATGGTATATCTTCCTAGAAGTGCACTTACGTGCCTTGAGCATGGTGGGAATCACCGAAAACGGAGACCCTCCAATCTCTCAAGACCTGGGATTGAATAGCCAGGCCATCAAAGCCAGAGAGGGTGAAGCAGGGTGCAAGATGGGGCCCTGGGACAGAAGGTCCTCATGAAGCGGGAGACGCCAGGGAGTATCCACCACCATCTGCACCATGTCGGCGTACGGCCGCAAGCGGATCCCTTGCTCTGCTCACGAAGGTCTGAACCTTTCGATTGAGCCGGGACACCAGCAGATCTACATCTGGAGCGCCCCATTTTTGGCAAAGTTGTCGGAACACATCCGGATGCAGGGACCACTCTCCCTGATCCAACCTCTGTCGGCTGAGGTAATCCGCTTGCCAATTTTCTATGCCCGGAATGTACACGGCGGAGAGAGCCGGCACATGAAACTCTGCCCACCGCAGAATGTGGGTCGCCTCTAATGCTGCCGCCGAGCTTATCGTTCCGCCCTGATGGTTCACATATGCCACGGCCGTGGCATTGTCCGACTGGACTCTGACAGGGCGCCCTCGCAGCCTTCCCGACCAACGGGAGAGGCAATGCCTGATGGCCCGAAGTTCCAGCACATTGATCGGGAGCCGACTTTCCTCTCGAGATCAACGACCCTGGGTTGACAACAACCCCAGGACTCCCCCACCCAGCCGCTTAGACTGCCATCTGTGGTCACTACGGACCACATCATGGGGAGGAAGGACTTCCCCTCCTTCAGGGCCGAGGCCCTTAACCACCAAATTAGAGAGGACCTGGCTTCGCGGTCCGGCTTGACCAGGTGATCCAGGGATAGAGGAGATTTGTCCCACCACAGCAGAATCAAGCGTTGCAGGGACCGGGTAGGGCTGTGGGCATACGGAACCGCCTCGAAGGTGGACACCATGAGCCCCAGGACCCGCATGCAAAACCTCAGAGATCCTTGTACTAGGCAGAAAAGACTGAAGGCTGAGCTGGCTGGAGGGGGGTTATACCAAGGAGGACCGCCCCCTGGGAGGGGCTGTGTCTGCTTTTTAGCTGAACTGAAGTGAAGTGAAAGGTGGCATAACCCCAGGCGTAATAAAGAGATGCTGCATCCTTCAATGAAAGAAAGAGTAATATATATTTTATAATATATACAGGCGGTCCCCTAGTTACAAACATCCGACTTACAAATGACTCCTACTTACAAATGGAGGGAGACAACAGGAAGCGAGAGGAAATCTACCCCTAGGAAGGGAAATTCACTCCAGTAAGAATTATGGGAAAAGGGTCTCCACACTGATGCTTTATCACCAAGGTTTGTTTCCACAACATCCCAAATTTTTCAAAATCCAATTAGCATTGGGATATGAAATCTTCTGAACAGAAACAGACAGCAAAACAAACATTACAGGGGTGTTTACCCTTCCCTATGCTATCCAAAAAGCTTAAAAATAGTTTTTTGACTGAAACTACACTTAAAAAATGTAACTGTCCCGACTTACAATTTCAACTTAAGAACAAACCTACAGTCCCGATCTTGTTTGTAACCCGGGGACCGCATACATATATATATATATATATATATATATATATATATATATATATATATATATATATTTATTTTTTTTTTAAATGGTCTACTTTAATAGAGCAAAAAATAAACTGCAGAGGTGATCATATACCACCAAATGATAGGTGTGTGTGTGTGTGTGTGTGTGTGTGTGTGTGTGTGTGTGTGTGTGTGTGACATCAATTTTGTTTCGGTACAACTTAGAACAACCGCACAGTTGTCAGTTAAAGCGACGCAGTGCCGTATCGCACCAAATGGCCTGGTCATTAAGGGGATAATCCTTCCGGGGCTGAAGTGGTTAAACTAAGTACTTCTAGCTGAAGCATAGTGTGGGCCACCTGATGGGCCAATAGATAAAACAGAGGAGGAAAAAGAAACAGAGGGGGGATAACTTCGCAAACAGTCAAGCAGCTGAATCCCCAGGAGAAGTTAGAGCTCTTGCAGCCTCACTAGTAGCCAAGGTGATATAAAAAATTTTTCCATTTTCAACACTCTCCTCCTGTGTTCAACCATGAACAGTGAGGGAGTCCCCTTTATAGGGTACTCACTATGACCGAGCATACAAAGTTGTTAAAAACATACTGTCTCCAGTATGCAATAGCTTTCCTCTGAATCTTTTCCTCTGCAGAGTATTACTGAAAACAAGAGGTGTAAGCAACCGGCAGGGACACATGTGGCACTGAACAAGCCATGTCCCCAAATGACCACTACGTTGAGTGGTGCATGCACAGCACACGAGTGGCTCAGGATCTCAAAGAGGGTGGTCACTTAAGACATGCCGGAACGGACTTTGCAGGCCACGCCTGCAACATTTCTGGTGGGATCCAGGTCTGGTCGTGGGACACAAATTGAGAAACTGCATAAGAGGACACCATGGCCATAACGCAGCAAAAAAAAAAAAAGTTAAAGAATTTAGTGTGACTAAAAAAATGAAATACCACGGGAGGTATCCAACACCTAAAGTCACTAGGAAAGAACTGAAGTGTGCGCAGATCAGGAGGGGGTTAAATGTGGGTTCTCAGTTTTTTTGCCAGTGTTCAGTTGCTAGTTACCTTCCTATAAATACAGTCATCTCTGAATCTGCCTGTGTCCAGTACCATATGAACAAGAAAACAATTATTTGCACTGCCAATACAATGCGGAGGTTATAAAAGTGTACGCGTTGACCATAGAATTACTTTGAGTAGCAGCCTTAAAAATTCCTTATGGTATTGAGAGCTCTCTGGGCACAGAGAAGATCAACAAGACTAATCAACATAGCACTAATTTTTATCAGGACCAGCAAGCTGCAGGATTTTTATCATGCAGTTCAAGATAGGAAGTACTACAATTTGTGAATCTGAAGCTACAACATAAAATTACATAAGGTCTGTATCCTTAACCCATTCAAATACCTTAATATCTCTGCTGTGGAAATGTTTGAATAGTGGGTCAATTGGCTCAGGTATGCTCCTCTTCTGTCTGATCACATCTAGCAGTGGCAATACTTTCTTCCAGTAGTGAATGCATCTGACTATGTAATCCCTCTGATCATAAAAGGAATTCAAACTGCTCCCCTGCAGTAAGAGAAACAACAAGTTATGTTGTGCAATGCAACCAGTTTTCTCGGTTCACGTAATATATGCAATTATTCAGTTTAAAAAAAAAAAAAAAAACAAAAACAAAAAACACACACTTACAGTAGTGCTGAGACTCCTTGACCAGTGTATGAGAAGGGCAGGCTGCAGACCATGCTTTTCCAGGGCTCGCAGTGTGTTAAGCTCATGCTGAATCACAAGCCGAAGTTTAGCCGAAGATCCCGGCCTGGATTTAGAAATGTAATTTAGAAATTAGAGTGACACTAAATGATATGCTTATTCTTCAAAAAAAAAAAATGAATACGTATCCACTACTTAATGTTCCTGTAATGTATGGTTTGTGAAATAATTTCTTCCTGCATTTTTCTGCCTCCTTGTAGTGCCCTTCCTGAGCTCTTGGCCCTCTCCTTTTTCCCTTCAATTCCATTTTTTTTGAAAAATCAGTGCAAATGAGTTGCAGTCATGTGCACTATTCTGTGCCTGCGCATGCTACCAAGCCCACAGTCTAGTCTCCTTTGGGAGAAAGCAAGAGAGGGAGGCCATGTTCTTACTGAGAGTGGGACCGTGGAGAACAATGTGGACACCCTCTAACAGGAAGTCTAATCACAGTAGGGAAAAGAAAAAAAAAAAAAGGAATCTGGGAGGAGGCTGAGAGCAATAGATGTTTTTTTTTTTTTAGTTAAAAATACGTACTTTAAAAAAAAAAAAAAATTCTATTCAACCAGGGTTTAACATCACTTTAAAGTGGTTGTTTCATCAAAATATGATTTTTTTTTACCTACAGGTAAGCCTATAATAAGACTTCGGTTTAGGAGATATTCTCACTGCAAGTGCCGCTGATGTCAGCAGGTGCATGCGCAGTGATATCCCGGCAAGGCCCAGCGCCCACAGGTTTTTTTTTTTTTTTTTTTCTTTCTAGGGACCGTATAAAAAAAACACACACACACGTTACTTACTGGGCTGTTTTATGAATAAGGCTGTAGACCGCATCCCACCATGACCCTTGTTTGTCTGTAAATAGCTGCTTGCAGATTGGCATAGGTAAGCAACGAGGCTGATGGCGGTCAGTTGATGAATAATTATTTTGCAACTGAAGGTGACTTGTGTATATAACTGCTAGTAAAAATACCTAAAAGCAAATAAAAAATTGTTAGCTATGGGTTAACTTGTCAAACCACTTTCGCTCATTGAGCAACACAGCCCCAAGACGTATATCTTGTTTGCATACAGCAGGAACAACTCTACTTTACGCTCCACGACAGCTGACATTTCCACTACAGAGCAGTTTACAAGTTATTCTTCCAATTTTGGATACATAAAATCTATATATTGCTCTCTGGGATGAATATACATGGGCATTTTACACAACTAAATAGGTTTATTTCTGTATGTAGCTTCATGCAGCCATGGTAAAAAAAAAAAAAAACACACACACACTAAAAACACTATTTCCTCAACATCAGAATTTTAAGCAAGGAGAGTCTTGAAGTGTACACTTAAAAACAAGATACCTGCACTTAAAACACATAACCAAATCAATTAGTCAGTGTGCCAGTTTAATTTCCACTTCTAACATGGCTGTTCTGCTTTAAAATGATCCTTTCCTGAGACACATGCGGGGGCTGCAATTGCTAATCCTCTTCCTTCTTCCAACTAAGGATTTTGCTACTGATAGAGCTAGTATGTCTGTCCTGAAAAGTCAGACTTCCTAATCTGCAGGTTTGTTCCAAGTAAAAGTATAGAAGCTAGAGAGTAAGGACGACAGCCAGGAACCTAGCATTTGTAGAGTAAAAAGCAGCAATTTCTTTAATAAGCAGCTTTATGAATTAGTTTGATAAAATCTGAAATCATTTGGCCTCCAAACCATGAAACATACCTCCAGATCAAGAATGCATATAGATTCTGGATTGTTGGATTCAAGCTTTGAAGTTTCCTGAGGTACCCGAGGGAAAAGCTGCTTAAGCCACTTACGAAGGTTCGGCAATGAAAACATGAAGTGCCACTGCAGACCAAGCCAGGTTAAGTGTTGCAAATCTCCATTGTGCATACGAATGGCACCTAGAAAAAAAACAAAAAAAAACACAGGGGTCAACATTTCCTGGATTGAAGAGATTGGATTCAAGAGATGTGAAATGCATTTCCCAATTTTTTTTTAAAGCATACAAACCTCAAATAGCCTAGTAAATCTAATGGGATTATTTACTTGCCTGCAAACTCCTTTTCTTGTAGTATATCATAGGATACAGGGTACCGTTTTCATCTCCATTACAAGAAAAAAAAAAAACATTTGATTTTCTTTATCGTATGCCACAGGACACAGCATCTTCATATCCATACGATAGGGATGTCCCAGAGCACCGAATATGAGGGGAGGACAACACAGCAACAAGTCAACTAGCCCCAAACAAGTTAGAACCTTGTGTGGCCTGCAAAACATGCCCACAAAAAGGTAACATCCTCAGCGGCTGCAACATCGGCTCCAATATCCAGCTGGTAAAACCGCGTAAAGGTATGACCCAAAGATCAGGTAGCAGCCTTACAAAAACATGAGGTACTGAAACCTGTTGACAAACAGCCCAGGAGGCACCAACACACCTAGTAGAATGAGATGTTAAAAAGGTGGAACTTTTCCTTTTGGACCATAAGCTTGAGAAATAGGCCGACAGATCCACCAAGGGAGAGCAGATTTTGAAACTGCATGACCCTTCTTTGGGCATTCAGGAAGCACAAAGAGGGAATCCAACTGACGTGATATGTAGCAGTCAACTTCAGGTAACATGTTCTCAGGAACCACATCCAAGGTGTAAAGAGCCTTGGACAGAAAGAAGGCAAAGTCGTGGTTGAGATGGAAACAACCACCCATCTTAGGCAAAAGGGCCTCAAGATACAGGAGAGTCTCCGATTCGGTCATTCTCACCCTGCTGAGGGCTAGAAAGGTGACTTCAAGGAAGATTTAAAACCGGATTTGCAAGTCTTATTTTGACATCCAAGTCAGACTAGGGGGTGTTTGTACGTACAGTGCATTCATAAAGTATTCAGACCAACTTTTTTTTTTTTTTCTTTTTTAGTGTTGCAGCCTGATACTACAGTTGTTTAAATTCATTTTTTTTCTCATTAATCTATACTCAGTACCCCATAATGACAAAAGTGAAAACAGTATTAGAAAGGATTACAAATTTATAAAAAAAAAACAAACAAAAAAAAAAAAACACTGAAATATCACACTGGCATAGGTGTTCAGACCCTTTGCATCAAAACTTGAAATTTAGCTCAGGTGACCAAATCAGAGAATCTCCTATACCTCAGGACCCTAGCTTCACCAGGAATGTTGGGGTCAAAGCCAGTGACTGTAAAGAACGATGAAAGATCAGAACTTGCATCAGTAGGTCGGGTTTGGTCTGGACGGGATGACATGTTCACGACGACGGAGTATCAAGTTCTCCTGGCCCAAGCCAGAGCAATCAAAATCACAGAATTCCTGGCACTTAAAGCGGAGTTCCACCCAAAAGTGGAACTTCCGCTTTAAGGGAAGGAGACCCCACCTCCCAACATGCCACAATTGGCATGTAATTTTTTTTTGGGGGCGATCTCGGCTGACTTTTACCTGGGTGAACCCAGCTTTAAATACTGTAAAGCAGACGAGCTAGAAGCTGTAACAGCAGGAATGCATATACAGCCATGGTCAAAACTTATAAGAATAACACCAAGTATTACTTTTCACAAAGTCTTCTGATTCAGTGTTTTTAGATCTTTTTGTTGGATGTTACTATGGTATACTCAAGTATAATTGCAAGCATTTCATAAGTGTCAAAGGATTTTATTGACTATTACATTACAAGCGGTCCCCTAGTTACAAACATCCGACTTACAAACGAATCCTACTTACAAAACGGAGGAAGACAACAGGAAGTGAGAGGAAATCTCCCCCTAGGAAGGGAAATTCACTCCTGCAAGAGTTACCATGGGAAAAGGTGTCTCTACTGATGCTTTATCACCAATCCTTGTTTTCACAGCAACCTAAAACTTTCAAAATCCAACTGTCATTGGGACAGAAAGTGAGGTGAAATCTTTTGAACAGGGACAAACAGCAAAACAAATGTTATAGGGGTGTTAACCCTTCCATATGCTATTCAAAAAGCATAAAAATAGTTTTGGCTGGAGCTACACTTAAATAATGTACCCATTGCGACTTACAAACAAATTTGACTTAAGAACAAACCTAAAGTCCTTATCTTGTTTGTAACCCGGGGACCGCCTGTAAAGTGTTACTAAACCCAGGACCCTGCATTCACTATATCTGGTCTCCCACAGTATACAGAACATAGAAATCCAATAATTTTAGTAAATATAAACTGCTAAATACCTTTTCTCATTAGCAGTATATAGCTGTCTTGTGACTTCTATCAGTGTCTGGTTAAAGCTTATGTGGAGGAGTTTTCATTCTACTCTGACTGTCCTATGAGGCTGCAGGACCCCCTGACCCTCTGTCTGGAGAGTGCTGATTAGCCCTGTACTAATCACATGCACCCTCCAAGAAAAAAACTACACCAAACTGAGCATGTGCAGATTGACTCAAAAGGCTCTGTCTTATCAGGAAATTGATTGGAGACAGTGGAAGGAGGGTAGGATCAGAGAAGACAGGATCAAACAGCCTTTTTACACAATGCAAAGGATTAGCCCCTTAGGTTCCACAGGGAGTGTTATAAGCATGCTTTACTGCATATACGGACGGATTTTATGATTGTGGGTTTAGTAACACTAAGTTTATGAAACGAGTCAATATTTGTAGTGTTGACCCGTCTTTCTCAAGACCTCTGCAATTTGCCCTGGCATGCTGTCAGCCAACTTCTGGGCCACATCCTGACTGATGGCAGCCCATTATTGCACAATCAATGCTTGTGAGTTTGTCAGACTGAGTTTTTTTTTGTTCATCTGCCTCTTGATTGACCACAAGTTCTCAATGGAATGAAGGTCTGGGGAGTTTCCTGGCTATGGCCCCAAGCCACTTAGTTATCACGTTTGCCTTATGGCAAGGTGCTCCATCATGCTGGAAAATACATTGTTCGTCGCCAAACTGTTCTTGGATGGTTGGGAGAAGTTGCTCTTGGAGGATGTTTTTGTACCATTCATTATTCATAGCTGTGTTTTTTGGCAAAATTTGGAGTGAGCCCACTCCTTTGGCTGAAAAGCAACCCCATACATGAATGGTCTCAGGATGCTTTACTGTTGGCATGACGCAGAACTGATGGTAGCGCTCACCTTTTCTTCTCCGCAAAAGGTTTTTTACGGATGCCCCAAACAATCGGAAAGGGGATTTATCAGAGAAGTTGACTTTACCCCAGTCCTCAGCATTCCAATCCCTGTACCTTTTGCAAAATATCAGTCTGTCCCTGATGTTTTTTCCTTCTTCGCTGCCCTTGACACCAGGCCATCCTCCAAAAGTCTTCACCTCGCTGTGCATACAGATGCACTCACAATCTGCCTGCTGCCACTCCTGAGCAAGCGCACTGCACTGGTGGAGCCCTGATCCCGCAGCTGAATCAACTGTAGGAGACAGTCCTGGCGCTTGCTGGACTTTCTTGGGGCATCCCAAAGCCTTCTTCACAAAAGCAGTGGAAAATAGGATTTTTTGATTTACCGTAAAATCAATTTCTCTGAGTTCATTGACAGACAGCGTTCCATTATTCATTACGATAGGGTTATATCACCCCTACAGGAGTAGAACCCTAGGCAGAAAAAAAAAAAAAAAAAAAAAAGACTTGACTACGCCTACGGGCATTCCTAAGTGATATACACCCCCCTCTCTGCTATAGGCCTTCAGTTTAGTAACAAGCAGTATCAGAAGTATCAAAACTCCTTAGAGGGGTGGGTGCTGTGTCTGTCAATGAACTTACTGGAATTTACGGTAAGTCAAAAAATCCTATTCTCTCTTTCATTCATTAACAGACTAAAAGAAAACATCTGCAGATGTCAGCACATCCAATATTGTTGAATGTTGCGAAAGATTACACTAACAACCAGGTGACTGCCATGCAGACTGGCGCCACTGACGCTTGATGATGGAAGGCCCCGAAGTACCAGCGCCCCAGCAGTGTGTGCCGTAACAGGGAAGGAGAAACCAAACCCCTGACAGAACCGGCCAGAGTAATCATCAGTCTGATCCATCCAGAAATAGTCGCAGAAGAAACAGGCCCCCTTTCTTGGCCTGTCCAAAATCAAACAGTGAGTCTGACCCTGAAAATACTCAATGGCTGCCAAATACACCCGAAAAACGGGATTTTATACTTACCATAAAATCCCTTTCTATGAGTTCATTGACGGGCACAGTAGCTTCATGGACAAGTGGGTTATACTGCCCTCTCTTCAAGAGTGACTAGGCAGAACAGGCAGTCCTAACAGCAAAAGAACAGACAGATAAATCCCCTCCCAGGGGGCAGTCCCCACTGGCAGATAACCCTCCGCCCTGCTACTGCTAGCTCAGTTTGTAACAAGCAGTGCAACATAATATTAGAGGGGTGGGTTCTGTGCCCATCAATGAACTCAGAGAAAGGGATTTTACAGTAAGTAAAAAATACAGTTCTCTTGCGTTCATTGACGGGCACAGCAGCTTCATGGACAAGTGAGACGTCCAAAAGCAGTGCCAAAAACATGAGGGGTGGGTAACGGAACAACAAAGGAACTTCACCCAACATCCTCCGTGAGGAACTAGACATGTCTCACACGGCCACCTGCAAAACTTTACGACAAACGCAGCATCCGAGGATGCTAAAACATCAACTCTGTAAAACTTTGAGGTGGTGTGCACGGAGGACCAAGTAGCCGCCTTGCACACCTGAGACAGACACCTGATGTTGGAAAGCCCAGGAAGTGCTAATCGCCCTGGTAGAATGAGCCGTGACCGGAAAAGGAGGCTCCAGACCCCGAACAGCATAGGCTCGGGCCACCGTCTGTCTAATCCAACATGAAATAGTGGCCGACTAAGCCTCCAGACCCTTGCGTGGGCCATCCACCACTACAAAAAGCGCATCCGACAGGCAGCTGTGGTCACCAGATACACCCGCAGGGCCTGAACAACGTCCAGGGAATGCAAATCAACCTCCCTAGGGTGAGATGGGCACGGGCAAAATGAAGGAAGGACAATGTCCTCATTGATATGGAAAAATTACATCACCTTGGGAAGAAAAGAAGGTGATAGCCGCAGATCCGCCTCATCTTTGTGTAGAGCCAGATATGGCGACCTACATGATGGAGCCGCCAACTCAGACACCCACCGAGCAGATGTGATAGCTACCAGGAAAGCCACCTTTTGCAAAAGCAATTGCAGCGATATTTCCCTGACATTCTCAAATGGTGGCTTCTGAAGAACCGAGGAGGAACAAATTGAGGCCCCATGGCGCCAGAGGCGACCGTACCTGGGGGTGACCTGTCGAACCCCCTGCATGAAAGTACGGATCAAAGAATGAGTCACTAAAGGACGCTGAAAAAAGATCGCCAGGGCAGAAATCTCACCCTTGATCGTACTCAACGCTAGCTTCTGGTAGAGACCCTTCTGCAGGAAAGCCAGAACCCGAGATACCGAAAAAGATTGAGGATTGCACTCTCTATTCTCGCACCAGGATATAGAAGACCTCCAGGTGCGGTGATAAATCTTCCTGGAAGTGGCCTTACGTGCCTTAAGCATGGTGGGGAATTACTGAGTCAGACACCCCGATCCCTCAACACCTGGGATTCAATAGCAAGGCCGTTAAAGCCAACAAGGGTAAAGCAGGATGCAAGATGGGCACCTGAGACAGTAGGTCCTCGCGAAGCGGGAGCCGCCAGGGAATGTCCACCACCATTTGAACTACATCGGCGTAACAAGGATGCCGTGGCCAATCTGGAGCTACGAGAATGGTCGGTGTGCCCTCCGTTTCTATTCTGCGTGGAAGCAACTGGGGGGGGGGGGCGTAGAGGAGCCGGTACCTAGCCCACGGAGCTACCAAGGCATCCACCGTGTCAGCTAGGGGATCCCTTGTCCTGCTCACGAAGGCCTGCACCTTCCGATTGAGATGAGATGCTAGAAGGTCCACGTCTGGAGTACCCCACCTCAGACAAATCTGATGGAACACATCCAGGTGCAGGGACCGCTCTCCCTGGTCCAATAACTGAGGACTGAGGTAGTCCGCTTGCCAATTCTCTACGCCTGGAATGTGGACGGCAGAGATTGCTGGTACGTGGAGTTCTGCCCACCGCAGAATGTGAGCTACCTCTGAGGCCGCAGCTGAGCTTCTTGTACCGCCCAGGTGATTCACGTATGCCACAGCCGTGGCATTGTCCGACTGAATCCGGACAGGGCACCCGTGCAGTCTCCTTGTCCAATGGGAGAGGCAGAACCTGATGGCGAACAATACCAGGACATTGATCGGAAGATGAGACTCCTCCGGAGACCGCCGTCCCTAGGCTGACAACAGCCCCAGGATGCCTCCCCAGCTGATTATGCTGGCATCCGTCGTGACCACCGTCCAATGGAGGGGGAAGAACAACTTCCCCAGCCGCAGGGCCGGAGCCCGCATTCACCAGAGCAGCGAAGTCCTGGTCTGGTGGTCCATCCTGATCAACAGATCCAGGGATGAGGGGAACTTGTCCCACTTTTGCAGAATCTCCCGCTGCAGAACACGGGTGTGACACTGGGCGTATGGGACCGCCTCGAAGGTGGACACCATGAGGCCCAAGACCCGCATTCAAAACCGTATGGAGAACCATTTCTGGGACAGCTGGGACCGAACCACCGACTGAAGCGCCTGTCGCTTGGATAGTAGGAAGAAGACCTTCGCCTGGGCCGCATCCAGAATCAGACCAAGAAACTCCAAGTGGTGAGACGGGGTCATCACCGACTTCAGGCAATTGATCACCCAGCCGAACTCCTGCAGTGTGTGCAAGGCGATCGTCACATTGTCCCCGAGAGCTGGAACAGACACTGCTCGCAAGAGAAGGTCATCCAGATACGTAACCACCGCAATGCCCCTCTGTCTCAGCAGAGCCAGAACCGGGGCCAGCAGCTTGGTGAAAACCCGGGGCGCAGAGGCCAGGCCAAACAGGAGAGTCACAAACTGATAGTGATGCTCCACGACCGCAAAGCGCAGGAAGCGCTGGTGCCAAGTGCATATGGGAAAATGCAGGTATGCATCTTTGATGTCGAGGGAAGCCAGGAAATCGCCCTGGTGCAGAGCTGCTACCACACAGAGCGGACAGACAATATCCTGAATCTTCGTACACGTACGAAGCAGTTGAGGGCCTTCAGGTCCAGGATTGGATGGACCCCATCCTTCTTCGGGACCACAAACAGGTTGGCGTAAAACCCGTGGAAATGTTCTGCACACGGAATGGGGACCACTACCCCTTGACAAAGTAGGTCCTGCACCGCCCCAAGCAGGGCCTGCAGCCTGCCCACGGGCAGTTGCAAGTTGCAGGCGAAGAACCTGTCCGGAGGACGGGAACGAAATTCTGTTCTGTACCCTGACGAGATCACCTCATGCACCCAGCGGTCCGAAATGCGGGAAGTCCACGAACCCCAGAAGACGTCCCCCCACCGGAAGAGCAGGTGGGGGCAGCCCTTCATGCGGAGGAGGACTTGCCCTCCGGCTTGCTGTGCTTACACTGCCAGGGACACTTCTGCCCACCCGCGGGGCCTTGGCTGGCTTCGAGCCCTTGTCCGAGGCGCGGGAGGGACGAAAAAGCAGTTTGTGGGCAGTAAAGGAGGGAACCAGTCTGCGACGGGACTCCGTACTCCTCTTGGACTCCTGTGAGATCCTTAATCTCGTCCAAGGCGGCTCCAAAAGAGCCCACCCTAAAAAGGCAAGTCCGCCAGGGCCTGCTTAGATGTTTGGTCCGCCGACCAACATTTTAGCCAGAGCAACCGCCTGACCACCACCAAAGACACTGTAGAACTGAAAGCATCAAGTTCAGATCCCACCGCGGCAGAAAAGTGGAACCAGTGGAAACAGACATCTAACCCCTAAACGGAAGGTACGTCCCGTGTATTGTGATACCAAGGTATGCTGAAGACGACCGCCAAGGCAGACATCTGGCCCTTGAGGCCCATTTCTGTTCAACACCCCAGGACGGAAGGTCGGAATTGGAGCCACCGAGACAGACGAGGGTGAATGCTTAGCAACTCACACTAGTATATATACACACTTTCCACGTTCGGTGGTAGATCTACCTAGGAGGTAGGCTCCCCAGTCTTCGGCAGAAATCGGAACTTCAGCACCTGGTCCAACACAGCCAGGCCATCAAAACCAGCGACTGTAGAGTAGGACGGGAGATCGGCCCTTAGGACAGTAGATCCTCCCTGAAAGGAGATGGTCAAGGAACGTCGGCAACCAGGCGCACCAGATCGACGTACCAAGACCGAAAGGGACAATCCGGGGCCAAAGGAATGACCGGAATCCCTTTGGCCTTGATCCTGCGCAAAAGCCACAGCAACAGCAGGAGGAGGAGGAGGAGGAGGAGGAGGAGGAGGAGGAGGAAAAGTGTACTTAACAACACCGGCCCACCAGAACGTTTGAGATGCCCACCAGAGGCACCCGATCTTGCCAGAAACTCTGGTACCGCTCTGTTGAGCCGGGACGCAACAGATCTACCTCAGGATGACCCCAGCAAATGCATATCCAATGAAACACTGCCTTAAGAAGGGGTTACCCTGTGGTCCGACCGTGCCGACAGACATTCTGCCTGCCAGTATTGTACCCTTGGAATGCGTACACCGGAGAAGCCTGAACGGAACGTTCTGCCCACCTAAGGATTCTGGCTACTGTCAGGGCTGCTAACACAGTTTCGCCCCGGTGATCGACATGGGCCACAGGAGTTGCAGCGTCCAACTGGATCCGCACCAGAAGCCCCCAGAGTCGATCTGCCCACAATCCAGATGTAGACTGATAACCCGAAGTTCCAGGATATCGATTGGTAGTCTGGATCCTCCAGCGTCCAACAATCCTGAGCCGGGAACCGCTGTCCAATACAAGGGGAGAAAGGATTTGCCCTGCCGAAGACCGGGAGAGCCCAGCCACCAGACCAGGGAGCCCCTGGCTTTTTGGCTCAGCCAAACTGATTGTTCAGAGACCTGGAGCACTTGTCCCATTATGCCAGGATCTCCATGAAGGTAGCTTGTATGGAAACGTGTAAATGGAATCGCCTATAAAAAAAAAGGGTAATAACCATCATGCCCAACACCCGCATGCAGGTCCACCAGCTGGACAACAGTAGATGAAAAGGTAACATACAACTTCTGGAGTCCAGAGGAAAAAACACTCCGTCCAGAGCTGGAGCCAGGGTGAGGCCCAGATATTTCAATGTTCTGGAAGGAGCCAAGCAGACTTCAGGTAGTAAAGAAGCAAACTGATCTGTATATAAGCTACATCATCCCTCTGGGTAGTGGCGGACTCTGCTCAAAGAGGAAGGTCATCCAGGCAGGCCCGCATCCACCGTTGACGTAACCACAACCGATCAGGAGCCGACACTTTGGAACAAACCAAGGAGTGGTGGCGAGACCAAAGGGCTGATCACGCCCTCCTCCCATTGCAAAAGAAAGAAGAAGGGCTGGGAGCAGGCATTGTGGAATGTGTAACTAAGCATTCGAGATTGCGATAGAGCCAGAAAATTTCAAATGATGAAGGGACGCCACCACCGTGCGGATGGACTCCCCATCCTGAACTTCTCTACTCACACAAGCAGGTCAGGGCCTCGAGGTCCAGTATTGGACGTACGATGCCGTCCAACTTTTTTGGACTGTGAACAGGTTTGAATAAAACCCCTGAAAACCAGTCCAACACGTGAACTGGGACAAATCACACTCTGAGACAACAAGACTTATACAGCCCCACAACGGGCACTGCAAATTGTTCAGTGACAGACGCACAACTTCGAAAAGGGCGTTTTTTCCCCCGAACAAGGTCGGAACACCTAAGAGGGTTGGAAGAAATATAAACCCTTGTCAGTGGACCCTAAAGACAAAAACCTGTGCGTCGTGAAAAGAGCACAAAGACCCAATACAAGTCTCAGTACCACTGCGGACACAGGGAGGTCAATTGCGCAGGCATGACTGCGCAATTGTCAGTTAAAGCGACGCAGTGCCGAATCGCAAAAAGTGCTCTGGTCCTAATGTGGGAAATCCTTCCGGTCCTTAAGTGGTTAACATCCCTGAAAGATAAAAGCGGTTCTGTGGCTCTAGTCAAATAGATTACAAATTTATTCTAGTGAACCCACCAGTCACGATTGAATTCTGAATGGACAGGCAGAAAAGCCCTTCAGGCCCCTTGCACACAACTAATGTTTTACACCCGGGAGAGACAGGTATAACATCCAGCACTATTGCAGCATCATGTCTATGGCAGGCTGTGCCTAAACAGGGCTGAACGTGGAACCTGCATTTAGACCCCTATGGATTCAGGGACGATCCCCTGGAACACAGGTTTTCTTGGTAGTGTTCAGCCCCATCCAGCCACAGTCTGCTATAGTCTAACAGGCTGCTGCAGCTGTCCCTCCCGCAGGCACTGTAAAGGCCATTGGGGATGCACTGCAGCTAGACAAACCCATGGGCAAGGTGGCCTTACTTCAACATACATCACGTACGTTAGCATGCCGATTCAGTCATCTCTGCCCAATTGCCGGCCGGAGTTTGTTTTCCTACATGCAGTTATGAATATTACCTATGTAAGTGCAAAACAAATTGATTAAATTGCTTCTGTAACAGTCTTACACTATGTGCAGACCTTCCTTTTTTTATGTTACCGTCGTTTGAATAAGGACAAATCCGGAGCTGCTGGCGGACCACTGATACTGCTGTGATCGACTCTCATTAATCATATGCGCATTTTGACCATTTATAATTTTTTTTTTAGTCATGGCTTTCCAGTAAGCAGCATGCGATCTCTTTTCTGCATAGGAGGTGGATTAACTCGAAAGCATTTCGGGTTTCCAACTTAGGATACACTTTCTTTTTCCTCTTTATTTGGACTATTAGAACATTTTATAAACACACACACACACACACACATATACATATATATA
>BLSH010033090.1:424717-437115 GCA_018402905.1 Glandirana rugosa
CGGAACTCCTGACCTCAACTTTTTGTGACCAGATGTCCTATGGCGACCACTCTCGACAGGGTCCGAGGGACTAATGGGGGAGGTGGGAAGGCGGTGGACATCTTCCACGTCCATAGTAGGATTATCTTGACGACTGTGGGATACCCGTCGTTCACCAATTTGAATTATAGGAAAATCTAATCTTCGTGTACGGTTCACGGGAGAAAGGTAGACTTGTTCGGGAATGAATTTCGCTAATTCGTTAATTTCACAATGATTTGGGTCATTATACTCTTATCAAGCTAACTTGGGATGTCTGATTCTGACCCTACGGTAATTTCAAGTACTGCTTCTAATCTAAAAGGATATTAAGTTTAACCACTTGCTGCCCATAGGGTGTCAGCAGTTCTATTAGGATGATACCTGCACCTTCTACAGGTGGCGGAAGGGTGGAGGGGGTAATCAGGGAGCCTGGGACAGCTCTCACCAGCGGTATCCTGTAGACCAGTGTTTTTCAACTCCAGTCCTCAAGGCACACCAACAGGTCATGTTTTCAGGATTTCCCTCAGATGAAACAGCTGTGGTAATTACTAAGGCAGTGAAACTGATCAAATCACCTGTGCAAACTCATGGAAATCCTGAAAACATGACCTGTTGGTGTGCCTTGAGGACTGGAGTTGAAAAACACTGCTGTAGAGTGAACAGAGATGCTGTTCCACCCTCTGGGTGAGATCAGAAACCAGGAAGAGATGAGGTTTGTCACTTCCACTTTAATATGTTTACAAGTCGTTACCAGCTGGTACAAGTATCTAATCTCGGTTTGATCAGACGCTTTGCAGGCCAAGACCTCTCCATAAAAAAAGAGGACCTGTCACAGTACATGCTATCACAAGAGACATTAAAGAGACCGTGTAAAAAAGGTTTTAAATAAAATACATTTTAAACCGCCCCCCTGTTCACACAAATACATATGCAAGTCTTGCACGCATATGTAAATGGGGTGCAATATGTCTAGCACAAAACTTCCTGTGCAACTCTAAACTGTTAACCTTTAAAAATTGTTTTATTTTTTAAAGGTACCGCAGTTTGGCGATATTCCACGGGCTTACGCAGTTTAGAAGAGTGACATGGTTGGTATCTATTTACCTGTCATAACAATAATTTCATATTTTACCAACACAATTGGGTAATATATTGTGTATGTATGTATGCATGCATGTATATACACACATACACACACACAGTTGTGGTCATAGTTTACATACCCTGGCAGAATTTACGATTTCTTGGCCATTTTTCAGAGAATATGAATGATAACAAAAACTTTTCTTTTACTCATAGTTAATAAATGGCTTCAGCCAAACACTATCAATCAACTGTGTTTACACTTTTTAGGCCTCATACACACGGGCGTATCTAAAAAAATAAACAAAACGTCGGGTCCGACGTCAAGGAAAAAAAGTTGACGTTTTTCGGCGTTTGCATTGGCGTTTTTGAGCGTTAGTAAGCGTCAATAGGCGTTTTTTTAAAAAAAAATCATCCCTCTGCTATTTTTCAACCTAAAAACGTCGGCGTCAAAAAACGCCAGTACAATATTAGGTGGCGTTTGTTGGCGTCGGCGTCAAAAAACTTCAAAACGTTACAGCCTCAGAACGCGATGGCCATGGGTTCTACTTTCTGCTCACTAACGTCGACGCCACCTACAGCTCAAAAACGCCAACGTTTTTATGGGGCCATTGACTAACATGGAGAGCTGCAAAAAACGCCAGAAAACGCCGGCGTCAAAAAACGCCCGTGTGTATGAGGCCTTAAAATCAAAAAGACAACAGAAGCTACCCAAATGACCCTGAGCAAATGTTTACATACCCTGGCGAATTTGGCCTGATAACATGCAACAAGTTGACACAAAGGGATTTGAATGGCTATTAAAAGGTAACCATCCTCACCTGTGACCTGTTTGCTTGTAATTAGTGTGTGTGTATATAATGTCATTGAGCTTCTGGACTCCTGACAGATCCTTGCATCTTTCATCCAGTGCTGCACTGACGTGTCAAAAGATCAGGGGGAAAAGGCAGTTGAACTGTATAAAACAGGAAAAGGGATATAAAAAGATATCCAAGGAATTGAGAATGCCAATCAGCAATGTTCAATCTCTAATCAAGAAGTGGAAAATGAGGGGTTCTGTTGAAACCAAACCAGAGTCAGGTAGACCAACTAAAATTTCAGCCACAGCTGGCAGGAAAATTGTTTGGGATGCAAAGAAAAACCTACAAATAACTTCAGGTGAAATACAGGACTCTCTGTGGTGTGGCTGTTTCAAGATGCACAATAAGGAGGCACTTGTAGAAAGATGGGCTGCATGGTCGAGTCGCCATAAGAAAGCCATTACTATGCAAATGTCACAAAGTATCTAGCTTACAATACAGCAAACAGCACAGAGAAAAGCCTCAAACCTTCTGGCACAAAGTAATTTGGAGTGATGAGACCAAAATTGAGCTTTTGGCCACAATCATAAAGGCTACATTTGGAGAGGAGTCAACAAGGCGATGAAAGGTACACCATTCCTACTGTGAAACACGGAGGTGGATCGCTGATGTTTTGGGGATGTGTGAGCTACAAAGGCACAGGAAATTTGGTCAGAATTGATGGCAAGATGAATGCAATATGTTATCAAAATACTGCAGGAACATTTGCATTCATCAGCCAGGAAGCTGCGCATAGGGATGTACTTGGACATTGAAACATGACAATGACCCAAAACACAAGGCCAAGTCGACCTGTCATTGGCTACAGCAGAATAAAGTGAAGGTTCTGGAGTGGCCATCTCAGTCTCCTGACCTCAATATCATTGAGCCACTCTGGGGAGATCTCAAACATGCAGTTCATGCAAGACAGCCCAAGAATTTCCAGGAACTGGAGGCTTTTTGCCAAGTGGAATTGGCAGCATTACCATCTGAGAAGAGAAATAGCCTCATCCACAAATACCACAAAAGACTTCAAGCTGTCACTGATGTTAAAGGGAGAAATACACGGTATTAAGAACTGGGGTATGTAAACTTTTGATCAGGGACATTTGGGTAGTTTCTGTTGTCATTATGATTTAAAGAGTAGACAGTTGATTGATAATAAATGGCTTCAGCCAAACACGAACCATGAGTGAAAAATGTTTTTGGTGTTATTCATATTCATTAAATTTTATTTTTCCCCAAAAAATTGTGTTTGATAAACCGATGCACAAACACCATTTGACAAAAAATTGCAATACCTATCATAATACTCACTAGGGCCTTTGCCCTATAAATAAAAATGTAATTTATTTTTTTTAAAGCAAAGGCCCTAGTGAATATAATGGTGGGTATTGCAATTTTTTTATACCATAATATATATATATATATATATATATATATATATATATATATATATATATATATATATATTGCATCGGCGTTAATGAGCGGCGGCTTCAATAGGAGTTTTAAAAAAAAAAAAAAAAAAAAAAAAAAAAACAGTCCTCTGCTATTTTACAACCAAAAACCTCGGTGTCAAAAAAAAGCCGGTTAACGCCGGTACGGCGTTTTGCCGATTAGCATCAAGAACCGCCAAAACGCTACAACCTCAGGACGCGCTGGTCCCGCGTTCTAGAAACAGCTCACTAACGCCGACGCCCTCTACTGCTCAAAAACGTCAGTGTTTTTAGAGGGCCATTGAATAACATGGAGCGCTGCAAAAAAACGCCCGTGTGTGTATGAGGCTTAAACACGAGAGGTACAAAAGTATCTTTACGTACTTTTATCAAAGGCATGAACTTCGGTCTAGGTGAGCTCAGTTTAACCATTTAAAGACTAAACCTTTGACATTTGTTGCTTACAAGTAAAAAATCCAGTATTTTTTGCTAGAAATTTACTTAAAACCCCCAATCATTATATATTTTGTTAACAGAGACCCTAGAGAATAAAATAGATGTTACAATATTTTATGTTGCACTTAAATTGCGCAGCAGTCTTTTAAATGCATTTTTTAAAAAAAAAAAAAAATACCCTTTAATAAATGAGTAATGGAGAAAAAAAAAAAAAGAAAAAAAAAAACACCACCACAGTAAAGTAAGCCCCTTTTTTGTATATGAAAGATGTTACACCGCGAGAATCGTGATCGTTATTCTAAGCAACAAAATTGTGATTCTCGTTTTAGCCAGAATTGTGCAGCTCTACTGTGTGCTGTGAGGTGGAGCTGGATATGCAAAAGAGTCTTTTTCTATGTCCTCTGATAAAGCCCTGTGTACCATCAACAATTACCACTATGTGCAGCTGGGCTCCAGTATTTCATGGTCACCGGAAACCCACCAAAGCAATGAAAAGTCACCATGGGGGACAAACATGTAGGCAGGAAGTGGCTGCAAAGAGGCAGCAGAAGATCAGCAACACTGGAATACTTTTTTTTTTTTTGTATTTTATGTAAAGTGTCACGAAGGCTTCATTTAGATGTGCAGTTGGGTGGTAAAAATGTGCAGTAGAGACTTGTTTTTGCCACCCACCAACGGCCACCCATTAGGCAGCAGATGAGGGCGTTTTACATGCCGCAGTCACGATGCATTCAGCATAATAAGGAGTTTCCCCCTATAACAGGTTTTTAGTGTCACTCTTTCTGGCCAGACTATAACCTTGATTTAACAGTGTGACTTGCTGTTCTGCTGTAAACACTGGCTCCTAGATTTTATGAGGGGTGCAAAATAATTTTGTAGCAAAAAAAATATTTTTGTATGACAGAAATGTCTGAATTGGCGTGGGTGGCAAATGGAGCAGAAAGAAGAAAGGTGATTTCACCACTTCGCATCAGCATGCCATCAATTGACGTCATGGGCTTTCAGTGGTTATATCTCAATGATGCCGGCACCTGCAGGCAACATTAAGATATCGCTTTTCTTAGCAGGCGATTCCCATCACCATAAGAACGATCATAGGGCGACCTTCCATCGCCCTCCGGTGCTTCTCCGGACTCACCTGAGCGATTGGTGAATGGGGGAAGGAATCGACTGCCGCCGGAAGTACCATAGATTTCAGAGGGACAGATGGTCCCTGGTCATCTCTATGGCTCTCGGAGGCCGGACGCACGTCCCGGTCTCCGGATGTAAACCATGCAGTGAACTCAGCTGGAAAGGCTGGGATCATCGTTTTTTTTTCTGATCTCAGCCTTAACAGTCTGGAGGAGAGATCTTATAGACCCCGCATCTCCCCATAAAGTGGACCTGTCACACACTTTTCCTATTAAAAAGGGATGTTTACATTCCTTGTAATAGGAATAGAAGTGATAAAAAATAATTTAAGACAAAGTGTAAAAATAAAAATAAAATAAAAACAATTTTTTAAAGCACCCCGTCCCCGCAAGCTCGCACACAGAATCATATGCATACGCAAGTCGCACCCGCATATGTAAACGGCGTTTAAACCACACATGTGAGGTATTGCCGCGTGCATTAGAGTGAGAGCAATAATTCTAGCCCAAGACCTCCTCTGTAACTCTAAACATGTAACCTGTAAAAAAATTTTAAAGCCTCGCCTATGGAGATTTTTAAGTACCAAAGGTTGGCGCCATTCCCCGAGTGTGGCATGTTGGGTATCTACTCGGCGTATCATTGTCTTTCACATTATGAAAAACAATCGGGGCAAAATAAAAAAAAAAAAAAATCGCTGCGCAAATACCACATGACATAAAAAGTTGCAACAACCGCCATTTTAATTCCTAGAACAGTGGTTCTCAACTCCTGTCCTCGGGACCCACCAACAGGCCACATTTTAACCACTTGCCGACCGTCAATTGACGGTGGCAAAGTGGCTCTGTAACGCGGATCGCCGTCATATGACGGCGGCCGCGTGATCGAGCCTAGTGAGCGCGCGCGCGCCACCGGAGGCGCGCCCACTGTGTCCGGGGAGGGCCAGGGAGCGGGTGCGGCGGCTTCGATTGCCGCCGGCTACCCGCGATGGCCCCCCCGGAGCGAAGGACCGTGTAAGTAAACACGGACCTCCGCTCTGTGAAGGGGGAAGGGCTGTGATCACAGCCTTCCTGTACATGAAGGCTGTGACCACTTCCCTTCCCCTGTTAGGGCAGTCCCCCCACAGTTAGAACACGCCCAGGGAACATACTTAACCCTTAGAGCGCCCCCTGCAGGTTAACCCCTTCACTGCCAATGGCATTTACACAGTAATCAGTGCATTTTTATAGCACTGATCGCTGTATAAATGCCAATGGTCCCAAAAAAGTGTCAAAATAGTCCGACATGTCCGCTGAAATATCGCAGTACCGATAAAAATCGCAGATCGCCGCCATTAATAGTAAAAAATAAAAAAAAATAAAAACCCCAAAAATGAATTCTCATCATCCGTAAACGCGACCACTTTTGCGCAAACCAATCAATAAACGCCGATTGCGATTTTTTTTATCGCAAATATGAGGAAGAATATAAATCGGCCAAAAACTGTGAAAAAAAAATTTTTTTTTTATATTTCTTTTTTTTTGGATTTGTATTTTAGCAAAAAGTAAGAAATTTGGGTTTTTTTGCAAAATTGTCGCTCTTCTTTTGTTTATAGCGGCGATCAGAAATGACGCAGAGGGGATCAAATACCACCAAAAGAAAGCTCTATTTGTGGGAAAAAAAGGACGCAAATTTTGTTTGGGTACAACGGTGCACGACCGCGCAATTGTCAGTTAAAGCGACGCAGTGCCGAATCGCAAAAAGGGCTCCGGTCCTAAAGCTGGAAATCCTTCCGGTCCTTAAGTGGTTAAGTATTACCTTGGGGAGATGCAGACTAGAATACTGCAATCACTGAGCAGCAAATATCACCTGTGATGTATTTCTGTTATCCTGCAAACCTGGCCTGTTAGTGGGTCCCGAGGACAGGAGTTGAGAACCACTGCCCTAGGATCTCTGCTAAAAAAACATATATGTTTGGGGGTTCTGAGTAATTTTCTAGCAAAAAAAGGATGATTTGTACATGTAGGAGAGGAGTGCCAAAAATAGCAAGGATATGAAGTGGTTAAACTGAACTTGATTTTTGTTGGTTTAGGCCCTTAATGGTTATGCAGTTTTAAAGGGCCATACATACGGGCCGAATATCAGGCGTCGTACGGCAGCTGGTCCGATAGAAGCTGACCATTCAAGCGTCTTCTGTCAGCTCAGCACCCTCTCAGCCAATGGCTGAGAGAACTGACCAGTGTGTTCTGGCGGGGCCATCCCTGTCAGAACAGAACTCAGCGGGGGGAGATTGCTGTACTAACACTGGGTAGTTTGTACAATGGCACCTCCTGAGCTCTTCAATTTTTCTTCATTCAGGGTTGAAAGAAGAAGAAAAAAAAAAAAAAAAAAAAAACAGGCTGTGGGAGCTAGGAGATCCTGTGTAAATTAAGGTGGGCAACATGACAACAAATAGATTTCAGGAGACCTTAACAGTTACAGATCACGTGACTTTCTCAAGGGGTCGCGGGGCAGCCTGGGACCTCACCACGCACTATCAGGAAGGAAACTGACTGGAGAGTGCTTGCAGCCGAGGATTTAGACATCTAGGTGGTTTCAGGGGATCCCCGCCCCCCAGATGTAAATTAGCGCATTGCCCAAGTGCACCAGAGGTTGTGCACACTTAAATGTGAGTGCTGATATTTTTTTTTTTTAATAAAAAGGGTGTATTTTAAAAAACAGTAGAGCACTATTCAGTTCCTTCCATCCACGTTTTAATCAGGATTATCATGACCTCTGATGTGTGAGAGCCCAAGGAGCACCTGAGCAGCAGCCAGCCAGGAGGATTTACCCTGGAGGGGAAGGTGCGATTAGACCCAATTAGGGGTCATATGGGGAGGTGAGCACATAAGTTGACTGGTGGAGGGTTTATATCACTCTGAGGAATATCCCATTTAAATCACTTCAGAATTATACTATCACAGATGAACTTGGCATATTCACGCTAATGGACTAATTGTTTTAATCATCACTTGGTGCATTATCCATTGGATTAATATATACATTGTGCGCATTTTTATTTAGATTACTGCTTTAATAGCAGCGTTTCTACAATATTGCTGTGTATTTAGGATCACTGCTATATGAGTAGCCACTGGGTGGCACTATGCACATAATTTAAGCACTATAGGCTTTATTGTTGACAAATACCGTGCAAGATAAAAGGTTTCAACGACAATCATTTTATTCCCTAGGGTCTCTGCTAAATAAATATATGTTTGGGGGTTCTGAGTAATATTCTAGCAAAAAAAAAAATGATGATTTAGCAAGTGGATAGGCGACGTTTTAAAAATTTCTACAGGTTACCAGTTTTGAGTTTCCAGAGGAGGTCTTGTGCGAGAATTATTGTTTTTGCTCCAGCGATACCTTACATGTGCGGTTTAAACACCTTTTACATATGTGGGCACAACTTGTGTATGTGTTTGCCGCTGCGCACGAGCTCGGAGGGACAGGGGAATTTTTTTTTTTCCTCTCATTTTACTTTTTATTTTTTACATTGCCTCTTTAACCACTTCAGCCTCTGAAAGATGTACCCCTTTCCTGACAAGAGCACTTTTTGCAATTCGCCACTGCGTCGCTTTAACTGACAATTGCATGGTTGTGCAATGTTGTAGCCAAACAAAGTTGAGGTTCTTTTTTTCCACTGCTTTCTTTTGGTGGTATTTGATCACTTCTGCGTTTTTTTTTGTTTTTCTTTTACTAGTAATGGCGGCGATCTGCGATTTTTAATCGGGACTGTGATATTGCGGCGGACAGATCGGACATTTTTTTGGGGACCACTGACATTTATACAGCGATCAGAGCTAAAAATAGCCACTGTTTACTGTATAAATGTCACTGGCAGAGAAGGGGTTAGCCTGCGGGGGAGGGGGGGCAATGAAGTGGTTAAAGGTGTTCCCTCAGTGTGTTCTAACTGTGTGGGGGCTGGGCTGGCAGGGTCAAGACCGATCTAACTGATCCCGATGACAGGGATCAGTAGATCACTGTCAGGCCACCTGACAGAGTGGGGAACTGCCGTGCTTACATTGGCGGTTCCCCGCTTTTCTTCTGCATCAGGCGATCGCGGGTCACCGGCAGACAGAGTCTGCCCGAGCCGCTGCCACACTCCCACCTGCTAGCTACGCCTGCGCATTTATAAAAAAGACCTCAGATCTCACATTTACACTTAAATACAATATGATCTCTCCAGTAAGTGCCGGAAACGACCAGGAAGCGGTGGGAGGGGCACCTCTCCCGCTGCCCATAAAAGTGATCCCGTGGCGAATCTGCCACTGGGACCACTTTAATGTTAAGCGGATCTCCCACCGTGTAAAAATATACCAGGGTTTTGGCATCTAGCTGCTGCCGTAACAAACGGTATACAACGTCAAAGTAGTGAAGTATATACACTGTGGGCGGTCCAGAATTGGTTAAGCATTGTATTTTAAAGTGGTTACAATAAGGCTTACCTGTAGGTTCCCTGTATATCTCCTAAATCTGCACGATATAGGAGATATACAGAGTACTGTAATGTGCCCACGTCTTCGGACACATGCGCAGTGAAGAAATTGCCACTGTGCCGTTCTTTCACTGAGATCGTGTCGATATTAGTGGCTCCCGCACATCACACGACTCCGGCCAGTCACAGAGCCGGAGATTGGGGCCCTGGAAGGAAAAATGTGGCAGAAGATGGACGCAGCCAGGAGCGGGGACATCGCGATACAGCGCGGGCTTCCAATGCAGGCAAGTACCACATAATGGGCTAATATGCGATGCATACTAGCCCATTATGTTTTTACATTGCAGGGCAATAAAGAGGAAGTAAAACCCATCAGGGTCTACTTCCTCTAAGTTTCAATAAAAATCAATTTTTAATGCAGCCCTCACATTTTTCCAGAACACGTTTATTGAAGGTTTTACAATTGGTACAAACTGGTACATACAACATCAAAGTTCATTAGAATGAGGCGATACACATTAAATGGAGTAATGATAAGTGTATGTCGCTCCTTATGGCAATCAAAAGAAGTGCATTAAAAAGGCTCATCTTTCCTGATAGAGAGCATATGCACAGCTCTTTTTTAAATCACTTGAAGTTCACAGTTTTAATAAGTAGCAGCATAGTTCCTACACAGAAAATCAGATACATCCTCTAAAGGCCATCTGTATATCTGAATGTGCAGTTCACATCTTTACTGAGTGAATGATGGCATGAAATATATAATCTAGAAACTGGCAGAAGTCCAACTTGAGGAAGAGCCTGCCATGTAATTTTTTATACCAAGTCTTATGAAAAGCAGTGCTATTGGGTGAAGACATTACATATTCTATATCGAATAGAAAATTGTTCTGTGTCATTAGTAAATTATTGGCACATACATACCAAGTAACCAAATATGGGAAGGGAAAAAAAAAAAAAAAAAAAAAAAGATACCTTTTAAGTGCTAGCCTGCTTTCCTGTACATCTCTGGTCGAAAACGTTACAAGGACAAGGTCTGCAAGTGCAAGCAACAGTTCTTTGTTAATTGTTCTCCAATTGCCTTTATCTGAAGATGTGCGAGAGGACAAATATTCCTGGAACACAAACACAAATAAACCAAATTTAAAACCTAAATGGCATCAGTATAGAATCCTATTTCTGTCATCCTGCTTTCCAAAGTCATAGGCTGATACCACTTTCAGATGCTATCCATCCAGTGTGCTTAAACCAACCTTTTGCCTTTGGACAAAGATAGACACTTTAAAGAGCTTTCACTGCATATTCATCTTTCCACTCCTCTGTGCTGCATATAGCTGCTGGGAGCAAAGAAATATCCTCAGCTTTGTAATAGCTATGACACGTGTGACAGATTCCCTCGATCTGAGGAGGGATTCTGGGTAGGCATGGTGGTGTTAGGGGTCCAGTGCTTGTGGCAAAATGTGTTAAATAGTAAAGGCTCTTTTTCGCTAAAAAAAAAAAAAAAAAAAAAAGGTAGGTTTATATTTACCTGCTCTGCGTAAGGATATTTTGCACAGAGTGGCACCTTACCTGCTACTTTGGGGTGCCATGCCAGCAATGTCTGCTCCTCCTCTTCTCCGTGTGCCAACATAGCAAGCCATGTGTTATGGGGGGGCCACACGTGCGGGTGAGCTCCTGAGCTGGGCTGTGTGCATCTGTAGATACATATAGTGTGGCTCAGCTACCTCCATTGTTCCCTCACTAGATTTGACTGACAGCAGCAGGAGCCAACGGCTTCCGCTGCGCTTAGTCTGTCCTGTGAGAGCAAGGAAAGAGACCGCCGCTGCAGCACACGTGCACAGTGCTGGTTTAAAAGGATTTGGGTTAGTATTTGGAGGGGTGCTGAGGGCACCAGCTGCAATTGTTCTAGGTGTACAGGGTCACCCAAGAGAGGCCCTGGTCTCTACTCATTTGTCTTGCCTAGTTATCAATAGTCGGACAAATAGGGCTGGACCTGCAAGCAAATAAGGCATTTCAGAAGGCTTCAAATATCGATTAACAGATTCCTTAAAAGAGGGAACACCCACATTAGCAACTGAAAGGTTTATTGAAATGGAAATGGCAGGATCCACTACGGGAAAAGCCCATTTCTTCAAAAGGTTTTTCATAAGATAAATCCTAGCAAAAAGCTTATGAGGAGCAGATACCCTTTTTCTCTACCCATCCTTTTTTTTATTTTAAGATATTTTTATTGATTTTAACCACTTCAGATCCGCGCTATTGCCAAAGTACGGCTCCAGCGCGGATCTGAAATGCCCGGAGGACGTCCATGGACGTCCTCCACTGCGCACGCTCCTGCGCGCCGCACGCTGCGCGAGCGTGCCCGTGGGTCGGGCAGACTCGATGTCCGCCCGAAACCCGCCGATCATTTTTAGGAGCCTCAGAACGGGGAACCGCCGTTGTAAACACGGCGGTTCCCCATTCTGTCACAGGGGACAGGACAGATCTACTGATCCCTGTCACTGGGATCAGTTAGATCTGTTATGTCCCGGCCAACCCATCCCCCCACAGTTAGAACACACCGAGGGAACATTTGTTAACCCCTTCACTGCCCCCTGCAGGTTAACCCCTTCACTGCCAATGACATTTACACAGTAATCAGTGGACATTTAAATTTCTGATCGCTGTATAAATGTCATTGGTCCCAAAAATGTGTAAAAAATGTCCGACATTTCCGCCCCAATATCGCAGTCCCGATAAAAATCGCAGATCGCCGCCATTACTAGTAAAAAAAAAATAAAAAAAATAAAAACGCCATAAATCAATTCCCAGTTTGTAGACGCGATAACTTTTGCGCAAACCAATCAATATACGCCGATTGCGATTTTTTTTTTACCAAAAATATGTAGAAGAATATATATCGGCCAAAACTGATGAATAATTTTTTTAATGGATTTGTACTTTAGCAAAAAGTAAAAAATATTGTTCTTTTTTGCA
>BLSH010033090.1:437998-450096 GCA_018402905.1 Glandirana rugosa
GGTCTAGGTACTTTATGTCGTGTTATGTGGTCTAGGTACTTTATGTCGGTATATGGTCTAGGTACTTTATGTCGGTATATGGTCTAGGTACTTTATGTCGTGTTATGTGGTCTAGTGGATCTGGTATATGGCTGTATTTCATGGATCTGGTGTATTGTGCTGTATTTCATGGATCTGGTATATGGCTGCACTGGTAAATATTTTAGTACACCATTTGGTTCAGAATTTTTTTTTTTTCTTGTTTTCTTCCTCTAAAACCTAGGTGCGTCTTATGGTCAGGTGCGTCTTATGGTGCGAAAAATACGGTATTTTTCAATGAGTAACATGCGGGTACATCTGTAATTGATTAGGCTGGAGTCCATTAAATGCACAACATAAATTGTTTATCTTTATGGTAAACCGAACAAGCCGGTACCGACCCAGGGTAAAGTAAATAGCATTGATCTTCATGGCAAAGGGGGCCTCAACGTAAGGGGGACTGGCCAACCATCTATCCCAGATCTTATGGAATCCTGTACTCCTTTTCCTAAGGTCAAAGGTGACTTTGTATAGGGGTAGTACGTCATTTATCGGTTTCAACCACAATGTTTTGTTTACCGTTTGTGAGCTCTTCCGTGTCAGCAAGAGACACTTCTTTGCATAGAAGAGGATACGAAGGATTCTCTTTGCCGAGGCGGGCAGCGATAAATCTCCAAAAATTCACAAAAGGCAATGCTTGGGGTTAATAATATTGGGGAGGCCCAGAGCCGCCGAAATGAAGTAGCCAATGTCTCTCCAGAAATGCTGTACCACTGGGCACATCCAGAAACAATGTAAAAAGTCTGCCTGTTGACCAAATCCCCTAAAACATGTGTCCGTGGACGATAGACCCATTTTACAGAGTCTATGAGGGGTGAGATGAGACTGGTGGAAGACTTTAATTTGAATAACTCAGTCTCTAGAGGAGATGACCGATTATTTGAAGGTGTGTCTGTGAATTCCAACCAATCTTCTTCCGTGATTTGCATATCTAGGTCAGACCATTTATTTTGGGCAGCCCGAAACCTGGGGTTTGTGTCTGTAGCTAGAGTCATATAGTAGATTGAAATGAGTTTAGTAGTGGCCGGGTCCTTTAGTAATTTTTCTAGTGGGGGCATGTAGAGTGGGTTATCCAGTCTCTACCCATCCTTAGTTTACATAGGGACTTGTTTTGGATGGAGAATAGGGTGTTAGGCAAAGACTACTTTACACAGCGTAAATTAATGTGTCAACAGTAGAGTGCATTTGGCACAAAGATATAGATAATAGGTCATAAAATCAATGGTGCAAGGAAAGAAAAATCCTCTGCAATCTGTAAGTAGTGAGACCCTTTCAATGCACACTATCCCATTTGAATGTAACCCAATAGTAGACAATGGCTTCTCCATCCCCCACTGTGGCACTCTCATCCAGGTTTGCCTTCATCCTTGCCTACCCGAACAGGCCCCTGACAGACAAAGGCAAGTCCCCTCAGCTGTAAGGTTATTGTTGTGTCTGAGCAGGGGACAGCTCTGTCAGTGGGAGTAAGGTAAGGGTGACTGCAGGGTCGGAGGGGGGGCGGCAAAGAGGGAAAATGGAAGCAGAGAGCTTAGGCTGAGTAACGCAAAAAAGGTATGTGAAGCATAAAAAAATAAAACACACAAAATGTCAAATCATTTAAAAAAGAAAAACTACTAAGAAAATAAATACCTTTAAAACTTGCACAACACATGAGCACCAATCTAAGTGTGTGCGTAAAATTCTTCTCTCTGGCTTTAGACAGTGGATCACAGCTTCATCTAGTCGCTTACTTGACCGAAATAACTCTACAAGTCTAATATTGACAAAAACATCATTGGGCCTTGCAAACAGTTCTGACTGAATTAAATCGAACAACTGATTCCAGCCTGCTTCACCTTGACAGTTTAAGAGCTGCTCCTGGAAAAAAAAAAAAACACACAAATAGAAATAATTACAGTCTACATGAGAAATGAAGACTCCCCAGCGATACACAACCACTGCAGATACATTCTGCAGACAGACCTGTACTGGAAACACTTAAGAAAGTAAGACAACTGATCTCGGAGAAGCAATGCTTTTTTAAACAAACATACATTATATCAAAAATGCTGCAGGGTTGAAAAAAAACCCATACATTCTGGCCACTTGATAAAACTGGTGAACCAAAATTTTCAAAGTAGGATCCACAATTTGCATCATGATAGTAGTGTCTTCCACATAGATCTGTTAGTATATACAAGAGAGATCTATTTTTTAGAAGCATCATTGAAGCGTAGCTTAAAACAGGCCCTACTTGCTAGATGAAGAATGGCTTCTCAGTAACATGGGTATATATGCCCTACCTAGAAGAGTATACCTTCAAAACGGAACTATACTCACCTGGATCCAGCGATCCTTGCGGCTACTGGGTCTCTAATCCTGGCCCCTTTCACTGGCTGGGCAGGGTTGACTCCACATCTGACATTGCCAAAATTAAAATTCCACTTTAATTTTATGCTCTACACCACGGATATGCAATTAGCGGACCTCCAGATGTTGCAGAACTACAAGTCCCATGAGGCATAGCAAGACACTGGCAGCCACAAGCCAGCATGACACCCAGAGGCATGATGGGACTTGTAGTTTTGCAACAGCTGGAGGTCCGCTAATTGCATATCCCTGCTCTACACCTTCCTTAGCACTCAAACCTATAGCAGTCTGTGTCAAACCAGTAGTAATAGAAGATAGTTTGACCATCAGAGGTTAGAGGTAAAAATAGTAGAAAAAAAAAAATATATAGATGTATATCCAAAATGAGATCCCTAGATTTTTGACTTGCCTGTAAAATCTAAAAAACATTTCATGGGAGTAGATGACTGCACACAGGGCAGTTTTACTATTCCTTACTGACAGGGCCACCTACAGATCCATTGGACACTGGCAAAATAGACTGGAAGGTCCTTCGTTTTGTAGCAATCCATACACAATACCGAGGGGAGGGAATGCTGTTTCCACTGATATACTCAAAATGGATTTTACAGGTAAGCCAAAAAAGGGATTAAAACTTACCGTAAAATCCTTTTCTCCGAGTTCACTTGCTGGTCTCACTAGGATTTAACTAGGCAGGGAAAAGAAATAGCTGGCCCCTCTCATGGGGCCGTCCTCTCTTCCCACATAAACCCCCTCCATAGAATAGCTCACCAATTCGTACACAAGCCGCACAAGAACACAGCACAGAGGGGTGGGCGCTGCGTCTGTCAGTGAACTCGGAGAAAAGGATTTTACGGTAAGTTTTAATATAATCCCCTTTTCTCCTATCGTTCACTGACAGACGCAGCTCTCCATTACGTGTGGGGATGTCCCCAAGCTGTGTCAAAAAGAGGGGTGGGCAAACGTTAACAGTACCCAACAGAACCTCTAGGGAGGCGCCAGACGCGCCTACACTGCCGCTTGGAAAACTTTGCGGCCAAAAGCAGCATCCGGAGATGCCAACACATCAACTTTATAAAACTTAGTGAAAGTGTGAACCAAGGCCCACGTGGCCCCCTTGCACACCTGTGACACCGATGCCAGGTGTCTAAAAGCCCAGGAAGTACTAACAGCCCGGGTAGAATGAGCCGTGACTGGAAAAGGGGGAACCTTGCCCCGAACAGAATATGCATGGGTCACGGTCTGTCTGATCAAACGAGAGATCGTAGCCGACGAGGCCGCCAAACCTTTGCGCGGACCCTCAGGCAGCACAAACAGAGCATCAGCTTTTCGAAACGAAGCTGTAGCAGACAAATACACCCTTAAGGCCCTCACTACGTCCAAGGCATGTAACTCAATTTCTTTAGGATGCGATGGACGAGGCCACAATGAAGGAAGAACAAGATCTTCATTAATGTGAAAGGAAGAAACAACTTTCGGAAGAAAGGAAGGCGAGGGTCGCAAGACCGCCTTATCCTTATGCAGGACTAAGTAGGGAGACTTGCACGAGAGTGCTGCTGATTCAGACACCCGTCTGGCAAAGGTGATGGCTACTAAGAAAGCCACCTTCTGCAAGAGCAGTTGTAAGGAAATCTCCCTGATATTCTCATACAGAAAGCACCAAATTCAGATCCCAAGGAGCCAACGGAATCTTCACCCGAGGCGCCACATGTCGTACACCCTGAACAAAGGTACGAATCAACGAGTGCGAAGCCAAAGGTCTCTGGAAAAGAACAGCCAGAGCCGAAATCTGGCCCTTAAGAGTACTCAAAGCCAGTTTTTTGTTCAGGCCCGGCTGCAAAAAAGTTAGGACCCTGGATACCACATAAGAGCGAGGGTTATGACCCTCTGCCTCGCACCAAGCTATATAAGCCTTCCAAGTGCGGTGGTAAATCTTGCGAGAAGTACACTTGCGAGCCTTCAACAATGTAGGAATCACGGAGTCAGCGACTCCCCTGTCTCTTAGCACCTTGGGACTCAATAGCCAAGCCGTCAAAGCCAGCGAGGGTAAAGCAGGGTGCAAGATTGGCCCCTGAGAGAGAAGATCATCTCTCAGCGGGAGCCGCCAGGGGGCGTCTGCCACCATTTGCACCACATCGGCGTACCAAGTGCGCTGAGGCCAATCCGGAGCCACCAGGATTATTGGTATTCCTTCCGCCACTACCCTGCGGATCAGGCGGGGTAACAGTTTTATTGGAGGGAAGGCATACAGAAGTCTGTAACGGCCCCAGGGGGCCACCAGAGCGTCCGTAGCCACTGCCAACGGATCCTTTGTTTTGGACACAAAGGTCTCCACCTTGTGATTGAACCGAGACGCCATGAGATCCACGTCCGGCGTCCCCCATCTGCGGCAAATCTGGTTGAACACCTCCGGGTGGAGGGACCACTCTCCCTGGTCCAGCGTCCGGCGACTGAGAAAAGCCGCCTGCCAGTTCTCCACACCTGGAATGTAAATGGCGGAGATTGCTGGAACGTGACGTTCCGCCCAACGCAGTATCAGAGCTGCCTCCGCCGCAGCTGCTGGACTTCTTGTGCCGCCCTGATGGTTCACATATGCCACTGCTGTGGCATTGTCCGACTGAATTCGGACCGGACGGTCCTGCAATCTCACTATCCAGTGAGATAGGCACAATCTGATTGCTCTCAGTTCCAGTACGTTGATGGGGAGGGCAAGCCTCCTGTGCCGACCAACGGCCCTGGGCAGAAAGCTGTCCCAGAATCCCTCCCCAGCCTGAAAGACTGGCATCCGTGGTGATGATCATCCACTGGAGGGGCAAAAACTACTTCCCCTGAGTCAGGCCTGAGTCCCGAAGCCACCAGGTCAGAGACGCCCTGGTCTGTGAGCTCAGACGAATCAGAAGGTCCAAGGACCGAGGTGACCTGTCCCACCGAGTCAGAATTGCTCGCTGAAGGAGAAGAGTGTGACTCTGGGCGTATGGTATTGCCTCGAAAGCCGAGACCATGAGCCCCAGCACCCGCATACAGAATCGTAATGAAGACCGACGGTGCGACAGAAGGGTTCGCACTGCCGACTGCAGAGACAGCAGCTTGGCCGGGGGGAGGAACACCTTCGCCTGCACTGTGTCCAAAATCAGACCTAGGTACACCAGGCGACTGCTGGTGACACAGACGACCTCTGCAGGTTGAGTAACCAGCCAACATCCTGTAGCGAGGTCATTGTGATCCTCACATTTTCCTCCAGAGCCGAGGCGGACTCCGCTCGCAGGAGCAGGTCGTCTAGGTAGGCTACCACCGCAATGCCTCTCTGTCGCAACAACGCCCACACCGGGGCTAGCAGTTTTGTGAAAACTCGGGGTGCTGAGGCCAGACCGAAGGGGAGTGCCATGAATTGAAAATGGAGGTCTCCCACTGCAAAGCGCAGGAAGCGCTGATGCCGTGGACAAATGGGTACATGGAGGTACGCATCCCTGATGTCCAGGGACGCCAGAAACTCCCCCTGATGGAGGGCTGCCACGACCGAGCGGATAGATTCCATCCGAAACTTCCGCGCCCTGACATACCGCTTCAGGGCCTTTAGGTCCAGTACTGGCCGAACCCCCCCCCCCCCTTTTTTGGGGACCACGAACAGATTTGAGTAGAAACCCTCGAAACCTCTCTTCTGGAGGCACTGGCACAATCACTCCCTGGTATGAAAGTGCTTGAACAGCCCCGAAAAGGGCCTCCCAGCGATCCCGCGGGAGCCCCACGTTTGATGGGAAGAACCTGTCTGGGGGTAGAGTGTTGAACTCTATCCTGTACCCGGCGGACATCACTTCCCGGACCCAACGATCAGGAATGTGAGCCAGCCACCGGTCTGCGAACCCCAGAAGACATCCCCCCCACTCGAACCCCGGGTGGGGGCAGCCCATCAGGAGGAGGGCTTGTCTTCCGCCTTTTCGGTTTTGCGCTGCCACTGCCGCTTACCGGCCCCTGCAGCGACCTTACTGGGACAGGTCCCCTTACCTGTTGCGCTCGGGGCGCGAAAAAACCTTTTCTGACCCGAGGGAGGGGGCCCATGTCTACGGCGAAACTCGCGCCTCCGGGGCTCCGGAAGAAAAGTGCTCTTACCTCCCGTAAAGTCTTTTATGATCTCATCCAAATGTGGACCAAATAGACGTCCACCCTGAAAAGGGAGGTCAGCAAGACATTTTTTGGAAGCATGGTCGCCAGACCAAGAACGCAACCAGAGTATTCTTCTGAGGATAACGGCAAAAATCACTATCCTGGATAACATCGGCAGTAACTCAACGGCCGCATCACAAAGGTACTTGAACCCTTGGAGCAAAAACTCAGCCCTCTGCGGAGCATCCATCAGGCGGCCGCATTCCAGATTGGACTTAAGCTCCGCCATACGCTCAGACAGATGTTGGGACACCAGGGCTGGCCGCACAGCAGAACCTGCCACCAGGAAAAGCGACTTTAAAAGCGCCTCTGTCTTTCTATCAGCTGGGTCCTTGAAAGAAGGAGACCCTTCCAGAGGAATAGTCGTCGCCTTACTAAGACGGGCTATCGGTGGGTCCACCGCAGGCGATTCCCATTTTTTCAAGAAGCTTTCCTCAAAGAGATAGCGAGCAGCGAAACGTTTTGACAGCGAAACAGAAAGATGCGGAAGTTGCCATTCACGTAAAGAAAACAATCAAAAAAATTGATAGTAGGGGGTAAACCTTGGGGGCCCTAGAGGACCCACACACATACGCAGTAGACTGCGATTCACCATCCTGGCTCAATCGCAGTGTAGTGCGAATGCCAGTGATAATGGCAGCGACCAACGCTTTTTCGCACGCAGCCGCCGCCCCTTGATCCTCTTCACCGTCCGATAGGCCCAGTTCCCAATCAGATAGGTCCACTGGGGTCCCTGAGACCCCAGAGGCCACTTCCGGATCCAAATCCTCCCCCGAAGAATAAGGGGGGGAAAGGGGGCGCTTCTTGGAGGCCTGTTGGGCGACCTCCGCCCGGGGAAGAAATTCACTAAAGACCGCCCGTAGCTGGTCCAAAAAAGCAGATTGCGCCGCCACTGATGCCGCCTCAGCAGTGTAATCTGCCATTGCTTTTTTCCCCCCAGACCCCTCTCAGTGACACCCTTGATAATAAGGAGGATGAGGCACCCCCACACTGCCGCACACCATCGCCCCACAGTGCACCAGGGAACCCAGGAGGACTGCACCCGCCGCCACCAGCACCCACAGGGGAGCCCAGCTGTTACTTGCTGTCTTTTGCTGCCAGTAACCCCAGAGGATCGTCTGAGAACCACGCCGTCCGATCACCACCGCTCCACAGAGGGAAAACGTTGTACACACGTTTTTTGCAGAGAAATGTGGTCAAAATGGCCACCGTTACACACTAGAGGCCGAAACCTCCTGTACAGAGACTTGAAGGGGGGGCAGGAGCTCCACGCGCCCCTGCCGGCGGCTACCCGGACAAAAAAAGAAAAAACATTTTTTTGGTTCCTCGGTCCCCCTTCCGCCCCTGAAAAGGGGGGGTAAGGGAGGAACTCTCACTCACCGCTCCGGACAAGCGCCATGGGTAGCCACCCAGTCGTAGACTTTCCGCCCCTGCCTGGACGGCACGCTGCAGGCCAGAAATTAGCCCTCCCGAATCGCATCTGGACCGGGCGTAAGTGGGGATCACCCCAGGCCACTCGGACGGAACGGGCACTATGTGGCGGGTCCCATACTGCGGGACTAGCTCGCATCAGTCAACCAGGTGGAGGAAAGTACAGAGCCCATGGACTCTCCATGCCCCGACCGGCTTCTTGATAGCAGATCATCTTGATAGAAGAAAATAAAATAAAAAGAATGGTCACAAACAGGACCGCAAAAACAGACATCTTCGACAGCATGGGGAGCAGGTCCAAGGCCGTGTCACACAGGTACCGGAGACCCTGTATCAGGTGGTCAGCCCGCTGCAAAGCCTCTGGTGAACACCCGCAGCCCAAATCATTGTGCAATTTTGTCGCACATTCCGTAAGTGACTGTGCCACAATGGCCGACACCAGAGCTGGCCTCATGGCCGCCCCCAAGAACAATGCCTTGGATAGCGCCTCCGTCCGCCTATCGGCCGGATCCTTAAAAGATGTGAGACTCTTCCAAGGGAATGGTCGTCGCCTTATTCAGGCGAGCTACTGGAGGGTCCCCATGCGGGGGATGCCCACTTCTGCAAAAATCTCTCCTCAAAGGGATAGCGCACAGAGAAACGTTGGAGCAGTGAAAAGGAATTCTGTGGACGCTGCCATTCCTTATACACAAACTGGTCAAAAATTGGGCATAAAGATATGCCTTTAGGGGTCCATGGCGGCTTAAAGGACCCACAAACGTAGGCAGTCTCCTGAGACTCCCCGGCTTGGTCCACCCACAAAGACTCATGGATATCGGTGATTAGGGAGGACACCAGCGCCCTTTCGCGCGCCACCGAGGCCCCCTGGTCTTCCTCACCGTCCGAGGGCTCCAGTTCACCATCTGAGAGCTCCACGGGGGTCCCTGTGACCACTGAGGCCCCTTCCGGTTCAGAATCCTCCCCAGAAGACGGAGGGGTGGACGCTTTTTAGACACCCCCTTAGCACGGCTTGGTACCCCCCGGGCGAAAAACTCTCTCAAAATGGAAGTTAATTGATCTAGAGGGAACCAGAGGTCCTAGTGCAGCTTGCGCTTCCACGGACCCCTCCGGAGAAGAACATACAGGTTCAGCCGCCATTGTGCCACCTGAACACTTGCTAGGCCTATAGGCCATGACACCCCCACTATGCAGCCCCACCACTGCCCCACAGAGAAACCGGGTAAATGCCCAGGTGGACTGTGCGCACCGCCACCGACACCCCAGGGAGAGCCAGCTATACTTCCTGTTAGTGCCCTTCTAGCGCTGTGTCCCAGTAGGAGTGCTGTCCGCCCCTGCCTTGTGCTGTTACTGCCGCTGTGCTTGCACCGCTGTCCAGAAGAGAAGAGGAAGAAACCGGCGCCGACGCACACGTTTTCTCCAGGAAGGTACACCAAAAATGGGCGCCGAGCGTTCACAAGAGGCCAAAACAGCCAACAAAATGGCTGCGGTACAGGCAAAACGGTGGCGATCCGCAGCAAAATGGTGGTTCTTTAGCGCGGGGAGAGAGAGAGAGAAACAGGAAAACAAAAGGGGACATATAGCCCTGAACCCTCCACCGGACGGAAATGGTACCGCTAGTCGCCCTCCCCCCTGGAAGGGGTCACTCACCAATCCGACGGGCGTAGCGGGTAGCCACCCGGTAGCAGACCTTCCTCCCCTCAGGTGGAGAGGGATGCTGCAGGCCAAACGCCCCTGGACATGAGCGCAGCCCGGTCACTCGGACACAAGTGGGGTTCACCCACTAGCCCCCCCGCACGGAATGGGTACGATGTGGTGGACCGCGCCAAAGCTAAGGGTAGTTCGCATCGTTCGGCCGTGCTAGGGAAATTTCAGGATTCGAGGTATCCTCTATGCCCCACCCGGCTACCTGATAGCAGTCTTCATCAGATAGCTTGAGAAAAGCAAAAGGAAGGTCTCACTCCTTGCACTAGGCATAAAAAAAAACTGGTATGCTATGCACAGCTGGGGGTTATATGCTGGAGTGAGGACGGCCCCCTGGGAGGGGTCACCTTTTTTTCTTTTTTGCCTAGTCTACTCCTAGTAGGATGTGCATAAACCCCACTTGTCAATGAGAAGGCCGCGTCTGTCAGTGAACGTAAGAGAAAAACGTTTTGGCAGGGTAAAGGAATTTTGCGGACGCTGCCATTCCTTAGACAAATTGGTCGAAATACTGGACATAAGGGAACACCTTAGGAGCCCAGGCTGGCTTACGGTACCCAAAGTAGTAAGCCGTCTCTTGTGGCTCCCCAGCCTGGCCCAGCCGCAGCCAATCACGGACAGCAGCGACCAGGGAGCCCACCAGCGCCTTTTCGTGCTCCACTGAGGCCCCCTGGTCCTCCTCACCAACCGGGGGCTCCAGTTCCCCATCCGAGTGCTCCACGGAGGTCCCTGTAATCACAGAGCCCTCTTCTGGCTCCGATTCCTCCCCCGAAGATGGAGAGGGGGGTGGACGCTTTTTTGGCACCCCCCGACCACGGCACAGTTCCCCCCGGGCAAAGAACTCTTCCAGGATAGAAGTTAGTCTGTCTAGGGTAACCATCGGTCCCAGCGCAGCTTGAGCCTCAGTGGACCCCTCCGGCGAAGAAACTGCCGGTTCAGTTGCCATTGCGCCACCTCCGGGACACTTGTGAGGCCTACAGGCCATAACGCCCCCACAGTACCCCCCACAATCTGCCCCACAGAGTGACCAGGAATACCCAGAAGGACCCACACTGCCTCCACCAGCACCCCAGGGAGAAGCCAGCAATACTTGCTGAGACTCGTTCCAGCCTTCCTGCTGCTGCTGCCGCCACTGGTGTCAAAGAGGCCACTGCTGCCACCTCGTGCACCGCCAATCAGGAAGAGAGAAAACGGTGCCAAAAGCACACCTTTTTCCTATCCAGGAACCAACCAAAAATGGCTGAACGGTCACAAGAGGCCAAACCATCCGCAAAATGGCGGCCGACTCTGAGAAAATGCCGGCTATCGCCGCATGGCGAGCACACAGCAAGTAGCGGGGGGTACAGGCGAGTTGGAGAGGGGACACCCAGGCCACGTATACCCCACATCATGGATGGGACCGCTAAACTCCCCCCCCCCCCCCCTGCACCCCGGGGGGGGGGGCAACTCACCCGTTGCAGACCTTCCTACCCCCAAGGTGGGGAGGGATGCTGCCGGCCATGCGACCCTGGACGTGAGATGCAGCCTGGTCACTGGGTACGCAGGTGAGGTGTTTAACCCACCGGCCCCCTGCACGGAATGGAGCATGATGCGGTGGACCCCGCGGACAGCTAAGGGAGGCTTGCATCTGTCGGCCATGCTGGGTAGATTTCCAGGATTCGTTATATCCAGCATATCACCCAGCCGGCTACTTGATTGTATTCTTCATCAGATAGCTTGAGCAAAAGAAAAAGAAAAAAATTGGGGACCCGCAGATCCCAGCAGGGAACCAGGTCTAACTCCTTGCACTAGGCAGAAAAGACTGGTGTGCTTTGCAGGGCGGAGGGGTTATCCACTTGCCGACCGCCGATCGGCATTTGACGGCGGCAAAGTGGCTCTGTAACGCAAACCGCCGTCATACGACGGCGGCCGCGAACTCGCGCCGTGAGCGCGCGCGCGCCCCCTAGGCGCGGGCGCTGCAACGGCATTCGGCAGAGGGCCTTTCAGTCTACAGCGCCAGGCCAATGATTTTTGGCCTGGCCCTGTAGATCGCCCTGCCAATGACATTATTCCCCTGCCTCTGTAAATGTAAACAGAGGCAGGGGAAGTTCACTCCTCTTCCTCCCTGATGTCCTTTTCGACATCAGAGAGGAAGAAGAAGCAGCTAAAAACGTGAGTGCACCAACACTACACTAACACCAGGTCACATAGGCACATTTAACCCCTTGATCGCCCCCTGATCGCCCCCCAGTTAACCCTTTCACTACCTGTCACCCTCCTGTCACAATATCACATAGTGCAGCGATCTGATTTTTAGCGATCGCTGTACATGTGACCTTGTGACGCTAAATCAGTATTAGGTTAGGCTAGTACTAGGCCTAGTTAGGTGAAAAGCCCCCCCC
>BLSH010033090.1:490000-518513 GCA_018402905.1 Glandirana rugosa
GCTGGGGGTGACTCAGGTACTTAGTTCAGTGGCTGGTATCCCTCTGGGACTGGACCCAGTGGTCCTGTTGCTGGGAGTCACGGATATGGTGACCAAGAACACCTATAAAAATTGTTCTTATTCTATGCAGTATTTTATGCTAGGAAAACTATACTGCTCAAATGGAGAGAGGCCGCCCCTCCCACGGTGTCTCAGTGGAAGACATTGATAGATGCGGTCCTTCCATTATATAAACTTACCTATATAGAAAGTGCCCTTAGGAATTTGAAAAAATTTGGGGAGAATGGGGGAAGGCCTGACGGTTCTGAGATGGTCCCGGCCCGCTCCTCCCCCCCTCTTCCTTTGGGGGGGTGGGGGGGAGACGTATTTGTAACTAATCCGGTCTTTTTGTATGATAAATGTGTTTGACACTGCCACTTATGTTGACTGCTATCCATATAATTCTATCTGCCTAATATTACTGCGAATTACTGGATTATTTGTATTTGTAATCGCTCGTTGAGCGACTCTTACTTGTATGCTATGGTCAGGAACGTCACTCAGAACGAGTGCACGCAGTGCGGCCATGAGGCGCGCTGCGGCTTGATGCTGTGATCGAGAGATCGGGATATGGGCGCTGTGATTGGCCCTCCCGATCACGGGACGGCTGTGTCCAATCACAGCCGTCACAATGTAAACAGGGACACGTCTCTGTGACAGTTCCCCCCACCCCGCCGAGCTCAGTGAGAGCTCAGTGCGGGGGGGGGGGGGGGCTGAGGGGGAATCTACAGCTATGTGACAGCTCTCTGTGTGAAGATGATTTTATACAGAGAGCTGTCACAGTACACCAAGCACCACTGATGCCCCTGTCCCCATACAGGTCAGTGTCCCCATAAAACATATGTACCAGTCCCAAAACATCTGTCTGTCCCCCATCATATCTGTCACACTGCAGTAAACATCTGTATGTCCCCATCACATCTGTCACAGTGCACAACACATCTGTCTGTCCCCATCACTGCCAACACCAAATAAACCCTGATTTGGGTTATTTTTACCAAAGAAATGTAGCAGTATCATTTTTGGTCAAAAATTATGAAGAGAAATTACTTATTTGCAAAATTTTATAAGAGAAACAAAGAAAAATGCAATTTTTTTGGAAAATTTCGGTCTTTTTTCATTTTTAGCGTAAAAAATAAAAACCCCAGTGGTGATTAAATACCACCAAAAGGAAGCTCTATTTGTGTGGAAAAAATGATAACAATTTCATTTGGGTACAGTGTCACATGACCGCACAATTGTCATTCATAGTGCAACAGCGCTGAAAGTTGACAATTGGTCTGGGAAGAAACCTGTACGGTTTAGGAGATATTACCTGTATCAGATTGTGCCAACGTCATCGGCACATGCGCACTGAACAATCGGCACCCGGGGTAGCCCTGGGCACCATTTCTTCTGTTGACATGCCGTAAATGACGGCTCACGTGAGCATGAGCGGGAGTGACGTCAGCGCGGCTCCGCCAATCAGAGCGATGGAGCCCGCTCTGTGATTGGACGGAGCCGCAGCCCGGTTAGAAGGATTCGCCGGTCGCAGCGGTGTGCCGAGACCGCTGCAACAGCTTCATTCCAGGGTAATAATGAGCTAGTATGCCTTTGCTTTGCAGGTTTTTTTTTTTTTTTGGGGGGGGCACTTTACAACCACTTTAACTATTACTACTTATAAGGCTGGCCATAGAAGGAGTAAACTTCTTTTCTCTTTCGTTCATTGATGGGCACAGCAGCTTCATGGACAAGTGGGTTATACTGCCCTCTCTTCAGGAGTGACTAGGCAGAACAGGCAGTTCTAACAGCAAAAGAACAGACCGACACAGCCCCTCCCAGGGGGGCAGTCCCCACTGGCAGATAACCCTCCGCCCTGCTACTGCTAGCTCAGTTTTTTTCTGCCTATTGCAAGGAGTAGACCTAGGCTCCCTGTTGGGATCTGTGGTACCTCTCTGGGTCCACTTCGGCTGGAGGACAGCCTAACAGATGAAGACTGCAATCAAGTAGCCGTGCTGTGTGACAGGCTGGGTTTTAGATCCAGGTAGTCTCCCCAGCTGGTCATCGAGCGCGCGCAGACCTTAGCTCCGCGCTGAGTCGGCCCCGACAGGCCCCGAACCGGACGGGGTGGCCCCGCGGGTTAAACGTCCCGCCGGTGCACATATGACCAGGCTCCTGAGTCCGTGTCACAGTGTTACCATGGCCGACAGCTCCCCCCGGCCTGACGGGTGAGGCAGATCTGTCTCGGGTGGGATACCCGCTCCGCCCGACTGGATGGGTAAGTACGCTCCCCCTCTCCCACTAGGATCTGGGGGGGAGCAGGCAGATTTCCCCCTGGGGTGTTGGGCTGGCGGGTTGGTCCCCCCTCCTTCACTTCACCCCCCCTCCCCCACCCCCTCCCTCCGGTGCTGTGCTGTCGCTGTGCCCCCCGCCCCCCGGGGCTCCCAGGGGGGTGACCAGGGCCTTAGCTGTCCTCCTCCTCGCCTCGTGCTGCTGGGCAACCGGAGATCGATTGGTGGCCATTTTCCCGTGGTCCGGCCACCATTTTCTTGTGGCCGGCCACATGGCTCGGCCTCTCTGGCGCCCGGCGGCCACTTTGGTGTAGCCGGGGCATTCCTGACAGGGGGTTTGGCCTCTAGTGTGCAACGGCGGCCATTTTCTTGTGGCCTATGCACGTCTGCCGACCTGTGAGTGTGGGGGGCGGTCCCTGTGGATTCTGACGCCGTTTTACCCCCCACACAGCGCGGAGAGCTCTCCTGTGGGAAAGCAGCAGAAGCAGTGGCAAGTTTGGAGGACGGGCAGGCAAGGCAGCGGCGGACAGCCGCAGGCACGGCTCCTCTCCTGGACAGTTGAGCGGGTAGGTGGTGAGTCCCTCTGGGGTTACCCTCCTGTAGTAAGTCCTGCGCAGCGTTTTGGGGTGGGGGTGCCTGGTCTCCTGGTACCTAGACCTCAGATAGGTGGCGTGTTACCAGGGTGGGTGTCGCAATGGCAGCCGATGCGGGTGCTTCCCCACCAGACCTCTCTGTGGTTGCAGCCAGTGCCTCAGGGACTGTGAGCCCTATTGATGCTCTGTCGGCGGTCCTGGAGTCCTTCGTCTCCCGGGTAGAGACAGCATGTGGGCGAAAGGCGGCAAAAAAGTGGCCCCTACCCCCCCTCTTCTGGTGAGGACTCGGACCCTGACAGGGGCTCCACCATGACAGGGACCCCCTTTGAGCTGTCGGATTGCGAGGCCCCGGATTCTACTAATAGTGAGAAGGAATCTGCGACGGCTGCTGCTGCGCACGAGAAGGCACTAGTCAGCGCCCTGATCACAGCGGTGCGTGAAACCCTGAAGTTGGATGATACGGCGGGACCCTCGCAGGAGGTCCCCGCCCCCTTCAGGTCACATAAAAAAGGTTTTCCCCTATGTGTCTCACCTGGATAAATTTGTCTACAGAGACTGGGAACGGCCTCAGAGCTCCCTTCCGATACCCAAACGTTTCTCTATGCGCTATCCCTTCGAGGACAGCCTGTTGAAAAAGAGGGCATCACCCCCCGTGGTTGATACCCCTGTGTCTGGCCTGAACAAGGCGACCATGATCCCGGTGGAAGGCACGCCGTCCTTTAAGGACCCGGCGGACAGGAAGGCTGAGACCATCGTCAGATCCAGGTTTGTTTTGGCAGGGTCGCCATGCGGCCTGTTATGGCCTCTGCTCTGGTGTCACAGACGCTCACTGAATGGGCAAAGCTGTTACACCGCGAAATGAGCGATGCTAAGGTTCCTCCTGCTTGCGTGGAACTTACTGAACAGCTTGTCCAGAGGCTTAAGAATCTGTGCGATGCAGCCCTGGATTCGGCCCCCCTAATCTCCAAATTGTCCGTGTCTTCGGTGGTGGTCAGACGTTTGCCCTGGCTGAAATGTTGGTCTGCAGACCAAACATCTAAGAAGGCCCTGACGGACTTGCCTTTTCAGGGTGGGCGGCTCTTTGGAGCCTCCTTGGATGAGATTATTAAGGATCTCACAGGAGGGAAGAGTACCTTTCTCCCGGAGTCCAAGAAGAGTACGGAGTCCCATCGCAAACCGGGTCCCTCCTTTACGGCCCACAAGCGGCTTTTTCGTCCCTCCCGTTCCTCAGGCAAGGGCTAGAAGCCCGCCAAGGCCCCCGCGGGTGGACAGAAGTGTCCCCAGCAGCGTAAGCGCGTCAAGCGGGAGGACAAGTCCTCCTCCGCGTGAAGGGCTGCCCCCACCCGCACTTCAGGTGGGGGGTGTTTCCTGGGGTTTTTTTTGGACCGGTGGACTTCCCGCATTTCGGACCGCTGGGTGCATGAGGTGATCTCGTCAGGGTACAGAATATAATTTCATTCCCATCCTCCGGACAGGTTCTTCGCCTCCAACTTGCAACTGCCCGCGGGCAGGCTGCAGGCCCTGTTTGGGGCGGTGCAGGACCTACTCTGTCAAGGGCTAGTGGTTCCCGTTTCGCGTGCGGAACGTTTCCATGGGTTTTACTCCAACCTGTTTGTGCTCCCGAAGAAGGATGGGGTCCGCCCGATTCTGGACCTGAAAGCCCTCAACTGCTTTGTGCGTGTACGAAGGTTCAGGATGGAGTCTGTCCGCTCTGTGGTAGCGGCTCTGCACCAGGGTGTTTTCCTGGCTTCCCTCAACATCAAAGATGCGTACCTGCATGTTCCCATATGTGCTCAGCACCATCGCTTCCTGCGCTTTGCGGTTGGGGAGCATCATTATCAGTTTGTGGCTCTCCCGTTTGGCCTGGCCTGTGCGCCTCGGGTCTTCACCAAGCTGTTAGCCCCAGTTCTGGCTCTGCTGAGACAGAAGGGAATCGCAGTGGTGGCGTATCTGGACGACCTTCTCTTGCGAGTAGAGTCGGCTCCAGCTCTCAGGGACAATGCGACGATCGCCTTGCACACTCTGCAGGAGTTCGGCGGGGTGATCAATCGCCCAAAGTTGGTGATGACTCCGTATCTGGGTCTGATTCTGGATGTGACCCAGGCAAAGGTCTTCCTTCCACCATCCAAGCGACAGACGCTTCAGTCGGCGGTTCGGTCCCAGCTGTCCCAGAGGTGGTCCTCCCTACGCTTTTGCATGCGGGTCTTGGGCCTCATGGTGTCCACCTTTGAGGCGGTCCCATACGCCCAGTGTCACACCCGTGTTCTGCAGCAAGAGATTCTGCGAAAGTGGGACAAGTCCCCCTCATCCCTGGATCGGTTGATCAGGGTGGACCACCGGACTAGGACTTCGCTGCTCTAGTGGATACGGGCTCCGGCCCTGCGGTTGAGGAAGTCGTTCCTCCCCCTCCATTGGACGGTGGTCACAACGGACGCGAGCCTGATCGGCAGGGGAGGCGTCCTGGGGCTGTTGTCGGCCCAGGGACGGTGGTCTCCAGAGGAGTCTTGTCTCCCGATCAATGTCCTGGAATTGCGGGCCATCAGGTGCTGCCTCTCCCATTGGACGAGGAGGCTGCACGGGTGCCCTGTCCGGATTTAGTCGGATAATACCACGGCTGTGGCATACGTGAATCCCCAGGGCGGGACAAGAAGCTCGGCTGCGGCCTCAGAGGTAGCTGCGGTGGGCAGAACTCCACGTACCGGCAATCTATGCCGTCCACATTCCGGGCATAGAGAATTGGCAGGCGGACACCCAGAGGTGTTCCATCAGAGGTGGGGTACTCCAGACATGGACCTTCTAGCGTCTCATCTCAATCGGAAGGTGCAGGCCTTCGTGAGCAGGACAAGGGATCCCCTAGCGGATGCGGCAGATGCTTTAGTAGCTCCGTGGGCTCGGTACCGGCTCCTCTACACCTTTCCTCCTCTCAAGTTGCTTCCGCGCCTTCTGTGCAGAATAGAAACGGAGAGCACACCGACCATTCTCATAGATCCAGATTGGCCAAGGCGTCCTTGGTACGCCGACGTAGTTCAAATGGTGGTGGACGTCCCCTGGCGGCTACCGCTTCACAAGGACCTACTGTCTCAGGGGCCCATCTTGCATCCTGCTTTACCCGTGCTGATTTTAACGGCCTGGCTATTGAACCCCAGGTGTTGAGGGATCGGGGTGTCTCAGACTCCGTGATCCCCACCATGCTTAAAGCACGTAAGGCTACTTCCAGGAAGATTTATCACCGCACCTGGAGTGCTTATATCGCCTGGTGCAAGAATGGGGGGTGGAATCCCCGATCTTTTTCGGTATCTCGGGTTTTGGCTTTTCTGCAGAAGGGTCTCGACCAGAAGCTGGCGTTGAGTACGATCAAGGGTCAGGTTTCTGCCCTGGCAATCTTTTTTCAGCGACCTTTGGCGACGCATTCTTTGATCCGTACTTTCATGCAGGGGGTTTGACACGTCGCCCCCCAGGTATGGTCGCCTATGGCGCCATGGGACATCAATTTGGTACTCTCGGCCCTTCAGAAGCCGCCCTCTGAGAATATCAGGGAGATATCGCTACAATTGCTTTCGCAAAAGGTGGCTATCCTGGTAGCCATCACATCCGCTCGGCAGGTGTCTGAGTTGGCGGCTCTATCATGTAGGTCTCCATATGTGATCCTACACAAGGATAAGGTAGTTCTGCGACCATCATCTTCTTTTCTGCCGAAGGTGGTGTCATCTTTCCATATCAATGAGGACATTGTCCTTCCTTCACTCTTCCCGCGTCCCTCTCATCCTAGGGAGGTTGCCTTGCACTCCCTGGATGTTGTCCGGGCCCTGCGGGTGTATCTGGTGACCACGGCCTCTTTTCGGAGGTCAGATGTGCTTTTTGTAGTGGTGGATGGCCCACGCAAGGGTCTGGTGGCCTCGTCAGCCACTATTTCACGTTGGATTAGACAGACTGTGACCCGAGCCTGTGCTGTTTGGGGTCTGGAGCCTCCTTTTCTGGTCATGGCTCACTCTACCAGGGCGATTAGCACTTCCTGGGCTTTCCAACATCAGGCGTCTGTTTCTCAGGTGTGCAAGGCGGCTACTTGGTCCTCAGTGCACACCTTCTCAAAGTTTTGTTGATGTTTTAGCTTCCTCGGATGCTGCGTTTGGCCGCAAAGTTTTGCAGGCGGCCGTGTGAGACATGTCTGGTTCCTCACAGAGGGTTCTGTTGGGTGAAGTTCTTTTGCTGTTCCGTTACCCACCCCTCATGTTTTGCCACTGCTTTTGGACGTCCCACTTGTCCATGAAGCTGCTGTGCCAGTCAATAAACGAAAGAGAAAACGGGATTTACCGTAAAATCCCCTTCTCTGAGTTCATTGACGGACACAGCACCCACCCCTCTAAGATTACGTTGCACTGCTTGTTAGGAACTGAGCTAGCAGTAGCAGGGCGGAGGATTATCTGCCAGTGGGGTCTGCCCCCTGGGAGGGGCTGTGTCTGTCTGTTCTTTTTCTGTTAAAACTGCCTGTTCTGCCTAGTCACTCCTGAAGAGAGGGCAGTATAACCCACTTGTCCATGAAGCTGCTGTGCCCGTCAGTGAACTCAGAGAAAGGGATTTTACGGTAAGTAAAAAATCCCATTTTGCTGCAAGCACTGATGAGGCGGTACTGATAGTAAACTTGTGCACTGCTGAAAAATTTGTTAGTTTTCGTTTCATTTTTTTTTGGGTTTTATTTTTCGTTTTTCAGGTCATTCGTTATGACCATGATTCGTAAATCCGATAATTCAAAATAATAACTAACTAATAATAACTATTAAATTATAGGTATTGGAATTTCCTTTCCAATTTGTTAGTGAATGTAACAAATACAAATTTATCCGAAGTTACGAATTATCTGCAATAACGAATGCCGTATCTAAACGAATGGAATGTAACAAATTAATAATAATAATAATAATAATAAATAACAATAATAACTTTTTATTATTATTAATTTGTTCCGTTCCATTTGTTTAGATGCAGCATTCTTTATTTTGAATAATTCGTAACTTCGGATAAATTCGTATTCATTATGTTCACGAACAGCCAAATTTGAAAGGTAAATTCCAATACCTATAATTTAATAGTTAGTAATTATTAGTTAGTTATTATTTCAAATTTTTGGATTTACGAATCACGGTCATCACGAATGATCAGAAAAAAAAAAAAAAACAAATGAAACGAAAACAAACAAATTTTTCAGCAGTGCACAAGTCTACTATCAGTACCGCCTCATCAGTGCTTGCAGCAAAAGAAGTTTGCTCCTTCTATGGCCAGCATTAGTGCAGCTCCTTAGCAGATATCTGTAGCAACGCAAAAGAGAACAGGAGCATGCTTCTAAGTGCAGTCAATAAGATCAAATTATTGATAATAAGCAAATATTCCACTCACATACAGTGCTTTGAAAACATATTCATACCCCTTGAAGTTTTCCACATTTTGTCATGTTACAATCAAAAAGGTAAATGTATTTTATTGGGATTTTATGTGATAGGCCAACACAAAGTGGCACATGTGAAAGACTTACCCGGGGCAGAGGTTTTTGGAGGGGATTGAATGCTAGCCTCTTGCCTACTGATTATGGGCCCTGGTTTGTTAAGGGAAACCTCTGTTTCAGCTCCCCATGCCCTCTTATGTCGAAGTCACTCTGTGTCTAGTAGGGGCAAAGGATGACCCATCTAATAATGGACAACTACTATTACTTAAATGGGACAGTAATATTTATCCACAATATCTCCCAGGAAGTATACAGTCATGGCCGAAATTGTTGGCACCCCAGAAATTTTTCCAGAAAATCAAGTATTTCTCACAGAAAAGTATTGCAGTAACACATGTTTTGCTATACACGTGTTTATTCCCTTTGTGTGTATTGGAACAAAACTGGCTAGACAAAATTATTAGCACCCTTTCAAAATTGTGGATAAATAAGATTGTTTCAAGTACGTGATGCTCCTTTAAACTCACCTGGGGCAAGGAACAGGTGTGGGCAATATAAAAATCACACCTAAAAAGGAGAGAAGTTCACTTAGTCTTTGCATTGTGTGTCTGTGTGTGCCACACTAAGCATGGACAACAGAAAGAAGAGAAGAGAACTGTCTGAGGATTTGAGAACCAAAATTGTGGAAAAATATCAACAATCTCAAGGTTACAAGACCATCTCCAGAGATCTAGATTTACCTTTGTCCACAGTGTGCAACATTATCAAGAATTTTGCAACCCATGGCACTGTAGCTAATCTCTCTGGGCGTGGACGGAAGAGAAAAATTGATGAAAGGTTGCAACGCAGGATAGTCCGGATGGTGGATAAGCAGCCCCAAACAGGTTCCAAAGAAATTCAAGCTGTCCTGCAGGCTCAGGGAGCATCAGTGTCAGTGCGAACTATCCGTCGACATTTAAATGAAATGAAACGCTATGGCAGGAGACCCAGGAGGACGCCACTGCTGACACAGAGACATAAAAAAATCAAGACTACAGTTTGTCAAAATGTACTTGAGTAAGCTAAAATCCTTCTGGGAAAACGTATTGTGGACAGATGAGACCAAGATAGAGCTTTTTGGTAAAGCACATCATTCTACTGTTTACCGAAAATGACATGAGGCCTACAAAGAACACAGTACCTACAGTGAAATATGGTGGAGGTTCGATGATGTTTTGGGGTTGTTTTGCTGCCTCTGGCACTGGGTGCCTTAAATGTGTGCAAGGCATCATGAAATCTGAGGATTACCAAAGGATTTTGGGTCGCACTGTAGAGCCCAGTGTCAGAAAGCTGGGTTTGCGTCCGAGATCTTGCAGGACAATGACCCCAAACATACATCAAAAAGCACCCAGAAATGGATGGCAACAATGTGCTGGAGAGTTCTGAAGTGGTCAGCAATGAGTCCAGATCTAAATCCCATTGTGCCAACTGTTGCACATAAGCGCTTGAGACAGCTATAGAATCATGAACAAGGTGTAGAACTCAAAGTTAATAGCAAGTGGTTTATTCTAAAAAAGACATAACACCTTGAATAAAACCATAGGCATGAGCATATATAAGCATATATTTAGAATATAAAAAAAAAAAAAAAATAGTCAATGTAAATTGATCACTATAAAATCGCAGCTGAACGCTTGATTGTGTTGAATGCAAAAATTTGGGAAACAATTGTGATGTGGGACTTGTGGGGTCTACACATGAATGGCCCAAATTGAAAGGCTGGGAAATGGACTTGCATGTGTGTATGGTGACCACGAGTCAAGGAAACTGTTGGGAAGCACCTTGCTGGAATGGCACAGCTGTGAGGTTACAACCAGAAAGCAGGGAGTCTTACCCATTGGTACATGGCAATTGCTGGCCGTGGAACATCGCTGCCGGGTAGGCTGAAAGAGCGAGGAAGGAGGCTGAGGATGTCGCACCTCACCCCTCCTGGGGGAGGATATGGACTGCCGACCTGTGGATAGAGGGCGCTGGTATGCCGTGCGATGGTGTGGTGATCCGTTCGTTCCTGGCTGAGCGGTGGGAGCCCGTGCGGCTGTGCGGCTAGTGTGGCTGTGCGGCTGGAGCCGGCTGGTCTCGTGGCATAAGATGCGCGCCTACTGACGGGAAACTTGTCTGTAGAACAGGCTTGGGTTGGCTGTGAAGAGGCTGGGGTTGGCTGTGAAGTGGTCCGCCCGACCTGTCTGAGCCTGGGGAGGTTGCAGGGGGGAGAAAATCACAGCTCCTGTCACAATGACGACATATTTCGTGCATTCACACTTTGTCAAACGCAGGGGCACGTGCTCATGGCACAGCTCTACTGGCAGTATTGCATGCAAATATGCGGTTGCTCGGCGCCAGGGCTGAGCCACCGAGAGGTCGCATATTTGCGTGTGCTCAGCGCGAATAGGTTAAGATCTGGCATTTCTATAGCTGTTTCACGTTATTTCAGGAAAGGATAATTGCCATTTGATATTTACCTGAGTGCCAACTGTCCCTCCAGAGGCTTGAGAAAAAAGTGTTACCGTCTTGAAACACGTAACCACTACACCTTCAGGCCTCCCAGCCTGTAACATCATCGGCCAAGTTCCCACACTGTCAGATCAGCTCAAAAGCCGGCATATACTCTGTTATTTGGCGCTTCTGCTCTTCAACATCTTTGCACAGTCAGGGTTTCTGGATGAGTGCAACAGAGCTTCTGACATGCGCTTTTTATTCTACCAGCTGAGTGGCATAATTGCTTTTTATCAATGAATTGATCTTTTTTACTGCACATAGAAGCACCCTCTCATGCTCCTTTGGCATTTTGTTTATGCCTACTTGGTCACTTGATGAAGTGTGGGATAGTTTTTGGACTCCGGCTTACTTCAGTGTTTTGTTTCCTCATTGTAGGATGGATATATGTTTTGTCCATTGATGCTATTAGGGGATAGATCTCCTGCTTGGACTACTTATTTGATGACCACTTCGGACATAAATGATGACTTATATGAGTAGCAGTTGGATATCTGGATATTCACTATGAGTGAAATATATTAATTATATAATATATTAAAATTAGTTAAATATATATTTCACTATTTATTATATATTTTACTACTTCTCATGTATGTATATATATATTTTTTTTGACCACTAGTAACTGTCCATCTTTATTTTTGTTTTGTGCTTCCAGGGCCTCCCCACAGGCCAGGGGAGACTGTTCGCATCTTCAGACCACATGTGCATACTCTGTTTGGGCAAGTGTTTTTGACTGAGGGTATGCGTGATGTTTTTTTTTTTTTTTACCCTAGTGTTTTAGACAGTGTATATGGTTTTACTATTTAATTTTGTTTTGTTATTGTCTGAAGAGACTGTATTAAACATATATATGTTTTTTTTGCATAAAATTAGATCTTTATTGTATCTGTTTGTCTTTATAAAATACTATCATGGTATACTGAAGATTTACAGTGGGTATAGAAAAGAATCACCCCCTTTAAAATAATCACATTTTGCAGTTTTGCAGACTGCAGCGAAGACAGGCACCATTTTTGCTTTATCCAGCTGTATTTACACAGTGCAACACAACATCCAAGTGAAAGATCTAACACCAACATGTCAGAAAAAAAATTCAAAAACAGAATCACTGAGTTGGAAAAAGGATCACCCCTTTGTGTCAGTATTTTGTTGAACCACTTTTTTCGTTAATTACAACCTTTACTCTGTTGGGAAATGTCTCTACTAATTTTGCACATCTAGACTTTGAAATATTTGCCCCCTTTTCTTTGCAGAGCTGCTCAAGTACAGTTAAATTTGGTGGTGACTGTTTGTGGGTTGCAGTCTTTTTTTTATATCTATACACAAATGTTTTGCCCTTCGTTTCTATTTTAAACCGAATTGGTTGTCTTACAAGGTGATACAATCACTTTAGGCCCAAACACCCTGAAACTGAACGGGTACTGAAGGTGACTGAGAACCCACACGAGAAAGGAAGATCGTGGTAGCAGGGAAGTTTCTAGACACCGCACAATCCCAAAAAGGATAAATATAAAAGGGTGTAATATCCGCGCTAATAGCAAAAGTCAGGAGCTGGAATTGAATTGCTTGATCGACAATTTAAAACAATGTAAAAAACTGTATTGTAGTGCTAAAAAGTTCATATAAACAGTCCATAAAAAGATCTGTAGAAGAGAGGATCCCGACACCAGCTTGCGTGCATGATGGAAAAATCACACTGCACCACCGTGCCCAGCAAGTCTCCTTACCAGAAAACGATGATATGAAAGCATGTGGGTATAAGCCTTTATCCAAACTCCTCAGGTTACATCAAACCAGCCACTTGATATCCATGGTAAGGACACCAGATAAGGATACTTCTCCCAATTGTATGTATAAACGCATATATTCCTCCAATAAAGGTGTAACTCTATAGACCAGCTGTAACGGGAACACCTGATATGGATATCTCTCTTCCGTTGCACTCACCATGAAGCGTCCTAATCTATGGAAGCTTTGAATCTGAGTTACACCTTTATTGGAGGAATTTGGAGAAAGGCTTATACCCACATGCTTTCATATCATCGTTTTCTGGTAAGGAGACTTGCTGGGCATGGTGGGGCGGTGTGATTTTTCCATCTCTATGCACACAAGCTGGTGTCGGGATCCTCTCTCTTCTACAGATCTTTTTATGGAACATCCAACCACGGTGTCCATAGCTTCTCAAATTTATACACATTGCCCCTATGCTGATATACCAGTATTTGCAATCTCAGCTGTTCACCTATGTTTGCAACACAGTCCCTCACAGTAGGGGGATCCTGAGCCTTCCAGTGGACCATTTCTGAGCCTGAAACAAAACGAAGTATAGCCTCTCTGGTATTAACCTTCCAGTCGTACTCTTCCAATATACCCCACAAACAAGCCTTCGGGTCTAGAGGAAGAGTCACCTGAAACACTGAATTGATCCGATTCACCACCCCCTCCCAATAAGGATGACATTTTGGGCACCGCCACAGAGGATGAATCAAGTCCCCGTGATCCATGGGGATGAACCACTTCGCTGTTGGCAAACAAAATTTGCCAGTGTTAGATTCAGGGGAGCACATCTCCAAGCAAGGCCTGTAAATGAAAGGTTCTACAGAAGTACTTGAACTGCAAGAGTCCATAAAACAGACCCATCTTTGGAGAGGGTCTCTTGAGTGTTTCACAAAGGGGACATTAGGAGAGGCTACTGGGTCCACTGGTTTGAGCGGATACTTCTGGGGAATGCTGAGTGGACAGAACCTCATTAGGAATGAACCAGTCTGAGCCAATTCTTGATGACCTTATAGGTCAGGAAAATCCATGGGAGAGGACAGGACTGATGGGTATAAAATACCACAAAGGAAACAGTACCCAAATATAGAAAACTCCGTTTTAAGAGGGGATGAGAATTTGAGAGAAGTACCACTCTTGAAGGTTAAGTAAGAACCAAAGGTCCCAGGGTGTGGGCAAATTAAACAAGGCCAGGGGGATACACCTTGGGAACTCCCTTATCAGATGACTACAGAGGGACAGCTGAGCAAGGTTAGCCGGATGAACAAACAGAACGGTTAACGGTTCACTTAAAGAACGGTTCCAAGAGGTGTTTGAAGAGTGAGAATCAGACTCTGAGTGCCCAAGTACAACAAATGCAGTAGTATGCCCTGGCCACCAGTGGCATTATTAATATGTCAGGAGCAGGTCCCAAGAGATGACATTCCTTGAAAGCCATCTTCAGTACCCCAAACTCACAGCCAGAGTGCCCTGAACATTTGTACAGACACCAGTCCAATATCAGCTTTGATGCTTGCAATAAGTCATCACAACTGAAGCACAAGGCTCTAGACTTTGTTCTAATCGCTCAAAGACCTGAGGGCCAGCTCTAGCGATGGAGGGTTCCCCCTTAAGGAGTCTATTAATTTTGACAGGGTTTGGCAGATTAAGATCACCACCAAAATGGACTCTAGTCAACTCAAACTGGTATCTCAGGAGGGAGTTTAGCTCTCCATCAGTAAAATCCTGAAAGTGAGCACCTCTATTCTGTCTGGCGATGTGCCTGTTAATGTGGATACCTGGTGCATTGATTGTGGGAACAGACCACTGGTTAACGAACTCCCTTTCAAAGGGGAAGAGCTCTAACACACCGTCAAGTGGGGCCCAGGACCCTTTCTTCAGGGTGTTTCCAGTCCTCATACAGTAAGACCCCTTTCACACCAAGGCGTTTTTGCTCTAAAATTAGCACATAAAAAGCGCACCAAAAACACTCCCCATGCATCTCAATGGATGCTTTCACACCGAGGCGTTGCGCTTGCTAGGCGTTGTTAAAAGTCCTGCAAGCAGCATCTTTTCATTTTGTTTTGTGCGCTCAAAATAGCTCTTCAAAAACGCCCATGTCCATTGAAAATAATGGTTAAGCACTTGAAAAACGCGTGAAAAGTGCATGAAATGTGTACTGAGGCTGTGGAAAGGTCACATGGTTGAAACACAAACGATTGAAAAGCTCTTAAAAACGCCATTAAAGGGGCGATATTTATAGCGCTGGCGCTTCAAAAGCACGGCAAAAACACACACTAAAATCATGGCGTTTTACAGGATTTTACAGGCTTTTTTCCAACGCCTTGGTGTGAAAGGAGCCAAACTGAAACAAAAACAGCTACAGGAGCTTTAAGAGACCCTAGGCCTGGAACAGCAGGCTCAATATCAGCCTCTTCCAAGGAGGATTGTTGGGGCTCAGATTAAGAGAATGTGATCAGGCCCCCAGGCTTAGCTTAATCTTGGGGTTCAGGAGGCAGACTCTGACAAAGATGACACTGGAGCGCTTGAAGCTTCTGTGGTTAGTTTGTCCCAGTAACTGGCCACAAGCTGGCCTCAAAAAAGTCCACAGTAGACATGGAAGTCTCTGTACATGAGGGAGGTCTTGCTCACCAGAGCTGCAGGAAACTCCGAAGAGGAGGACAACCAATCATTGGAGTATCAGGTGCTAGATTACAGGCTTTGGTTTTCTCTGGCTATACTAGATAAATGCCCATAGAGCTATTAGGGGAGCATATGTGAGGTCACCCCTGGCAGTGGGAATATCCACACATCACCTCTGGACATTCTTTTTCTGTGGAGGTTTGATGTATGCTCCTGTTCCACTCCTTGGGTCCCAGTACCTCAGCTCCCGTGACAGATGCCTTGAGTGGCACTTTTGTTACAATCTCGCCACTTCATACCTAGCTCATATTTAAGTAACCAGGAGGGAGCAGTAATCTCTTCCCTTTGGTTACTATTCTTTTTTGTCAGGCACCTTTGCCAGATTGTTTTATACAATAATATTTTTTATTTTGTAGATTTGTTTACAGATATTTAATGCATTTGCCCCTGAAGAGTAGAAAAAATACACGCAACGCGTAGGGCTCATTTGATGCATCTCATCTTCATTAGAAGGTTCAACCAGTTTTATATATACAAGTTTTATCCTCATACTCTGTTCTTGAGGTGGACAGTGTCATCTATGTATTATCTTGATGCAGCGGTCATATATTTATTATATAATGTATCTATTTGTTGTTGTTGCCAGTTTTATATATTGTACAATGTTGGTTACATGTCAATATGGACACAAACCCATGAATGGAATTTTCTAACATGTTATGTAATCATTACTAAGGCCCCTTTCACACTTATGCAACTTGTCCTCCGACTTGGGACTGCAAAGTCGCATGACAAGTCGTTCCCCCATTATTTCCAATGAGTACCATTCATATCTGTACGACTTTGAGGTCATGCCAACTTCAAAGTAGTCCCTGCATTACTTTGGCCCAACTTTGATGAAACTGGAGGTTCATAGACTTCAATGTTAAACCCTCAAAGTTGCAGGCAAATCACACCTGAATATAGATGCGATATCTGTACGATTTTGTAATATGTTTTCATTGTGCCAAAGTTGCAACAAAGTCGGACCAAAGTCATACTGATCCGAAATCTAAAAAAATTGCGGCAAAAATCACGTTGCATAAGTGTGAAAGGGGCCTTAGCAATAAACATTGTGTTTTTACACTGACTGCTTTTCTGTTGCCGCACATACCTCATATAAAGTCCCATTTATTCCTTTTTTGTTTCTACTGAATCAGGGATGGAAATGTATGCATATACATTTCATATAAAGTCCCACAAATGTCCCCCCCCCCTTTTTTTTTCCTTATCAAGGTAAACCAGCAATGGTGGGAAATTAAAAACAGCATCCAACATTAAAGTAGCTCCCAGTGCTTCAGTTCGACCAACCTTACTCACCAAGTCTTCAGAGGCAGGGTTCTCATACCTGAAGCTGTGCCCCAGTTTTGGATCCTGAATGCACTCCACAGCTAACACAGTACACTGAGGTCTGAAAAAGTGCCCCAATGAAGAGTCCAGTACCCAAAGGCCATATTCCAGGCTAGCCCCACACATCCAGTCCAGGGAAGTTAAAGTGGGGCCTCCAAAGCTGCTGAAAAACTGCTCAATCATACACATAGAAATGAGTCTTGATTGAAGTCACCAGGGTAAAAAACACCAGTAGTGGCATACAAGCTTTTCTGTTTGCCAATGTCCCAATCTCCTAGAGGTGGCAGTAAAACAAATAAAAGTTCTGTGTCACTGAATGGATGATAAAGAAGTCCAGTCACTTCAAAGATAATTGCAGTTATGATGCAAAATCTTTAATTGAACTTGTTTCTGAAACCTGATGTGGAGATATTTTGGTGAAGTGATGTACGTGATGTATATTTTGATCAGACCCTTATTAGGACTGTGGAAATCCATATTTGCATTCAGGTGCTCAAAGATATCCCTTGTTTGGTCTCTTAATTCAGAATTTGTCCCCTAAGATAGAGAGTTCTGAATATACCATGCCCAGTCAAATGTATATATTTTACATGAAAAATATGTACTTTATATATTTCATGGTTGCATATAAAGCATTCGTCTGGTTTGTTCACAAGGCTGGTTCAAGATAGCATTGTCTGGTACCTTCCATAGCTTATTTAAATGCAGGGCAATTAAGTGTATCCCTTGTCTTTTGAAGGCGAAATTATGAGAGTAGGAGGGCTTCTTCCTATACCCTGGAACATTGGTAACAAAGTTATCCTGTTGTCTTCAGGAGGGGCAGTCCAGACATCACATCTCCATCTAAGGCAGATTCTTAACATGTTAATTTAGAAACGGTTGGTGGTCTTAATACCTGGCCTCTTGTGCTGAGCTTAAAAACCAACAAGCTTCAATTCTGGCCAATCAGGAGTCAATGCAACTCCAGCCAATCAGGGAAGGCCTCTACCTGGATGGGTGGGCGTGGGCATAAAAAGCAGGAGAACAGCATTACAATATCTGTTTGGCTGGTGATCCTACCATGGTGACGTAAGATTCCCTGTGTCCATATTCTCCATTTTGCTGTGTTCCTTACCTTTTTCCTTACCTTTTTCCTTCCTTTCCTTTCCTTACCTTTTTCTGTTTCCTTTCTTTGCTTAGTAACATTCGGTTTTTATATGGAACAACTATTTTCGTTTTTGTAATCCTCACTTTGTATTTTAGCAATAATTTTGATGCTTTTAAAATTGTAACATTTACCCCAGGTTTGGTTATATTTAATTAGTGACTAGCTTCTTTTCTGTAAAAATAAATTAGATCTTTATTTTTCTTTAGCAAAGGTGTCATTGATTATTGATTTTATTTGTAATAACTGCAACAGCACTGGTTGCTTCTAGTATCCACAAAAGGTTGTAATCACTTATTTTATTTATCATTAAGCGTATAAGTGTGTTAGGTAAAAATCGCTTTAACAAACCTAAAAAGTAAATGTCATTACTTACAAGAATTTGTGCGTTTCAGACATTGCCCTGTACACCCTCTTTCGTGAGTTCACATCTTCCTTTCCAGAGCTTGAAGTTGGCTCCTGACATTTACTAGAGTGCTCTTCGGTGAGGAATTAGGCCTGTTATTGCCACTAGAAGCTATGGCAGTGGCTTTGAGGGTTTTTTTACACACACTCTCAGCAGCTGCAACCAACTGTCGTCTGTCAGGTGGAAGCGATCTGGCAACTCTACACCCAACGGTTCACTTCCGCACATTCCGGTACCTGCTGGGTCCCCCTTCCCCTCCAAGCGTGCGTGCCCCTGCCATGTTACCTGGGACCTGTGACCCATTGGTGGACCGGGGACCAGCACGGGTAGGTTCTGCAGAGTAGAGGGGAGAGAGATCAGTGTACACGGATTTGCTGGTCTTCCCTTCCCATTTCTGACCTGTAAACTTCCCGGTCCTGGTGTCAATATCCCCACTGTCCTTTTGTCTCTTTTAGACCCTTGATGTCTCACTAAAAAGAACCGGTCACCAAAAAATGCATCACATGGGGGACAATCTGTCCGCTATGTGATAAAAACAAAAAAAAAATTACAGTTACACCCAAGCATTTAAAATCCCGCCCCACAAATTTTTGAAACCCCCCTCACCCCCACATGAATGCACATACAAAAATAAATGCACACATCGGGGGTGCCTATGCAAGAAAATGTTGATTGTGATAAACAAGTCAATTCACCATGCATGCCGAAGTGAGAGCAATAATTCCTAGCCCCATAATTCACCATTAACTCTAAATTGAGGACCAGAAGGTGTCATAAGCAAAATCGTGACTGGTTATCTTTACAGCAAACCTGTCAAAAAAAAAGGAGATGGGAATTTACATTCCTGACCTCCTTCCAAACATGCAAGCTACCTTGGCTGTTTTATTGACCCCACTGGCTTCAAAAGTTTCTCAATCCCCTAAAGAATGCACGCATTTCAAGAAAGTTGAAAGAAGCGGTAATACAATAAATGAACAAAAATCATACAAGATTACTTTAATAGTATAGACTTTATTAATTGATTTGTGCAAGAAAAAAAGTCCAACATTACAATTGTAATACTAGAACCTGAGGGCATCTTAAAGGGCAAGATGATAAAAATAGATCTGTCTGTAAGGCAGCCCTTTACAAAATTACCTCAACAACATAAAGCAGTTGCAGAAAAGTAATTTAATTGTGATTGAAGAAAGCCTGAAACAGTATTTTTGGACGTATTATTGTCTAAAACCCACAGGTGCCACATACCACAACTGACTGTACTTGATCAAACAATGGGGCAACAGCGTGTATTGAATGCCAAATTAGAATACTTGTTACTTAGAAAAAAAGACACTCATATTACATCTAGCAACAACTGAACAGTCTGATTTACATGATCTGACCCAGTCTCTCAACAGGTACTTTTCTCTGTTGGAGTTTCTCTGAGGCCAGCCATAAATAAATGGAAATTTGGCCAGTTTAGCAGGGACTAGACAAATTGTGATCCATGTAGGGGCAGGCTGGCAGATTGACTTCTGTACAACTAGACGGTCGGAAAATTTCCACATGATCAGCGTTCTAATGTATGGACTGCCTAACCATGGAATGTTTGGCTAAGACAATTGTTTGTTATTGGCCTATAAAGAAGTGCCTATGTGGTAGACACCCTAGCTATGGCTTATCTCAAACAATTTAGACTGGGCACATTCCAACCTATGTGTTTACTCTTTACCTTAAGAAGCCGCAGGAGATAACCAAATGGACAGCAGACCACACATCTCACAGATGACGGTTATCTTATGGCCATGGGTACCTTTACTCATGGACACTTAATTGGCCAGTAGCAAGTCTAAAAAAAAATGAAAACTTTTGCTAAGCTGTTAGCAGGACATGTCAGCTCAGAACTGGCAAGACTGGCTTTCACGTAAAGGATTTATTGGGTTGATTCTTTTCTATGGGCAACACAGTATCTTGCATACTTCTTTTTATGTCAATTAATCAGCATATACATTAAAGTACAGATTAAGTAATACGTTGCGATTCATGACTAAATGATAAGTAGTATAATTTGCAATAAAAATACTTCATATATTTAAAGTAAAAGCACACTGCCTTGGAAATGAACAGCGTTGTGTTTACTGCATAGTAGGATTCATTATGAGAAGCTCAAGTTCATATATATATATGTTTAAATACATATGTGATTATATGTCACATGTTAGGCTGAAATAAGATTTAAGGCACAAAACAAACATTAAGCAATGAAAGTAAATGACACATGTTCTGTAAGAAACTGCTCGCAGAGCACCAGAGGGAAATTCAAGTAGTTCTAGATGCTGCTCTGCATCAGTTACATTCCATGGTTCCCTTTTAAGATATTACTCTTACTGTGAGCAGAGATGGTTCTGCCGTCTACTCACTTGGACAAAGGCACTCATTCTGCATTGGTTGTGCAAGTTAAGTCCAGAATGCAGACAGCATGCTTCTTTTATGTGAGCACACTTTGCAAAATCATTTAAAGAACTCTGATCTAGTTATAAAAAAAAATACATTTTTGAAGCTTTTGAAACCAACCACTGAATATGTCCATTAGAAATGGTATTGAATTTCCTTTCAATAGGACAGTAGAATGTATCAAATAGAAGTTGTCTAATACTAGGCAACTTGACAAAGTATTCCTCTCCAGTCACCCACTTCACCAGTCGCTGGCTGAAACAGAGAAGGTTTCCAGCCATTACACTGGTTTTGTTTATCCGCTCTTCAGCTCAGATCTATTTAGTTATGACATGCTGACAAGGGTTTGAAGCCACACACAGGACAACAAATGTACAGATGTAGGTGCCAGAGGCATGTGGGCAACTTAAAGCTTTTTACCCCAATAGAAAAAAGGTTATAGACAATGGAGTAGAAGAAGGGATTGCAGTGGTCAGATCTGTGACCAGTTCCAAATGGGGCAGAGGGCTTACAACTCTGACCTCTATCCCCTCACCACCTATACTCACCAGTCCGTGCTCAGTGCATCAATCTGGTAAATGAGTGAGAGCTGCCTGAAGAAAACAGATGCTGCTGTAGGCACATTTTATCTGAGGGAGAGATGTCCAGGAAAGGTTGGCAAGAGCCAATAGCAAACCCTGCATCTGGGTCTAAAAGCTATATGCAACATCTCTGGTTAAGGGATTTCTCGAATTATAATAGGATTATTTTAAAGCTCAAAAATGAGGATTGTTTCACCTGACAAAAGATACAATTCAATTCAGCTATATCCTATCTGCAAAGCTGACAACTGAGAAACACTGCAACGAGTCCTGGAATGCAGTGTATTATGGGTAAACAATAAACAGCTTTCAGTGCCAGCATTTTTTTCAATTCTATTTACGGGCTTTTATTGAATATATAGCTTGATTAAAGGTTGTCATATATATTTGCCTAGAGTTCAGCTTTAAAGTTGAACTCCAGGAATTCAGCCACTTTGTAAAATGTGTTGATATATTATGAGTTAAGTCCAACGAGGTGCATGCCACACCTCTTTTAAGTGTTTCAGAAGGCAGTTGGTTTCTATGGTGGGAAGGGGGAGGAGCCAGCAGCGCCAGCAGGGGACCCCAGAAGGAAGGAGGAGGATCAGGGCTGCTCTGTGTAAAACTATTGCACACAGCAAGTATAACATGTTTATTATTTTTTTTAAAAGAATGTTCTTTACCATTACTATAATTTACATCAATTCACAGAGCTTGGGGAGTGCAGCTATCACTACATTTCCAGGGCTCAGACAGGAGAGACATTGCTCTCTCATACAGCAGCAGCTCTGCCTGTCCCTCCCCTCCGCTGTTCATTCACAGAAGCCTATATATTCTGTGAATGTGTTCACTTAATACAAAGTGCTCTGTGATTGGACAGGAGGAGGGGAGGGGGTGGGAAAAACAGCCCCATGAGCTGAGGCCAGAGGGCCCAGCATTGGAGCTCTGGTAGCACAGCGATAGTTATGCTCCTGACACTCAGAAAAAAAATGTAAACTGTAAATGAAAGATATGTTCATGGTGACATACTCCTAGGCGTAACCCCTACTAATCCAGCACATTTTACAAAGTAACTGAATTCCTGGAGTATATCTTTAAGTGACCATTTTAGACAACAAATTTTATTGAGTAATTATTTACTATATGTCCAACAACATTGTTAGATTTCTTGAGCTGTATACTCAAAGAAACAGTATAAAGAGGTTCATCCTTTTTCTGCAATGTTAGCATAGACCCCCCTATAAACTTGTATGTATTTGCTCTGGAAGGCAGGAAACCTTAGGGGTTTTGAAAGAACTGATGCATGTGTTCTGCTAATACTATAAGGAATAATCCTTCAGCCTCCAAAGTATGAAGGCAGAGGATATTTAAGTGCTTACTTCAAACACGGTTTCTAGAGGCTTCCAAAGAACATGAACCAGTTTGCAGTTTTTGTCATTACTCTGTTCCTGAAAAACTCTGAGGAAGCAGAGATATGCAGTATTCCTCGGCAACTGAATGGCAAATAATTTTGTTTTCACTTGCTGTAATCTGTTGGCTTGCAGAACAAAGCAAGGAAAGTACCACAAAAGAAACAACATAGTTTTCTATTTAGAAAATAGGGTGAGGTAATAAACAGCCTATGCAAGGCAATATTAATGCAGCTTTCATGCAGATAAATGTTTGCAGTGAAGGTTAGTGCATGTAACAGCCTCAGTGAATAGAACAATGTCAAGTAGAATGTATGACCAATTCTCCTCTGACTAGCACATCGTATGCTGCTCCCCTCTACGGATGAACACAGGAACGATGTACTTATTTTCTTGCCAAGGTGTCCGAGAGCTTCTTAAGCCTTTTCTTTAACTCCAAAGGAAACTTCTCGTAGCATTTCTTGCAGACAGGTTTCATGTCAAACTCCACAAACTTGTTCCTGGGGGAAGTACAACAGCGAGTTAAGCAAACTTCTACAAGGTACACTGCAGCTATCAGCTTCTCCATCTTCTTAAGAAGCAGTATAGTTTAAAGTTCCTAATTTGGTAACATCCAAAGAAATTTCCTAATCTAAAAAATAATGTTTCCCTGATATATTTGCACAAGCATGATTTCACCGTTAATTCGCTGCGTCAGTGGTGGTGCTTATACATGTGAGACTTTAATCCACTGAACTCTTTGACATGCTGTCACAAATTTACAATAAACAAGTTTATTCAAGAAAGCATAAATACAAAATGTATTTTAAAGCAATCCAATTTACTATACCGAAACCAGAAGACAGATTTCTGCTCCTTGCCTTATTGATCATCATAGTGTGCGTAAAATATGATTCCTTCCTATTCCAGTAATCCTCATGTACAGTATTTCCAAAAACAGAGTAATAATAGAATGAACCATGCCAGATCATTCCATCTTTTCTATGTTATCTTCATTTACTTTCTTCTCTCTCTCTTCTTGCCCTTCCTTTTCCCCTTCATCTTGCCCATCTATCCATTTCTCCCTTCTTTATCCCCCTCCTCCTGCACATGCCTGCCCTAGCTTCTCTTCTGTTCTACCCCCATATTGGCTTGAATATATTTTGATATTCCAGATTCCATACCATTCTTATCCATACCAAAGTCTTGTCAAATTACTTTTTTTCATTATGGTAGTGATACATTTATGCTTGGTCTTTTATACATTTTGACTACTTTGTTTTATGACCAATGTTGTACTGCAAAACCTTCCCACAAATACCAATAAAAAACTATTAAAACAGTAACATGCCAGATCAGTTCGTTAGTAGCACAGTGGCTGGCTGAAAATATTAATTTTACACTACTTTAATTTGAATTAAGACATTCCATGTAAATCATTGTGAGCTATCACATGCCATATTAACTCTAATTTGCAGCCCATGTATTGATTAGTAAATGACGTGACACCTTGCACACGCAGGCAGGCCACTAACCCATGTAAGGAGGAGAGAGAAAATGGTTTAGAGACAGGATCCTTTTTTCTTTTTGTCTTTTGCATCTTTTGATAACTTGGACAGGCGGCGTCTAAGCTCTTCTGGCATTTTCTCATAGCAGTGCTTGCAAGTGGGCTTTAAATCTATCTCTACAAATTTATGCCTTTGTAATTTCAGGGAAAGAAGAGCAGCAAGTGTGATAGACAAAGCAAGAAAAAGATCAGAAAATATTTTGTCTACTATAGATAATAAACATGACATTTTCTGTTCTGCATTTGAAAAAGATTAAACTTAAAAACACAAACTAGAAATAAAACACGTCCACTCACAGAAGGCAAAGCCTAAAGGGGTTGTGAACCCTTGTTTTTTGTTGTTTTTTTTTTTTTTTTTTTAAATAAAAATAACAAACATTCCTATACTTACCTGCTCTGTGCAATCGTTTTGCACAGAGCAGCCCCGATCCACTTCTGGGGTGCCCCACTGGCACTCCAGGCCCCTCCTCTACATCAGGTGCCCCCACGGAAAGCAGCTTTCCCTGGGGGCATCGGTGCGGGCGAGTGCTGCTGCGTCCATTAACACAAACAGCAGGACTTGGCCCCGCATCACTGGATTTGATTGACAGCAGCGGGCCCAGTGGCTCCTGCTGCTATCAATCTGTCTAATGAGTAGAGCGACAGTGGCTGGAGCCGCTGCACTCGTGCACATCGCTGGATTGGATCGGGCAGAGGTATGAGAAAGGTGGGTCTGGGGGAAGCTGCAGCACAGGTTTTTCACCTTAATGCATTCTATGCATTAAGATGAAAAACCTTGAGATTTTACAACCACTTTAAGTTCATCTCCAGCAAAAACATCTTTTTTTACTCTTTAATTTCGTATGTAAGGTTTAGATCAGTGATCAGACACCAGGGACCCAGGTCCCACTTCCTCTACTAGTGCTGCGGAGCCGGAAAGGAAGGTCACCTTCCTCCCCTCCCACCCGGCAATCTTCTGGGACACGTCACAGAAGATACGCCGGCCATTCACAAGGCGCAGCGTGACTCACGCATGCACAGTGCACGCCCGGCTTTGAAAGCCAAAGCCAGGCGCCCACACTTGTGATGCCGGCGCCGCCGAGGGGAGGGGGAGAAGAGAGAGCCCTCGGGTGACGGCATTGCTGGAGTGAGGGACAGGTGAGTGTCCAATTGTTAAAAGTCAGCAGCTACACTTTTTGTAGCTGCTGACTTAACTGGTTGGCACTCCGCTTTAAAAATGTTTCAACCCTCCCCACTCTACTGCAGCCTGTTTTGTATTGTTTGTGATATGTGTCCTTTCAGAGAAACCACACAGGAAAATTAGAAAAAAATTCAATGGGGGAATCGGATAGTAATAAAAAATCTGACTAAAGCCAGCCAAAGACTATTTGATTCCAGCCTGTCAGATTTTTCATGCGGCTGTTGCCAGTGGCTATAGCCATTAGCAATAATCACTGTGTAGTCTACAGGCCGGGAAAGCTGACCTCGCCAGAACACAATAGCTCATCAGGAGAGATTCCCTATCAACACTGACTGTGGTTGCAGGAAAGGAAATCACAACATCTATGGCCGGCTTAAGGTTCTAAATGTTCCCTTCTTTAGCTGTAGTTGAACTTTTAAATTTATATTTTTACATATCTGTAACATCCATTTCTTGGAGTACAGTACAGGTCATCATAATTGATGGAATGCATGTTGCACCTTCAGTTGATTGGACACTAGCAAAGTTATTCAAGGCTGGAGAGACACTCCCCCATGTGATCCTCAGTTTTGCAGGAAGCAATGAAGGACCAAAAGACACAGAAGGGAGGGTCTTGTACTGCATTCCAAGAAATTAATTTTACAGTTATATAAAAAATCCAATTTACTTTATTGCACAGTACAGGACACAGGTCTTCAATCATAGTGGATGGGATGTCTCAGAGCACTAGCTGAGCAGAGAGTAACAAATATACAGCCAAGAGACCCTCAAGAAAAACCCCAAAGCCTGATAAGGACCAGAGTTTTTAAACCACAGTCTGCAAAATGTGGCTAAAACTGGCTTCAGTCAAAGCCTATGAGAGCTGTAGCTCTTAAACAAAAAAGCTGAAGAAAGTAGTCAAAGATACCACTACACCTAGAAATACTGGGTATACAACATGGTTTGGCAGGGGAATGGAATAACGGGAGCAAAGGGAAGGAGTATACGTGGAGCGATAAAGGCGCACATTTAAGTGAACATACTACTTTTCCCCACATGGGCAAGGTACAGGTTTATTCTAAACACCGAGAACATTTTGTGGCCTTAAAGTGGAGTTCTACCCAAAAGTGGAACTTCCGCTTTAAGGGGAGGTGACCCCCCCCTCCCCCGACATGCTACAATTGGCGTGTTATTTTTTTTGGCTGGCAGCTGGGACCCTGTCAAAACAGTTCCTGTCCTGTTGCCGGGGAACAGGAAGGAAGTTCACCCCCCCTCCCGGCGATCTTCTGGGACACGTCACAGGTCCCAGAAGATACGCCGGTCATCCACAAAGCATAGCACGACTCGCGCATGCACAGTGCGCACCCGGCTTTGAATCCAAAGCCGGCTGCCCACACTTGTGATGCCGGCGCCGCCGAGGGGAGGGGGAGAAGAGCGAGCCTTTGGGCGGCCACATCGCTGGAGCGTGAGACAAGTGAGTGTCTGATTGTTAAAAGTTAGCAGTAGAGCTGCACGATTCTGTCCAAAATGAGAATCACAATTTTTTTGCTTAGAATAAAGATCACGATCCTCTCACAATTCTCGCGGCGTAACATCTTACATATACAAAAAATTGGGCTAACAGCACTATTTCGTTTTTTTGAAAGGGTAATTTTTCCAAAAAAAAAAATGCGCTTGAAAGGCCGCTGTGCAAATACATGACATAAAATATTGCAACAACCGCCATCTTATTCTCCAGGGTCTCTGCTAAAAAAAATATATAATGTTTGGGGGTTCCAAGTCATTTTCTAGTACAAAATACTGGCTTTTATTCGTAAACAGCAAATCAGAAAAGTCTTTAAATGGTTAAACGAAACAGCTTCCATACATGGGAGTTCATGCCTTTGAAGTAATTAACATTGTATCTATTCTAGCTTCTTTATCAGCATGACTCAGAAGTTGGCTCTCTGCCCAGACTTGGCAGTCTCCCCAGAGACTCAAGTCGCTCCGACTTAGAAAAGACTTCAGACTACTTGCATTGACTTTTATTACAGTCAAGTCATGCTGAGTCACCCCGGAAGTCGGACCCCATTAACTGCACTAAAAATCGCGGTAATGCCTGATGGAAATCGCGGGGGTGGATCGAGATCGCGATTTTAATACGATTAATCATGCAGCTCTAGTTAGCAGCTACACTTTTTGTAGCTGCTGACTTTTAACTGGGTGGAACTCTGCTTTAATGTGTTTGACTTTTCTTTCTGGCGTTTTGCATCGGCGTTCGTGAGCATTATTGAGTGTCAGGGACAGTGTGTGGTGGGATCACTGGTGATGGGACGCACCATTCAACATTTACTTTCACCACCCTAGTTACCAATCTTTAAGGACTCTCAGGACTTTTCCATATATTTGTATTATGTGCCGCAGTTTTCTATTTTTAATGTGTGTGGTTCCATCCTAACCTATCTGCTGGCTGCATTTTTTGGATTGCTACACCTGAGCGCAGGATTATTTTAATTCACAGAACCCATTGGTCTTGGGGTTTTTTTTACAGCTCAAAAACGCCCCAGCCAAAAACAGTTGCTAACAGCCTATATGTGCATGGACACATAGAATAACATGATGGAGGGTTTATTGACTGTAGGAAAAAATGTCTGCAGCTAAAAACAGCAGCTGTAAAAATGCCCAAAAACGTCCAGTGTGCATGAGGCCTAATAATAAAGCTGCCGGCACAAAAAAGGTGAATATACAATCCTCAAACAAAATATAAAAGTGCAAAAATTATAAAAAATATTGCGCTATCCTGAAATGGTGAAAAAAGAGGAAAAAAGGAAAACTAAAGCAGCTAACACAACAAAACTTCCAGTTTGTGCAGAAATGTGAACCAAAAAGTGTAGCGCTAAAAAAACACAGTATATATTACAATAGTGAATAACAACCGAAATAAAGTCCAAAATAAAGAAAAATGTGTTCAATCCGATCAAGACATCCGAAACATTAATCGTATATCTTCAAAGATTGTAGAAACATTGCATCATGTGTTGTACACCACCAACAAAAGTGTAAAAGGTACTCTTACCAGCGATAAGAGGAAATGCGCGTGTAGTTAATCCCACATAGACATCCTCTAGGCTCCTGTGTGGCTCCAGTCCCACCGTCTGTTGAGAACTCCCCGGCGGTCCACAGCCAGGATATCAAACTCCAAAACGGATACAG
>BLSH010033090.1:526785-546990 GCA_018402905.1 Glandirana rugosa
GGTACTCGAGTAAGGGGTTACGGTACAGATAAGATCTGTTCCTCGACCCCCAGAAAGTCTTCGTGTTTATAACAACGAGGTCTCCCAAGAAATTGGCGGTATCTAGAAAGGTCAGATAAAGTAAATTATTAACCCGATCATGCAAAGGAACGGGAGCTAATGGAACAAAAAAAATGAACCTATGGATAGTTCAGAAAGTGTGTTTTGAGGTAATTTAAGGGGGTGGTGCGAGACGCCCCCTCAACTTCAGGAAACTGTGGGATTTTAGTGTCAAACTGGAAAGGTTATCGATGAAAAAATCTAAGGAGTGAACTGTGTGCGAAAGGCATGTCTCAGCTGGAGGAATCTAAAAAAGTAGCTATTGGAAAGGTCAAACTGTGATTTTAGGGTGTCAAAGGACTTCAACTCCCCCGCAGAGCGTGGTGGGGGAATTTAATGGAGTTTTGTGTGAAAGACTTGATAGGTATCCAAGTAAAAAAAACAAGGTAATCGAGGGCAAGGAAACGTACTAGCCCAATTATTAAATGAAATAGACTGGAAAGATCTATGGCGGTTAAAGAACCCTCTGGAGCAACAATATTTGTGCTTCTGAAAGACCCCCAGCTCCTTGTCTAGAATAGACATGGCATTGGGGAATGAGCTCATGGTGGAACAACTTGGTAGTATTAGATACATGACCAGAGGGATCTCGGACCATTCTCCACTAGTCATGGCGATAAAACAAAGTGAAAACTGCAGGCAGAGGGAGTGGAAGCTAAACCCATACTGGCTAGAGCTAATCGGGGATTCAGAAGGAATATCAGCGCAGATTAAGGAATATATAGGTAGAAATGAAGGGACTACAAGGCTGAGTATAGTATGGGATTCTCTTAAGGCTTATTTGAGAGGGATAATGATACAGGAAATAGTTAAAATAGTTAAAATAAAGAAGCACTCCAGGGAGAAAGAAAGGGTAGCAATGCATAGAGTCTCAGAGGCGGAAAAACACTACATAGAAGATCCAACAGAAGTGAAACGGTCTGTCTGGGTTGAGGAACAGGAAAAATATAAACAGGTACCATTAACTAAGGCAGAAAACAAGAGGATGTTCAGACAAAAAGACTTTTATGAAGACGGGGAAAGTGTAAGGCACCTGTTGGCCATATTAGCAAAAAACAGCAACCCTACTTCTACAATAAATTCAAGAAAGACAGAAGAGGGAAGAATTACTACAAACAACCAAGAAATTAGAATGGAATTTAAGAAGTTTTAGGAGACACTCTATAATACCCAAGAGCAGGATGTAGAAGGGGAGATCCCGCAACTCTCAGATGGCGACAAAGAGAGTTTGGAAGCTCCAATAACGGAACAGGAGTTGCGGGAGACTATTAAGCAAATGTCGAATCAGAGGGCGCCGGGTCCAGATGGTCTACTATCAGAAATCTATAAAATATATGGAGACATCCTGGTCCCAATGCTACTGAAGGTTCTTAACAATGCCAAGGTAGAAGGTGGACTACCAGACTCCATGTTAGACTCCACAATTATAGTCGTTCCCAAAGAAGGGAAGGATCCGCAGTGCCCATCCTCCTAAAGACCAAATATCCCTATTAGGTGCGGGTGTTAAGATTCTGGCGGGGGTGTTGGACTCTAGAATGGGGAGAATAATAACGAGATACGTACATCTCGATCAGTCAGGATTCATGCCAGGGCGGGCTACCAGCACCAATATAAGACGGGCATATCTAAATATGCAGATTCCAACATCCAATGAAGGTTCTAGAGCCATACTGGCGCTAGATATAACCAAAGTGTTTGATACAGTGGAATGGCACTACCTATGGCAGGTGTTGGCCAGTTTTGGCTTCGGTACAGAATTTATGGAGTGGCTGAGATTGCTATATGGGAGACCGAGGGCAAAAGTAAAAATAAACAATCAATTTTCGGAGCCTTTCCCTTTAGCACGGGGAACGAGACAGGGGCGCCCACTGTCTCCCCTGCCTTTTGCACTAGTGATAGAGCCACTAGCCATAGCCATTAGGGCCTCAAAGAAGATCAGGGGATTTCAGAGAACATCGGGGGGAAGAAAAAATAGCGTTATACGCAGATGATCTCCTAATGTTCTTGGGAGACATGCAGTCCTCCCTGAAAGCAGTTCTAGATATAACAGAGGAATTCGGGAAAATCTCAGGGCTACAAATAAACTGGGAAAAAATCAAGTCTCTTGCCAATAGACGGGGTAGACCTAGTGTTAATAAGAACTACCCGAAAATCCAGTTGATGGATAAAATCATGTATTTAGGAGTATATATAACCAAAAACCCAAATCAATACATTAAAGATAATTTGGTAGGGCTTATCGGGAAATTTAAAGACAAGAACAGAGTGTGGAGACATCTGCCGCTGTCAATAGCAGGCAGATGCAATCTGATCAAGATGACATGGCTCCCCCAGCTACTGTATGTTTTGCAGAACGCGCCTGTGTGGATTCCTAAGGGCTGGTTCCAAAAGGTGGAAACCGTATTCAGAGAGCTAATATGGAAAGGGAAGAAGGCCAGGATAGGGCTGCTTACCAAAAGCAAAGGAGGCCTGGCGGTACCCCATCCGTGGTGCTATTTTTTGGCCGCACAATTGGTGCATTTGAGAGGGTGCAACATTGAAGAGAGTGGAGACAAACATGAGACTGATTTTAACGGAAACAAAATACAGTTCGGGAATAGAAGCTCTGGAGGCAGGTCACTTTCCACTTGAAACCCCCACCCTTAAGTTGATCATCAAACTGTGGGAGACAGTAAAAAAACTACTGGACTATCAAGGTTTCACAGCGTTTTCACCAACATGGGACAATAGCAAATTACAAGAAGTGTCAAGGGTGGAACGGAACAAAGAATGGGAAAAACAAGGAGTAGTAAGACTACCGCAACTATATAAAGGAACAACCATTAAGACATTTCAGGAGATGAGTGAAGAATTTGAATTGACAAGAAAATCCTTGTATGTATATCTGCAAATAAGACATGCCCTTGATAAACAGTTTAACAAAGAACCACTGAAATGGTGTGAGCTAACTGTAATGAATAAACTGATAAATGCAAGTCAGACTAGGGGAATAATAGCAGAAATACATGGGCCTGTGAGTGAAGTAGTAATAAAGGGTAAAGAGGAACTTGTATGTAGGAATAAGTGGGATAGAGATGTGGGAGGAATAACGGAAAAGCAATGGAGGAGAACATTGGAAGTGGGACCGCAGATGTCCCTATCCTCTACTCAGAGAGTTTCACATTTGATGTTATTCCATAGGGCATATTATACACCGCAAAGGTTGTTTAGATATGGGCATAGGCTAGATTTGAAGTGCCCCCGATGTGGAGATAAAAATAGCAATCTCATACATATGGTGTGGAGATGCCCAGAATTATATAGATACTGGATAGAAATCATGGACATATTAAATAAGACTTTTGAAACGGACCTAAGAGTAACCCCGATGTTGTGTACATTAGGATACATAGAAGTCCCAGAGTGGTGCTCTGGTGCGGAAATAGTAAACTAAGTGTTTCTAACTGTAAAGTGGTGAATGAGAAATGGTGGAATGTATGATGTTTTCTTTGTTTCTCTTTCTTTTTTTCTAATGGTGCAAATGTTAAATAAAGATTACTTGAAATGAAGAATAGTGAAATAGAAGAGAAAAGGCAAAATTACCACAATGATGTGACTAAGCCAAAATCTTGTATGAATAACAAGCTGAATATTTTCATTCAAGGCGGTCTACTGATGTGGTTAAAAAAAATTTTAAAAAAATTAAAAAAATATATATCAAAAATGGCCTTTATTCAAATGACTGTACCCAATATTCCTAACCTACACTTAACAAAAATTAAAACAAAACCTATATGCCACATTTCCTGGGAGGAACCAATGCGAATATGTAGACAATCATAATAATTGTGATCAAGGGAAGCCTCAAGTTACATCAGACTGTATCTAGACATAAATATTGTATAACATTTTACAAAAACACTCAACATACACAATTATGCTGATCAACCAATTAACAAAAAGAAGAATAGCTACTCAATGGTTTCTCTCCAAATAAAGCACATAAAACATCAATGACCAACTAAAATATTATAAATATCACAGGCAGCACAGTGACTATATGGTTAGCAATTCCATCAAGCAGCACTAAGGGTGTCAGTTGAAACCCCAACCACAGCGCTACCTGCCTGGAGTTTGCATGTTCCCCCTGTGTTGGTTTCCTCCCACACTCCAAAGACATGCTGGTAGGTTAATTTGTTACTGTCTAAATTGGCCCTAGTATGTATGAATGTGAGTTAGGAACCCTAGACTGCCTTGAGGGCAGGGATTGATGTGAATGTACAGTATGTAAGTAAATCACTGCATAAATTGATGGTGCTATATAAGTACCTGTAATAAAGAATAAATAATAAATATACATTTCTAAGGAAGTATCAAAACTAAACGATAAACACCCATTAAATTAACATGCACAGCGTGGTAGAGATCCGTTTCTTTGGGAACTGTCCCCATGTATACCAGTATAATATTTAGGTGGACGTTTGACATAAGATATATGCTTAATTTTACCCCAGGGTCCTGCTATATACCAATGAGCTTTAATGGCCATCTTTGTCCATTTGGTTTTGATACTTCAGTCGAGATTGATCTTGTTGGCACATATTTTAGTTTCATTTAAAATATTATTTTCGTTTGTAATCTGTATTCTGATGCTTTGTGCGCTTTATTTTGAGAGGAACCAATTTTTCTTTTCTGATAATTGGTTGCTCAGCATAAGTGCGTATGTTGGGTGTTTTTCTACATTATATGTTATAAGATACACATACCTAAATACCGTTTGATACAACTTGAGGCTTTCTTTTGATCACAATTAGCTTAATGAGCTTAAAATTCTACAGCATACGGCAATTGTTTTTAAGTGTGGGTTAGGGATTTGGGATACAGTCATTGAAAGGCAATTTTTGATATATACAACTATGTTTTGGATTTAGTATATCCAAGGGGACACCTAAAGCACTCTACATATTGGTATATTAATTTTTTTTTTTTTGGAGTCAAGGTATTTCCCCCTTGTTCTCTCTGCTCCTCCCTTTACCCCTTTTTCAGTTGTGGGGTTTTTGGGATACTTTCTTCCTTTGAACTATGTATCTCCCCATTTATAAAGCTTCAGTTTTGGTCTAGTGCAATGCAAGAGACACAAACAGTTTTGTAAAAATATGCTTTTATAGGTCTTTTATACAAGCTTTAAAAAAAAAAAATGACTGTCACATTTAGGGGATGACACCACTGTTATGATATTAATAGATAAAATAAAATACTTACTTGAGTGTTAACTTGGTGTTGCAAGTAGAACATGCAAAACAGTTCACACACCATGCCTTGTTCAGAGCAGAGACAACTACAACCAAAAAGAGGTGCATACCATCACCTTAATGCTTTCTTGCTTAGTAACAACAAAAATAATACATATGTCCAAAAATATTGTAATAATATTATACAGTTGCGTTTTTAAACAGAACTGAAGACAAAACCTTTTTTCTATTATGGATAGAGGAAGAGAGGGTTATATCACCCAGCCAGTGCCCCCCCCCCCCCCCCTTCGTGTCCCATTGGGGAGATGTTCCATCACTTCTTGCCCCACAGCCATAACAGAGACTGAGAGGAAATCCCTTCAAGTGAAGAAAATCTATGGTAGTCACCAGAACTACTATGCCCTTTGGAAGATTTCCCTTGATTCTTGTGACCACTCAAAATTTGTGATTTTCTTTTACTTTTGGCGATAATGATCACCAGGACAAAACAAGAGGGTGAATCTCCCTAATGCGGACACAGACAGCAACAAAAACTAACAGGTGTTCTAATGAAATACATGTTATACTGTAATGACAGTGTGCCACTTTCTTAACAGCACAAAATACTTCACAACAACAGAAATAAACAACAAACTTACAGGAGGAAAAAGAAAAAGATCTGCAAGGAGGTATAAAAAGCCAACAGGCAACTCAATCCACCATACTAAAAAAGGCTCTTGGGAGTGGAATGATTATTTAATACAGTAGTCTCATCTTGTTGCAATCAACCTCAAACATGCATTCATTTGCAATTAGGATTTTTAAATTGACACACTGCACCCATCTTTTGAAAATAAAAGGAACTCTAGTGAAAATAGTAGCTTTAAAGAATTGAGGCGTAGTCTATGATTAGATAAATCTAGACTATGATAATCAAGATCACCCAGAAAATGGGCATAACTTACCATCTCCTTCAATTACACGGTTGCAATGGAAACAGACATCTCCAAAAAGCTAGAGAAAGACAAAAGCTACAATGAATAAAACAAAGACAGAACTAATATGCTTCCTAAAATGATTGTAAAGCTAGATTACAAAAAAAAAAAAAAAAAAAAAAAAAAAAAACCATAATAAACATTGTATACTTACCTGCTCTATGCAAATACGCAAGGGTATTTGCACAGAGCGGCCCCAAACCTCCTCTTCTGGGGTCCATTACTGCCGTCGCCCGCTCCTCCGAATGAGCCTCCACAGCAAGGCACTTGCTATGGGGGAACTCATTTGGATGCCATACAGCAAGGCTCAGCCCCAACCCCCCCGCTCACAGGTCCTGACTGGCTCCCGATGCTTTCAGTAAACCTGTGAATGCTGTTAAAGAGGCGCTTTTGGCTGGGGGGGGGTCACACAAACATTGGAAGGTTTTTTAAATTCATGCAGAGAGTGCATTTAGGTGATAAGATAAAATAGGATTTTTTGACTTACCGCAAAATCCTTTTTTCCGAGTTCATTGACAGATGCAGCCTCTATTCTTGACATGTGGGTATATGTACCTTTCACTAGGAGTGGACTAGGCAGTACGTAGTTCAGCTCAAAGCAGACAGTCCCTCCCAGGGGGCAGTCCTCACTTGGCATAACCCCTCCAGCCCAGCCCAGCACAGCAACTCAGTTCGTAGCAAGCAGTACAAACTCAACAGAAGAGGGGTGGGTGCTGCGTCCGTCAATGAACTCAGAGAAAAGGATTTTACGGTAAGTCAAAAAATCCTATTTTTCTCAATCGTTCATTGACGGACGCAGCCTCTATTCTTGACATGTGGGAATGTCCCAAAGAAGTGTCACAACGAGGGGTGGGCAACAAGAACAAAAGAGTTCTCTGGGAGGTGCCAGACACGCCTCACACCATCGCCTGCAAAACTTTGCGGCCAAAAGCAGAATCCGAAGACGCTGCAACATCAACTCTGTAAAAAGTGTGCACCGAGGTCCAAGTGACCACCTTGCACACCTGAGAAACGGATGCCCGATGTCGGAAAGCCCAGGAAGTACTAATCGCCCTGGTAGAGTGAGCCGTAACAGGGAATGGGGGCACCTGGCCCTGAACAGCGTACGCACAGCGTCTGTCGGATCCAGCGGGAAATGGTGGCCAACGAGGACGCCATCCCCTTGCGCGGGCCATCCATCGCAACAAAAGGGCATCGGACCTCTAAAACGAGGCCGTGGCTGCTAGATATACCCGCAGAGCCCTAACCACATCCAGGGAATGCAAGGCAATCTCCTTAGGATGAGATGGGCACAGACACAGTGAAGGTAGGACAATGTCCTCATTGATGTGAAACTCGGTAAGAAGGAGGGAGAGGGGCGCAAAACTGCCTTGTCCCTATGTAGGACCAAGTATGGGGACCTACAGGACAGAGCCGCCAGCTCAGACACCCGCCTAGCGGATGTTAGCGCCACCAGAAAGGCCACTTTCTGTGAGAGCAGTTGCAGGGAAATTTCCCGGATATTTTCGAAAAGCCGGCTTCTGGAGCACAGAAACGACCAGATTAAGGTCCCAAAGCGCCAAAGGTGACCGCACCTGGGGGGGAGACATGACAAACTCCCCGGACAAAGGTACGGATCAGGGAATGCACCACCAAGGGACGCTGAAAAAGAATCGCCAGGGCAGAAATATGCTCCTTAAGCGTGCTCAACGCCAACTTCTGATCCAGGCCTTGCTGAAGGAAGGCCAGCACACGAGCCACCGAGACAGAACGGGGGTTCCACCCCCCAGCCTCGCACCAGGCAATGTAAGCCTTCCAGGTGCGGTGATAGATCTTCCGCGAATTGGCCTTACATGCCTTGAGCGAATGACAGACTCAGAGAGTCTCCTATCCTTTAACACCTGGGACTCAATAGCCAGACCATTAAAGCCAGCAAGGGTAAAGCAGGGTGCAAGATGGGCCCCTGTGAGAGTAGGTCTTCGCGAAGCGGGAGCTGCCAGGGAACAGCGACCAACATCCGCACCACGTCGGCGTACCAAGGACGCCAAGGCCAATCTGAACCAGAATGGTTGGGATCCCTTCCACCTCTATCCTGCGCAGCAGGCGCGGGAGTAACGGAAGTGGAGGCAAGGCATAGAGCAGCCGATACCGAGACCACGGAGCCATGAGGGCATCCGCCGCGTCTGCCAGCGGATCCCTTGTTCTGCTCACGAAGGCCTGCACCTTCCGATTGAGCCGGGATGCCAGTAGGTCCACGTCTGGCGTGCCCCACTTTAAACAAATCTGGCGGAACACCTCTGGATGCAGGGACCACTCTCCCTGATCCAGCCTCTGGCGACTGAGATAGTCCGCCTGCCAATTATCGACGCCCGGGATGTGAACGGCGGAGATTGCCGGCACATGAAGCTCTGCCCACCGCAGAATGTGGGCCACTTCCGACGCCGCTGCTGCGCTTCTCGTTCCGCCCTGATGGTTCACGAAAGCCACAGCCGTGGCGTTGTCTGACTGGACCCGAACAGGACGCCCGTGCAACCTCCCCGACCAGTGGGAGAGGCAAAGCCTGATCGCACGCAGTTCCAGCACGTTGATCGGGAGACGTGATTCTTCCGGAGACCAGCGGCCCTGGGTCGACAGCCTCCCCAGGACCCCTCCCCAGCTGTATAGGCTGGCATCTGTCGTGATCACCGTCCATTCCACGGGAAGAAACGACTTCCCCAGCTCCAAGGTCGGGGCCCGTAGCCACCAGGTGAGGGAGCTTTGAGTCCGGTGATCTAAACTGATCACCTGATCTAGGGAGAGCGGAGACTTGTCCCACTGCAGCAGGATTGCCCGCTGCAGGAGCCGGGTGTGACTCTGGGCATAAGGCACCGCCTCGGAGGAGACCATCAGCCCCAACACCCGCATACAAAATCTGAGAGGGCACCTCCCCCCCTGGAGTGTTAAGACCTTGGCGGCAGGGAGAAACCCCTTCGCCAGCTCAGTGTCCAGGATGAAAGCCCAGGTATTCCAACCGACGTGACGGAGTCAGCGCCGACTTCGGAAGGTTGATCACCCAGCCGAAGTCCCGCAGGAAACCGAGGGCGATGTCCACACTGTCCGTCAGGGCTGAGGCCGCCTCCGCCCGCAGGAGGAGGTCGTCGAGATACGCCACTACTGCTATGCCCCTCTGCAGCAGCAGAGCCAGCACTGGGGCTAGAAGCTTGGTGAAGACCCGCGGGGCTGAGGCCAGACCAAACTGGAGGGCCACAAACTGGTAGTGGAGATCCCCCACCGCAAAACGCAGAAAGCGCTGGTGTGCACGCATATGGGCACATGTAAATACGCGTCCTTGATGTCCAGGGAGGATAAGAAGTCCCCCTGACGAAGCGCCGCCACCACAGAGTGGACAGATTCCATTCTGAATTTCCGCGCCCTCACAAAGAAGTTGAGGGCCTTCAGGTCCAGGACAGGCCTGACTCCATCTTTTTTCGGAACTATGAAAAGATTGGAATAAAAACCGCGGAAACGTTTCGCAGAGGGGACCGGGACAATCACCCCCTGATGGAGCAGAACGTGCACGGCCCCGAACAGGGCCTGCCATCGTTCCGGGGGAAGCCTCAGGTTGGAGGAGAAGAACCTGTCCGGGGGCTGGGTACGGAACCCTATCTTGTACCCGAACCGCAAGTGGGGGCGACCCATCATGCAGAGAAGGACCTCTCCGCCTTTTCAGCCTTATGCTGCCAGGGGCCCCTGGCCCCCCGGCGAGGGCCTTGGTGGGCTGAGACCCCTTGTTTGAGGCACGTGGTGCACAAAAAAAACTCTTAAGTAGAGAAGGAAGGGCCCGCACTGCGCCGGAGCTCCTTGCCCCTTCTGGACTCCGGAAGGAATGTACTCTTTCCCCAGTGTAATCCTTGATTATCTCATTGAAGGAAGCCCCAAAGAGGCGACCCCCTTCAAAAGGCAGGTCCGCCAGGCCCTTCTTTGATGCCTGGTCTCCTGACCAGCATCTAAGCCATAACAGACGTCTGATGACGATTGCAAACATGGACAGTTTGGACAGTATGGGAGCCATGTCGAGGGCCGCATCACAGAGATACTTAAGGCCCTGGATCAGCTGGTCTGCCATCTGCACAAGTTCCGGAGGGGCCCGGAGAGTCACCAAAGCCTGGTGCACAATGGCCGCCCCATTCCGTAAGCGACTGTGCCACCAGCGCAGATGCCAGCATCGGCCGCATAGCTGATCCTGCAACCAGGAACATAGACTTGGACACCGTCTCAGTTCTCCTGTCGGCCGGGTCCTTGAATGATGGAGAGCTTTGTTCAGACGAGCCACCGGCAGGTCCACCATCGGGGACTTCCACTTCTGCAACAGGGTATCCTCAAAGGGAAAATGCACAGAAAAACATTTAGGCATGGCGAACGAACCCTGAGGTCGTCGCCACTCCTTGTAAACAAACTGATCAAAGTACGACAAATAAGGGAACGCCTTAGGTGTCCGGGTCGGCTTATGCGACCCAAAAGCGTACGGCGCCCCGCGTCGCAGCCAGGCCCAGCTTCAGCGTCTCACGAACCGCTGAGACCAATGAGCCCATTCACGAGCCGCAGTGCCCCAGAGGGCTCCTCCTCTTCATCAGAGGTGTCCCCGAGCTCACCTTCCGACAGCTCCAGGGGGGTCCCCGACACCACGAAGCCCCCCTCCGGCTCCGAGTCCTCACCAGAGGACGGAGGAGGGGGTGGCCGTTTGCTCGCCACCCCCCGGTCACGGATCGGCTCTACCTGGGAGAAGAGTCCCTCCAGGATGGACGTCAAACTGCGCAGCGGAACCACAGGTCCCAGCGCTCCCAGCCAGAGACCCCTGGCTGGGAAGCACCTGCTTCGGCCGCCATAGCCCGCACCCTGGAAGACACCACCCGGACTGTGTGTCCCACACCGCCCCTCAGTCGCCGCACTAGGGCCCCAGAGGTTCCCAGGAGGACTCACCCCACCGCCCCAGGTGCTGCTGCTAGCTCTGCTGTAGCTGCCTGTATCTGCCACTGCCGCTGCTCGCGATCCCCACATGTCAGGAGAGGCTCTTCCGGCCTGCATCTGGCGCCAAGAGAGGCAGGGCCGCTTGCCCAGCCAGCGAATCTAAAGCCAGGATACGGCGGACCACACAAACATGCCCACCGTAGGCACTAGAGGCCGAACACAGCGGCCGGCTACCGCAAAATGGCGGCCGTTACATACATGCGGCCGGTTAAGGGAAAATGGCAGCCGCGTATAACATACGGCCGGCTACGGGAAAATGGCGGCTGTTCGCACATGCGGCTGGATACAGGCAAATGGTGGTCGCGACCCACAGGCCGATTTCCCGCAGCCCATCCAGTCAGGGAGAGTTACAGCCTTGGAGCTGGAGGATAGGTAGGACACCTATACCAAGGAAAGGGGGGGACACCACCCGCCCCCCCTTTCCCCCCGCCCTCCGGAGGCAGGGGGGGGGGAAGAGTACTCACCACTCTGGACGGGCTCAGCGGGTAGCCAACCGAAGCATTCCTGCCACCCCGCTGGTTCGGGGGGAGCTGCCACAGCACCCATGACCTGGACACCAGGTACCCGGTCCTAGGTGTGCTGGCGGGATGTTTAACCCGCCGGCCACCTTGCACAGAACGAGGCCTGATGCGGCCGACCCCACATACAGCTAAGGGTCGGCTCGCATCCATCGGCCGTGCTGGGGAGACTACCTGGATCTAGGATATCCAGCCTGTCACCCAGCCGGCTACTTGATTGTAATCTTCATCAGAATTCTTGAAAAAAGAAAAAAAGAATGGGGAACCGCAGATCCCAGCAGGGAGCCAGGCCCTACTCCTTGCACTAGGCAGAGAAAACTGAGTTGCTGTGCAGGGCTAGAGGGGTAATGCCAAGTGAAGACTGCCCCCCTGGGAGGGGCTGTGTCTGCTTTGAGCTGAACTACGTTCTGCCTAGTCCACTCCTAGTGAAAGGTGCATAAACCCACATGTCAAGAATAGAGGCTGCGTTCCTCAATGAACAATTGAGAAAAATCGTTATCTTTATGAACCACTTTAAGGTATCACACCATCTGCATTGCCTAGATCTAACAACTAAAGGGAGTGTTACTTAATAAGAAAGTAGCCTGTATAGTATATGCTTTTAACAGTCGAAATACTATACAACAGAGCCTGGAAGCACCAGAGAGTCCAAATGTAGCCACTTGAGCACAAGCTTTCAGAGGAACCCCAGCTTATTCACCAACGGGCCACAAACACACATTGGATGCAGCAGTGACATTCAAAGTGTGTTTAAAGTGGATGTAAACCCTCCATATACCCAGTGAAGTGAACAGCCTCAGATGATACACAGGGATGAAACAAAACTCCCTATATAAGTCTTAAATGTATATATGCTTTATATAGGTCTTCAGCTTGATATACTGTTTATAAAATGCGCATTCTGTTATATTTTTCACTTCCTCATTCCTATCTAGGAGATGATTGCAAGACGCTGTGAGGCACTGAGAGACTGTGCGAAAGCTGATGAGAGGCAAGGCGCACACACCCCCTTCCCACACATGCAGAGCCGTGTCTGAATGGTTTAGCTGGCTGCTAATCTATTTTTAGCAACCTCCTCCGACTCCGATTCTATGTCCCGTCTCCCAGAACATGTGAGAAATAATCAGGCTGAAAACAGCTACAGAGGAAGAAACAACTACGGGACATAGCTCTTTGAAGAGAGATAAGAAAATACTGCAGATAGAAGTGTCCAACTCAAATTTCATGAATCGGGTTTACATCCACTTTAACACTTAGTGAAGGGTATATACAGTTGTGTTTAAAATAATAGCAGTCAGATATCACTAACCTGATCAATCACTGTTTTTGGTAGAAATTATATTTCTACATGGCAAATAATTTACTAGCAGGTGTAGTAGAGTAATAGAAATCCAACAGACCCAACAGTCATGACATGCATGCTGCTGATTCTGTGTAATTGATTCACTAATTGAAAGGGGCATGTTCAAAATAATAGCAGTGTGGAGTTCAATTAGTGAGGTCATTCATTCTTCGAAAAACAGGTGGCAATTATTGCTCTTATTTAAGGAAGGAAGGCAGCAAATGTTGTACATGCTGGTTACAGTGCATTTCTCTTTGAAATTCTTAGGAAAATGGGTCGTTCCAGCTATTGTTCAGAACAGCATACCTGGATTAAAAAGTTGATTGGAGAGGGGATAACAAAGAAGTGCAGAAAATGATAGGCTGCTGAGCTAAAATGATCGCAAATGCTTTAAAATGGCAACCAAAACCTGAAAGACGTGGAAGAAAGTGAAAAACTACCATTCTAATGGATAGAAGAATAGCCAAAATGGCAAGGACTCAGCCAACAATCAGCTCCAGGAAGATCAAAGAAGGTCTAAAGTTACCTGTGAGTACTGTTACAATTAGAAGATGCCTATGTGAAGCCAAGCTATCTGCAAGAAGCCCCCGCAAAGTCCCACTGTTGAAAGACATGTGCTGAAGAGGTTACAATTTGCTGAAGAGCACACTGACTGGCCTAAAGAGAAATGGCGCAACATTTTGTGGACTGATGAAAGTAAGATTGTTCTTTTTGGGTCTAGTGGACGGAGACAATTTGTACGACGACCCCCAAACACTGAATTCAAGCCACAGTACACTTTGAAGACAGTGAAGCATGGTGGCGCAAGCATCATATGGGGATGTCTCTCATACTACGGTGTTGGGCCTATTTATCACATACCAGGAACCATGGATCAGTTTGAATACATTAGAATACTTGAAGAGGTCATGCTGCCTTCTGCTGAAGAGGAAATGCCCTTAAAATGGGTGTTCCAACATGACAATGACCCCAAACACAACAGTAAACGTGCAACATCTTGGTTCCAGATCAACAGGATTGACGTTATGGAGTAGCCAGTCCCAACAACGGATCTTGATCCAACAGAAAACTTGTGGGGTGACATCAAAAATGCAGTTTCTGAGGCAAAACCAAGAAATAAAGAAGAACTGTGGAAAGTAGTCCAATCATCCTGGGCTGGAATACCTGTTCACAGGTGCCAGAAGTTGGTTGACTCCATGCAACACAGATGTACAGCAGTTCTCAGAAACAGTGATTATACAACTAAATATCAGTTAAGTGATTCAAAGGAAAGCAAAATCTTCAAACATTTTTCAGTTTATATAGTGACTGTTTGAGTTTGTAAAGAAGAATACAAACACTGCTATATTTTTGAACAGTCTAATATTCACTTTTCTTAATTTTTTTTTTTAGAGGAACAACACAAATTTGATATATTTTTCTTCATGTTTTGATTTGGAATAGAATGTGTAGTGTTCTCAATGCATTTTTGTGTATGGAAATAAAAGCTATTAGAAGGATTTTGAGCTTTATTCACTTTTTTTTAAACACACTGCTATTATTTTGAACACAACTGTATGTGCAGATCTAGAATAAGCATTCGGTCCCTGCCCCAAGCATAACTGCATAAGCACTAAAAATGATACAAATGTACCAATTATCAGGAGGCATAATGATCGGTCACCTTCACCAAAAAAGAAGCCACATTTCCAGCAATACTACCAGGCTTTGAGTACATCAATAATAATACTCCTGCCTTGGAGTACATCCTGCCTTAAGAATCTGCAAGTCAATGCCGAGCAAATCCTCTGCCTCCAAACATCACATTTTTTTTTTTAAGGCATTTTATTAATATACATATAAACAACATCCTCATGAGAGGAAAAAAAAAAAGGGTGTATAGTTTACAGTAGATATCCATATTAACTGGATAACCTCAACACAGCGAGATTAGTATACACCCAGTTATCATTCAGTGTATTGTAACATAAAAGGGAAAGGGAAGATAAACCAGGAAAACACCAAAAACAAACACAAATTAAACATGACCACATGAAGTACTTGTATAGTTCTACCATCAGTTGATGACCCAAACATCATATTTTAGTGGTGGCCTGGAACAGCTTGTTCACAGAAAAAACAGATGCAGCAAACGCAGGAAAGGACTTTTTATATAGTATATAAAGGGGGTACAAGGAAAGAAAAACACAGAATTTGCTCGAAATTGGTGGTTATCATCAAACTCTGCCAATTCGCAGATGACATCCTTTTGTTTCTTACTTCCCCACTAACTTCTACTCCTAACTTCCTCTCCATCTTAAACCGGTTTGCAGTCATCTCTGGCTTGGTAGTAAACTCACAGAAATCAAAAGCACTTAATATCTCCTTGCCTCTTCTGTTACTGTCACAACTTCAACAGGTTCTCCCATTCTCGTGGTCCCCTCAATACACTACCTACCTTGGTATCAAACTGACGGCTGATCCTTCCGGGCACTTCTTGACCAACTATCCTTCTATGCTTGCTCATCTCACCAAACTTATGTTGTCCTGTCCCAATCCTCCCAAAAATTCTCTCTCTTTTCAGAGTCCTGCCAATTCCCATCCCTTTGTACTTCCTTCGTATTTTAGAGTGTCCTTCCCTACATATGGTGCAAAATCAGACCCTGTGTATCCAAGGCAATTTTACACCTCCATAAACTCCAAGGCGGGTTAGGCCTACCTCACTGTGCTAAGTACTATCAAGTGGCCCAATTGGCCCAGCTCACCAAGCATGCTACACACGAGGTTCTCCCATGGGTAGCTTTAGAGTCCATTAACCGCAATCCGCTTTCGGTGACTAATTTGCTTTGGCTTTGCCCTAAAGACCGCAAAACAGTGAAGAACCCAGTGACATGTCACTCTCTGCAGATATAGGACACCCTCAAATTTAAATATAAAACTCCAATCCCCTCATAACCCTCTCCTGTCCTACCTGCGAACCCTGCATGGACTTCACCTTCCTCTTTTCGTAAATGGTGAACCGCTGGCCTCATCCGTGCCTACTCATTCCCCACCCCTGACACTTTCAAAACGTTTCCTGCATTATGCAAATCGTCAGATCTCCCTGGCTCTGAAATATTCCGCTTCCTCCAGCTCAAACACTTCTTTACCCCATGTTTGCATACAGACCCGTTTCTACCCAATAGGACTTCCTTCGAGCACTCTAGCAAACATGACTCCCATGCACGAGGAACAATTTCCCTTCTTTACGACCACCTACTAGACCCCCCTGCCCATGTTTCCCTCCCCTATGTCACTAAGTGAGAAATGGATCTGGACCTCCATTTAGAGGCCAAAGATTGGTGAGATATATGGCAAGCAACCAAGTTCACTTCCCAAAATGTAGTAGCCTCGGAAACAAACTACAAAGTGCTACTATGCTGGTACTTGCTCCATGCTCGGATCTCTAAATATCTCCCATCCTATCCACCTACATGCTTTTGAAGCTGCACAGACAGGGGCACGGCCAGCCTGCTCCTTCTATCGCCCTACTTAACACAACCCCCCCTCCCACCCCCAAGGTAACTCACCTTCAATTCAAACTACTCCTACAGGTTAACACTGCCGTGAAGCAAACTATCGCTAAGACCTGGAAGTCCCCTAACTTACATATCCCAGAAGTCAAACAGAGTCACCAGGGCAATGATTCACGCCAAAGTTGAAGCGGTAGTCTTTGCTAAGTATTTGGCAGCCCTGGGTGGACCTTTTCTCTCACCGGACTTTGAAAGCACCCTCCTCCTCCCCTAACGCACCTTCTTCAAGGGCCTGCTAGTCTATTGACAAAGGATCCCACCTTTCCCTTTCTCCTCCTGGCGACCCCCCTCTTTCCCACTTTCTCACCCCTTACCTAGTCTCACATTCTTTCCCACTCCTCCCTGTCATTCCCTTCCTACCTCCTTCTTTGACGATACTTAGTAACCCTCACTCACTTGTGGGATCAGCCCCACAAAACAGCTCATTGACACTGTCCTGACACATTTATCCTCCCATAGTGGAGTGCAGCCTGCTTTCCGACACACCCCACTCACCATTGTTGCCAATATGTTAGCCCTGACTTAGGGGTGCTATCTCTAGATGTTCATGAGCCCTTTGCATACTTAGTTTTACAGCACTTTTAAAACAAATGTTCTAATTCATTCCCCATATTGCTACATCGTTGATCTATCGTATCATAAACCCAGCACTGTTCAAGCTTATCATTTCGTGTTTCTATTATGGACGTGTTTTTACTGTTCTATGAGGCTATTCTCCTTTATTTTCTTGATTTTTTTTTTTGTCATGACATTTGGCCTTTGTTCCATCCCAGTGCAACACTTGCATTAGACATCAACAGTGGGTCGTGTTGTCTCCCTCCACCCCCTCCCCGTCAGAGTTTTCTTCCATATGGGGTGTCGGGGGGTGTGGAGCAAAAACACTCCACATTATGTCTAGCACTTATTATTGCTAATATTGTTCTTCTGTGACTGTTACTTGACTGAGGCTTAAGATTTCCTTTACCATGTCCAAATGTATAACAAATTTTGTTTACTTTTTGTTCTTTGTGATAAACTTTAAAAAAACATTAAATCCGAAAAACACAGGGTTTGACTACCAGCATTCACTGTTTAAGGCAACAAGGAATGGTTGTTATAGCATTTTTTGCAAAATGTAACTTTAATCAAAATCATCTCATTAGGTATAGTCCCCACAAAGGGATATGAAGAGGCCGTACCAGGGGATGTTAATTATATGCTTTAGGAAAAGAAGATAAGGCAGGAAGAGGAATATGGTTAAAGCTTTTTTGGCCATACTTATCCTGTAAACAGGAGTGCACTTACTTTTGCACTCCTGTGACCCAGAGTCAGCTGACAGCTGGCTACAGCCCACAATCAGCTGATGTGGCACAGCTGCTCCAGATTCTGGAAGGATCATAACATTATAAAGGGTTTAATGTTTTTCCTGCAAATCGTGATCATTTTCTACATATAAAAGGATATACAGAACCACTTTTGTAAGGTAAAAACAATAAATGCATCCTCATTCATCCAGTACCATTTTCATCATCACTGACCTGGTTGTAGTGAGTCTCGCAGTAAGCCAGCCCTTTTCTCTCATAATGGCGATGGCCAAGAAAGGGCTTTTCACACTTTGCACAAACAAAATGCTGAAATACAAAAATGACAGCAGCCTTTATACAAAGTCTATATTCTTTATCAAGCTAGAAAAAGGCACATAACCTAATGTAGCACAAAGTCAGCCTGAGTGAAGCCTTGGGAAAATGTTAGCCATAAGCAAGCATGTTTATGCACTTCCAGAACCAATGTTTTTTCTACATAGAGTGAAAACAATAAGCCATTACTGAAAATTTCCAAGGTTTTTCCCCACCCGATATAATCTAACCGTGTCTTATCAACCCCACAGGCCGCTAATCACCTGGTTCTGAAAGGTTCACATGGCAGATATGTAACTGCTGGTATTTACACTCACCGGCCATTTTATTAGGTACACCTTGTTAGTACCAGGTTGGACCCCCTTTTGCCTTCAGAACTGCCTTAATTCATGGCTAAGATTTAAGAAGGTGTTGGAAACATTCCTCAGAGATTTTGGTCCATATTGGACATGATAGCGTCACACAGTTGCTGCAGATTTTCCGGCTGCACATCTATGATGCGAATCTCCCATTCCACCACATCCCAAAGGTGTTCTACTGGATTGAGATCTGGTAACTGTGGAGGCCATTGGAGTACAGTGACCTCATTGTCATGTTCAAGAAACCAGTGGTGAGATGATTTGAGCTTTGTGACATGGTGCATATTCCTGCTGGAAGGAGCCATCAGAAGATGGATACACTGTAGTCATAAAGGGATGGACATGGTCAGCAACAATACTCCAGTAGGCCATGGCATTTAAACTAGGGATGCACCAAAATTTTGGCATCCGAAAATTATCGTCCGAAAACGGTGTTTATGGTATCGGCCGAAGGAAAAAAAAACAAAAAAACACTAATACTGAAAGGGGGCAGGGGCCATCCCAGGTGTCCGGTGTGTGTATGCAGGAGATGAGAAGTTTCACATTGCACAGATAGTCGGCTTGTAAGAGCCGCTCTGTGTGTGAAACTGTCATGTAACGTAACTGCATGCAGCGAGAGAGACAAGCTGTCACATCTCAGCGGTGATGTCGGGGGTGGGCGGGACTGAACAGCTATCAAACACCAGCCAATGGGATAGGGGCTGGGCGGGTATTTGATAGCTGTTCGGTCTGCCCACCCCTGACATCACCGCTGAGCTCTGACAGCTTGTCTCTCTCTCTGCATGCAGTTACATTACATAACAGTTTCACTGCTAACTGTGCAATGTGAAACTTCTCATCTCCTCTGTCAGTGCCAGTGTCACCTCATTTTTTCTGTCAGTGCCACCTGTCAGTGCTTCCTACCAATGCCCAGGCACAGGTAGGCTGCATATGACAATTGTATAAAAAAATATAAATATTTTTTAAAAACTGTCATTTTCGGTTTTCAGCTAAGTCAGGGCTTGACAAATTTGCTTTGAATCTAGGAGCCAGCTAAAAAAGTTAGGAGCCATTTTTTTTATAGCGTAGTGTTGGGTTGTCAGCGCCCAGGATAAGTCGAGTAATTTGCGCCCCACCCCCACCTTACTCACAGCAGAGCAGCCAGTCAATAACTCCACCATCGTTACATCAGGGTTATAGGCTGGCCAGAAAGAGTGACACTAAACACCTGTTATAGGGGGAAACTCCTTATTATACTGAATGCATCGTGACTGACATGTAAAACACCCTCATCTGCTGCCTAATGGAGCTTGGCAAAAACATGTCTCTATTGCACATCTAAATAAACGCTTAATGACACTTTAAATTAAAATACAAAAAAAGATGAAAGAAGTATTCAAACACTGCTGATCTTCTGCTGCCTCTTTGCATCCACTTCCTGCCTGCATGCGTTTCCCCCACGGTGAATATTCATTGCTCTGGTGAGTTTCCGGTCATCGTGAAATACTGCAGCTCAGCTACATAAAGAGTGGCAATTGTTGATGGTACAC
>BLSH010033090.1:552978-571964 GCA_018402905.1 Glandirana rugosa
TGTTGTAGAGTTTTTATACGGGGAAAGATTGGTTACTGTGTTGTTTCGAGAATTAAGTGAGGGACCAATAGAGAACGGAGCTGATGACGTTGAGGGAAGAGTGACCGAATGGAGATGTATCCGATAGGGGGGGGAAATCAGGTAGTACTTACGACGACGTTCTGAGTAGGTGGAATGGTTAACGAGACACAGACGATGAGGAGAGACAGTTAGGGAGGTGACCGAGGGCGAGTGGGTTGTTTAAGTTAAGTTTTATGAGTGTTGTTGAATGTTTCGGTAGGTGTAAAAACCGGGGGTCGATGTAGTGGTCGGATCAGAGCGTTACGGTGCGACGAGGGAGCTAGAGAGCAGGAGGTCTTGAGAGGAACGAAGAGAACGATTAGGTTGGCATTGCGAGACTAGGCTGGTGATGTAGCTGGGGGCCAAAAATGTGGATGGCTTTGTAAGTTGTTGTGAGTATTTTGAATTGAATTTGTTGGGTGAGCGGGAGCCAGTGGAGGGATTGACAGAGAGGAGTAGCAGACACAGAGCAATTGGTAAGGTGGATGAGTCTTGCAGCAGCATTCATGATGGACTAAAGGGGGGGGATAGCCTATGTAGAGGTAAGCCAGTGAGAAGGGAGTTGCAGTAGTCGAGGCAAGAGATAACCAGGGAGTGAATTAAGAGCTTTGTTGTGTCATTGGTTAGAAAGGGGCATATTTTTGAGATGTTGTGGAGGTTGAGGCAGCGGGATTTGGACAGTGAATGGATGTGGGGCTTAAAGGAGAGTTCAGAGTCCAGGACTACGCCTAGAACCTTGGCATGCGGTGATGGGCTGATAGTTGTGCCATCGATTATAACCGAGAGATCAGGGGAAGGGGCACATGGTGAAGGAAAAATGATAAGTTTGGTTTTGGATAGATTGAGTTTGAGGAAGTGGTGTAACATCCAGACTGATATATCTGTTAGTAAATTAGTGATACATGAGGAGACTGAGGGAGTGAGCTGAGGGGTAGAGAGGTAGATTTGGGTGTCGTCAGCATAGAGATGTTATTGAAAGCCATGGGAGGCTATCAGCTGACCCAGGGAGGAGGTGTAGATTCTCCATTCCAGGGTGTCCAAAAGACAATAAGGCGATCACCATCAGTCTAATCTCTTTATCAGGTGCAGACCACTCTCAATCTTGGGTTCACAATCCCCTCATGTACTCCATAAGCACCATATATAAAAATAAAAAGAAATCTAGTGCTCTCCGTACCGGAAGTAGGAAGTGGCTGTACCCGCGATCATTGCTGTCTTCTGAACGTTTCAACGTTCGCGTCCTTACGAAAGATCGTTTTTTATTGTAATGCGGCGAACTATGCACTGGGTCACAGTGCTTCACTTGTGAGTATGTTTTGTTACTTTTAATAAATTGTTCACTTTTATACGGAGAGCACTAGATTTCTTTTTATTTTTATATATGGTGCTTATGGAGTACATGAGGGGATTGTGAACCCAAGATTGAGAGTGGTCTGCACCTGATAAAGAGATTAGACTGATGGTGATCGCCTTATTGTCTTTTGGACACCCTGGAATGGAGAGTTTCTGCTGGTGTCGGCTCCTGTAATAAGAGCCAACTTTTGGAGGTGAGCTGCTAGCATATTTGGTGAAGGTGATTCACACTGGAACACTGGATATCTCTGCTTTTTGCATGGACACATTGACACAGGGTGTCTCATATTAAGACTTTTTTGATCCTTAGCGCTGCACTCATCGTACTATCTTTATGCCTTTTGTAGGATTTGTTTAAATTTACCTATAAGTGTTCAGCTGCTACGTTAAATATTTTCCAGGAGCGCTGGTTGATTTTGTTAAATAGGAGGTGTAGATTGAAAATGGTATTGAAAGCCATGGGAGGCTATCAGCTGACCCAGGGAGGAGGTGTAGATTGAAAATAAGAGCGGCCCAAGAACGGAACCTTGGGGGACCCCAACAGAAAAAGGAAGAGGAGAGAAGGAAGTAGAGTTCTAAGTAACGCTACAGGCGCGACTGGATAAGTAGGAAGAGAACCAAAGAGTACAGTCACGGAGACCAATGGCATGGAGTTTTTGGAGGAGGAGGGGGTGGTCAACCGTATCAAAGGCAGCAGAAAGGTCTAAGAGTAGGAGTACAGGATAGTGTCCATTTATTTTGGCTGTTAGATAGTTTGTTAGTTTTAGAAGAGCAGTTTCTGCGTAGCGTTGAGGACGAAATTCAGACTGAAGGGGATCAAGAAGGATATTCTCCGCAAGGTGGTTGCGCAGTTGGTTGTAGACCAGACGTTCAATGAGTTAGGATAAAAAGGGGAGCAAGGAGATGGGGCGTAGGTTCTTAAGGTTGGTTGGGTCCAGTGAAGACTTTTTAACTATGGGGCTAACTAGTGCATGTTTTAGAGAGAGTTGGCCAAGATGCCAGAAGAGAGGGAGAGATTGAAGATGTTGGTTAAAGAGCGTAGAATAGAGTCAGAGGGTGAATGTAGGATTTGCAAGAGAACAGGATTTAGAGGGCAGGTGGTTAGTTTGACGTTAGCAAGTAGTTTAGTAACCTCATCTAAAGTGGTGGGGTTGAATGAAGGAAGTAGTGATTGCACCTGTGGGCATGAAGTGTGAAGCGTGGAAGGTATCTGAACTGCAGAGATCTCACGAATGGTTTCAATCTTTTGTTTAAAGTGATTGGCGATCTCCTGGACAGTGAGTGAAGTAGTGGGTGGAGGCAGAGGAGGACAAAGTAGAGAGTTGAAGGTAGAGAAGAGTTGACGGGATGGGATGAGAAGTTGTTAACGAGAGTGCTAAAATAGGTCTGCTTGGCAGTGTGGAGGCAGGAATTGTATTTTTGGAGGGCAGATTTATACTAGTTTTACGCCACAGGCACTCAAGAGCACGGCTATGTTTTTTCAGACTTCTAGTGTCATCTGTTTACCTGTTTGAAGGGGTCAGGGCTTGATTCTGTGAGTAGTGAGAGGGACCAGTTTGTCCAGGGAGGCTAAAAGTGAAGTGTTGTAGACAGAAGTGGCTAGATTGGTGCAGGACAGTGGTGCAATTTTGTCATAGGCCAGTAGAAGAGTATAGAAGAGAAGGGTCGAGGCGGCGTAGGTTTCTACAGGTAGCTGTTAGGCAGTTGGAGGGAGAGGAGGTGGAGGAGAGGGAGAGAGTGAAACTAATAAGGAAGTGATCAGAGGGAGGGAATGGATAGTTGGAGAAGTTACATGGAGTGCAAAGGTGGGAGAAAACCAGGTGAAGGGTATTTCCTTCAGAGTGAGTAGGGGCATGTATCCATTGCTTCAGGTTAAAGGAGGAGGTTAGACTAAAGTTTGGAAGTAGCAAGAGTGTTAGTATTCGTAGGTCCCCAAGAATGATTGTGGGGATTTCAAAAGAGAGAAAGTAGGGTTGCCAGGCAGAGAAGTCATCAAGAAAGATTGATACTGGTCCAGGCGGCTGGTAGACCACAGCTACCCTTAGAGAAACTGGGGAGAAAAAATGAATGCAGTGTGCTTAAAAAGAGGAGAGAGACAGAGAGGGAGGTGGGTGAAATACCTGAAAGGTACTATGTGGGGCTATAAGGATTCAAACATCCCCTCCCTTGTGTCCACTGGGTCTGGGGGAGCGATTCCAGAGAAGACCACCATGGGATAGGGCAGCAAAAGACACAGTGTCGGATTCGTGAAGCCAGGTTTCGGTAATGGCAAGTAGATTGAATGAGTTATCAGTAAAAAGATCATGGAGAGAGGTCAGTTTCTTACAGAAGGAGCAGGCATTCCAAAGGATGCAAGAGAAAGGGAGTCCAGTTTTGGGAAGAAGAGAAACTGGAATTAGATTGTGCGCATTGCGGCTGCAATCAGAGGGTGCAGGGTAATGGGTACGCTGAGTATAGTTAATGATGGAGGCCCAGGGTTTGGGAATAGATCTCCAGAGGTTAGGAGAAACAGAAGGGTGAGGGAGGGCGATTTATATGAAGGCACATGCTCTAGTGTCCTGGAGTATTTTTGAGCATGTGGATTTAGAATTAGCAGGAGTTGGTGAGTGCAATAATAAGGGGAGGATAGCAGTGAGGGTGATATATATATAAGCTGTGGGGTGGAGAACGGGGTGAAGTAGAGTTAGTTTAAGGATACAGGACAGCTGTCAGAAGGAGTGGTAGACAATGCATGTTAAGAGGGGAGAAAGAGCTAAAGGGGTAAACAAGGTGACCTGTAGTCTGTGTGGTGTTTTTCAAAGTATTTTCTTATGTTCATTCGCTTTGTGCATTCGCTGAAGTGCAGAGTCAGAAGTGCTCCCACTGGCCCCACTTTGAGAAAGAGCCCCAGCTGCAAGTGCAAACCCCTTCAAATGCTTTCCCCAAAAGATGCTTAGATTTACACTGATAGGGATAGGGGGTGGGCGCATTCCAAATTAGCAATGAGGAGGTAAGAAATAATGGCTGATTAGGCAGAGCAAAATTTATAGGTAAACAGGCCATAAGTTTGGGAAAGACAGGGGGCAAATGAAAGCTTTGCAGTATGGACAGCTCTACAGATGGTTAAGCAGAATAAATAACATACCAGTATTATTAAACAGACATTAGCAAAAGCAGACAGCAGGGTCTCGGTTTCAAATCAGTGACCAAAGATGCTGTATCATGGACAAGAAACAAACATTTTCAGAAATACAGGTTGGTTCAGTTTCTCTTGCCTGTTAAAATCTAGTTCCAAGAAGAGAAAATGTATCTCCTGCCTTTTTAAGGGGGAGGTAGAAAATACAGTGTGCAGGACAGGAGAGTATACTATGGTGAAGATATACTAAAACTGGAGGAGCACTCAGGATCTGGTGCAGCTGGGCATGGTAGCCAATCATCTTCTAACTTCAGCTTGTTCAATTAAGCTTTGACAATAAAAATTTGAAGCGGATTAGTTTCAAAGCAGAGCTGAACCAGATTTTTAACACTCTACTTTTAGTAAACCTTCCCCTATGTTTCAAGGTCCTGAGGAAATAGCTTCCGTAAGGTAAGGGTCATATCTGGGGCATCTGGAGTTCACCAGATCTCAAGTACAGAAAATACTACTATAGGCTCTATGTACCAGGTAAAATCACACAAGACAGGGATGGTAAAGCACAGCCTTGGATTTCCTAACTATCTATGGACTATAATTACCCACCTGCCTGCATTTTTCACAAATCCAATGTCTGCCAGGACTTGCTGACAGATGTCACAACGGAAGCATTCAGGGTGCCAGCTGTTATTCATTGCTTTGATAACACGACCAATGATGAATTCACCTGGAAATAGATTATATATTTTGAATAAGCCAACAAAAAGATTCATTAGTCTATACTTTGCAAACAAATATGATCTGTGCAAAAAAAAAAAAAAAAAGGATGTTTGTATGAACCATAAAATTCATTTTCTGGAGTCTATTGGGTGGCACAAGAATTCAGAGACTGACAGGTTATACGGTTACCAACAGGAGGATTGGACACCAGCAAACAAAAATAATTGTGGGACAATATCCTGGTTTAGGTGAAGGGCTGAAAAAACGTTGGGAAGGAAATCCCTGTCCCTGTGTAAGACCAGAAAGGGCCAAGTATAGGGTTGCTAAAGTTCATACGCTAGCTTCACAGAGGTGACTGCAATCAGAAATGCAACCTTGTGAGTGGAAAGGGGAATATCCCTGATCGATTCAAACAGCAGTTTTTGGAGTCCCAAGAGAGCCAAATTCAGATCCTACAGAATTAAAGGGGAGTACACCGGGGAACTATATGGGAGACACGCATAGCACAAGACAAAGAGAAAAAAACCCACTCGTAGGATCTAGTTTAGCATGTTAAAGTGATTGCAAAGGCTCGTTTTTATTTATTAAAAAAATAACAAACATGTTATACTTATCTCCTCTGCGCAGTTGGATTTGCACAGAGCAGCCTGGGTCCTCCTCTTCTCGTGTTCCTCTTCTGCTCTCCTGGCTCCTCCCTCTGGTGAGTGCCCCCTCAGCCAGCAGCTTGCTACAGGGTGCCCCCGAGCCAAGTCAGAGCTCCATGTATCCATTCAGACACGGAGCCTCAACCTGGCCCCACCCCTCTCTCCCCAATGGCACCGCTGCTGTGTCTCAGCCAATCAGGATGACTGTCCTGGATGGCTAAGACAATTGTGGACAATACTGCAGAGAGAAGGGGCTCAGGTAACTGATTAGGGGGTGCTGGGGAGGCTGCTACACACAGGTTTTTTATCTTAACGTATAGAATGCATTAAGGAAAAAAAACCTTCTGCCTTTACAACTCCTTTAACCACTTGCTGACCAGCTGCCGTCAAAGGCGGCAGGTTGGCTCTCCTGTGCGAATTGCTATAGATGTACGGCGGCGCTTTAAGAGACTGCAGGGAGGCCCCCTGCAGTCTCTTAAGGTGCCGCCGTACATCTACAGCGATTCGTGCAGGAGAGCCAACCTGCCGCCAGCTACCCGCGATCACTCCTCACAGAGCCAGAATGGGGATCGGTTCATGTAAACAAACAGATCTCCATTCTGACAGGGAAGGAGAGAGATCTGCTGCTCCTAGTGATCGGGAGCAGCTTTCTCTCTCCATCCCCAGTCATTACAGTCCCCCCAGAGTTAGAAACACCCCGTAGGGAACACTTAACCCCTTGATCCCCCCCTAGTGTTACCTCCTTCACTGCCAATGACATTTATACAGTAATTAGTGGCTATTTTTAGCTCTGATCGCTGTATAAATGTCAGTGGTCCCAAAAAAAAGTGTCAAAAATGTCTGATCTGTCCGCCGCAATATCGCAGTCCCACTAAAAATCCCAGATCACCGTCATTACTAGTAAAAAAAATAAAATAATAATAAAAATGCCATAAATCTATTCCCATAGTTTGTAAATGCGATAACTTTTGCGCAACCCAAAAATATATTTTTTTAGGATATGTATTATAGCAAAAAAGTAAAAAAAATTTGCATCCCCCCCATCTGCAACACAGGTTCTGGCACACCTTCAGATGCAGGGTACATCCCCCAGGTCTATGTCTGCCAATCTATGCCTGCGATAGACAAGTCTGGAACGTGTAGTTCTACCTCTTGCAGTGGCAAGAATTTTGGTTCCTTCATAAAAATGTATGTACAGCAGCACTGTCATATTGTCTGGCTGAACCTGGATTATATGACCTCCAAGCAGGATGATCCAGTGACAGCGAGACTGTCCAAAGTTCCAGGTTGTTGATTGGGATACTAGACTGAGGATGACCAAGCACCTACAAGTTGCCCAAGACTTCTCCCCAGCCAGGCAGGCTTGCATCTGTTGTGAACATCTTTGTAAAGACTGGAAGAAAGAGCTTCCAGTCCCAGAGCTAGATTCCTGAGCCACCAAACCTGCGATAACCTGGTCCTTGGTGCTAAACAAAATAGGTCTGTCAAGGAAATTACCTGTCCCACGACAAACGTATGTTGCGTTGTGTAGTTCTGAAGTGAAACTGAGCAAAATGGAATTGCCTCAAAGGGAAGCTATCAGACCTAGGACTCTCATACAAAAGCCTTGGAGTATCAAAAGTTTCCTCTGTTGAAGAAGCACTCTGGCCTGAACAGTGTCCATGACTAGATCCAGATTCTCAGAATAATGAGTCTGTTTCAGCAATGAATTCTGAAGTTTCAGGATCCAACTGTACTGCTCTATGTCTGGACAGTCATGGCTATGTTGTCAGAAGGAGCCCACACGAACTGTTCCTTCAACAGGACATTAAGAATCCCACAATAAGGATGCCACAAGAGCACAACAATGCTGGTTCCAGCACCTTGGTGAACACTAGAGGTGTAGATGAGGTAGAAGGGCAGGGGCAGTTTGGCAGTAAACACCATGCGTACACCACATTATTTCTTTTATTTATTGACATGAGCATATTACACAGCAATTTATAAAGAAGTGTTCGTATATATCCCTACCAAAGCAGCTCATAATCTTTCTCACATGCACACTAGAGGTCATTTTGAGTTGAAGCCAAGTAACTAGGATTGCACCGATACGGGTATCGATGCCGATATTAAGCATTTGCACGAGTATCGGTACTCGTGCAAAAGCTCAGATACCTGAAACCAATACTTTCAGGCTCAGTTCTTTCAGCTGTCAGTGGAATTCCCCCACTAACAGCTGAAATGGGGAAAAAAAAAAAAAAAAAAAAAAAAGGCTGGCAATGATTGATCCCATAGCGACTATAAGCGGCAACAGCGTGGCTCTGTCCCGCAAATCGCCGCTTATACTCATCACTCGTGTGCACGACACGCTCCCTGGTCGGACTTCATGTCCCCCGGCGATTCGCGTTGGCCTGTGACAGAGCCAGAACCGCGTTCTGACAGACGGCATGTCAGAGATCTACTGATCCCTGTACTCGGGATCAGTTAGATCTCTGGTGCCCCTGCCAGCCCAGCCCCCATACAGCTAGAACACACACAGGGAACACAGTAAACCCCTAGAGCGCCCCCTGTAGGTTAACCCCTCCCCTGCCAATGACATTTATACAGTAATCAGTGGATATTTAAATTTATGATCGCTGTATAAATGTCATAAAGGTCCCAAAAAAGTGTCAAAAATGTCCGACATGTCCGCCGCAATATCGCAGTCCCGATAAAAATCACAGATCGCCGCCATTACTAGTAGAAAAAAAATTGCAAAAAAAGCCAGAAATTAATTCTCATGGTTTGTAAACACGACAACTTTTGCGCAAACCAATCAAACGCCGATTGCGATTTTTTTTTGTTTTTTACCAAAAATATGAGGAAGAATATAAATCGGCCAAAACGGATGAATACATTTTTTTTGGATATGTATTTTAGCAAAAAGTAAAAAATTGTTTTTTTTGCAAAATTCTCGCTCTTATTTGTTTATAGCGGTGATTAGCAATTACTCAGAGGTGATCAAATACCACCAAAAGAAAGCTCTATTTGTGGGAAAAAAGGGGCGTCAATTTAGTTTGGGTATAACGTCGCACGACCACGCAATTGTCAGTTAAAGCGACGCAGTGCTGAATCGCAAAAAGTTCCCTGGTCCGAAGGTGGGAAATCCTGCCATTCCTTAAGTGGTTAACAACCGATGACTCATTCGGTTGTCAGTAGGGTTCCCCTGTTGACAGCTGAAGCCAAGTCCTGGCAACTGGAACTGTCAAAAAATAAAAGCAGCCATTTAATCAACAACATTGCTCAGCTGCTGAAACAGAAAGGTAAAAAGAAACATTGGTTCTTTTTGTATCTTTTTATTTCTTCATCTACAGGTCAAACAGATGAACTTCGATCTACAGATGAAGTTAGTTTAAAGCAACCGGTCAAGTAAAAAAAAACAAAAAAAAAAAACCTTTTTTTTGTTTTTTTTATTATTGTTCCTCTGTTTTAGCTCCTTATTACCTCTTAATTTACTTCAATTAGCCTTAATTAACTCCTTATTCTCCTCCTCTGATTTTTTTGTTAATTTCTATTTTATAAACCATTAGCACTTTTTTTTTTTTGTGTGCTTTGTTCATGAATATTTTTACACCTCTAACATATATTTGCATGTTTCACATTGAAAAAAGAGCAACATTAAAAACAAAAAATGTATTTCATTTGTAAATAACTTTTGAATGCTTTGTACCATTGCTGACAGCTGAAGTGTAAACAAAACAGTTGTGTTGGTATCGGCGAGTACTAAAAGAAAAGTATCGCTACTCGTAAAAAAAAAAATGGTATCGGTGCATCCCTACAAGTAACCTACCAGTATGTTTTTGGGATTATGTGTGAAAACCAGAGCACCGGAAGAAAACCCATGCAAACATTGAGAAACCATGCAAACTCCATGCAGACCGTGTCAAAAGTTATATGTAAGCACCCATAGCATGCTAGCGTTGTTATAAAGCAAAACTGTAAATACATAATAATTTTTACTTACCACACTGATGGCAGCAGGGGGCGAAGAGCATTTGGAAATCATGTTCACAGTACTTTCTCCCCTCAAACTGTGGAAACATAATTGACCACCACCATCAACACAACAATACCATTTTGTACAGCCCCAATTCTAAAAAAGTTGGGATGCAGTGTAAGAGCTACATAAAAACCAAATACAATACACCCAAAATCAAACTTAAAACTCATTAATTACTGATTATTTATATGGACTTTCTGTATGTTTTTTGGAGTGCGTAAACTTTGCGTTTTGAAATATCAAATGTTTAACTGCTTGCCAACCACCACGGCAGCATGTATTGTGGGCGCACGCTGCCAGAGGCGTGCTCACTGGCTAGCGGGAGAGCCAATCAGTGGGTGGGGCGGACTCAATGTCCGCCGGCCACCTGTGAACGCTCCTCCGCAGTGACAGAATGGGGATCTGTGAATGTAAACAAGTGGATCCCCGTTCTGACAGGGGAGAGGAAGGAGAGTGATCGTCTGTTCCCAGTATATGGGAGCAGTGATCTCTCTACTCCCCCAGTCATCCCAGCCCCCACACAGTTAGAACACACTGACCAGGAACACAGTTAACCCTTTGATCACCCCTTAGTGTTAACCTCTTCCCTGCCAGTGACATTTATACAGTAATCAGTGGCTATTTATAGCACTGATCGCTGTATAAATATCAGTGGTCTCAAAAAAAAAGAGAGTCAAAAAAGTGTCCGATATGCCCGCCGCAATATCGCAGTCCTGCTAAAAATCGCAGCTCGCCACCATTACTAGTAAAAAACAAATAAATGAAAATGCCATAATAAATTATCGTAGTTTGTAGACACTATAAAACTTTTGCGCAAACCAATCAATATATGCTTATTGTGTTTTTTTTACCAAAAATATGTAGAAGAATAAGTATTGGTCTAAACTGAGGAATACATTTGTTTTCTATATATTTTTTTTTTGGATATGTATTATAGCAAAAAGTAAAAAAATATTGTTTTGTTTTTTTTCAAAATTGCCACTCTTTTTTTGTTTATTGCGCAAAAAATAAAAACCACAGAGGTGATCAAATACCACCAAAAGAAAGCTCTGTTTGTGGGGAAAAAAAAGGACATAACATTTTTTTTATGTAGATTATGGTGGGTATGGCGCTGCTCACAGTGGATGAGTCCTTATTCAGATATGTTTGTGTGTGATATCATCAGCTGCTCTTCCCACCAGTGAAATCCTTGATGATTTCATCCAGTTGTGGTCCGAAAAGATGGCCACCTTGAAAGGGGAGATCCGCAAAGCCTTTTTTGGACGCATGGTCACCCAACTATGAGCGTAACCAAAGGACTCGTCTGAGAATGACGGCGAACACAGCCATTTTGTATAACATAGGGAGCAGATCCAGGGATGCATCACAGAGGTACTTGATACCTTGAAACAAAAACTCAGCCCTCTGCGGCGCATTCATCAGGCGACCGCAGTCCAGATCATTCTGAAGCTCCGCCACACGCTCAGCTAAGTATTGCGCCGCCATGGCTGACGCCAGGGCCAGTCTCAGAGCTGAGCCTGCTAACAAAAAGAGTGCCTTTGACACCGCCTCTGTCCGCCTGTGGGCCGGGTCCTTTAAAGAAGGGGACCCTTCCAGGGGAATGGTCGTCGCCTTATTCAGATGAGCTATCAGGGGGGTCCACCGCAGGGGATGCCCACTTCTTCAGAAAGCTATCCTCGAATGGATAACGGATGGCAAAGCGTTTTGACAGCGAGAAGGAATGCTGCGGACGCTGCCATTCATGATAGATCAGATGATCAAAGAACTGATCATAGGGGTAAGCCCTAGGGGGCCTGGCAGACCCACAAACATATGCAGACGTCTGCGACTCGCCGTCTTGGTCCAGTCGCAGCATAGTGCGAATCCCAGAGATAATGGCGGACACCAGCACTTTTTCACGCCCTGCCGCTGCCCCCTGGTCCTCCTCTCCGTCCGAGGGGGCCAGCTCACCTTCAGAAAGTTCTACTGGGGTCCCTCTGACCCCCGAGGCTATCTCTGGTTCAGAGTCCTCCCCTGAGGAACAGGGGGGAGGAGGGCGCTTCTTAGGGACCCCTGGAGCGACGCTTGGCTCCACCCGGGGGAGAAATTTGCCAAAAACCGCCCTCAGCTGGGCCAGAAATACGCCCTGCGCTGTCGCTGATTCCTTCTCAGCAGGCCCAGCAGGGTATTCTGCTATCGTTACCCCAGAATGGGAGCTAAATGCAGTAAGAAAAAAAACACCTATTTGAGGCACCCCCACACTGCCGCACACCACCGCCCCACAGAACGCCAGGGAGACCCAGGGGGACTTGGCGGCCCAAGTCCCCAAACAGGGGGCATAACGATCGGGTGCGGTGCGGGGGTGGGGGATGGGACCCCAGGTGAGACCAGGGGACCCCCACCGGTGGCTACATCCCAAAAGCGTGTCAGGACACCCGTCAGCCCCCCACCTTTGCACCTGAAAAGGGGAGCACTCACTCACCACTCCTGTCGGGCGTAGCGGGTAGCCACCCGGTCGCAGACCTTCCGCCCCTGCTGGGCGGGATGCTGCCAGCCAAAATCGCCTCCGAACCGGACCGCAGTCCGGGACCTGGGCGCAAGTGTGGTACACACCCACAAGCCGCCCACACGGAACGGGCACGATGCGGCCGGACCCCATACCTCGGGACTGGCTCGCATCGGTCGGCCGCACTGGGGAAAGTACAGAATCCTGTAATGATCCTCTATGCCCCAGCCGGCTTCTTGATAGCAGACTTCAGATAGTTTGATAGAAGCAAAAGAAAATAAAAAACAAATAAAAGAGCGGTCTCAATCCGGACCGCAGGTCCCATAAGGGAGCCAGGTCAACTCCTTGCGACTAGGCATTTTAAAACTGATGAGCTAAGCAGGGTAGGGGGTTTATGTGGGAAGAGAGGACAGCCCCGTGGGAGGGGACAGCTTGCTTTCTTTCCCTGCCTAGTTAACTTCTAATAGGACAAGCATAAATCCACATGTCATGAAGAGCTGCGTCTGTCAGTGAACGTAGGAGAAAAGTACATTTTCTCCATCACTGATGAGGCTACACTGACGGGGCAGTACTGATTGGCACTGATGATGAGGCACTTATATGCAGCAATAATGAGCACTGTTAGGCGGCACTAATAAGCAGCACTGACGGACACTGATATCCGGCACTGATGGGTACTCATAGACAGCACTGGGCACTGATAGGTGGGCACTGGTGGGCAGATGCACTGATAGGGGCCAATTCCCTGGTGGTCTAGGGTGTTATCTGAAGGTGGCACTGAGTGCCACCCATATTGGGCACTATGCCCCTTACCTGGTGGACTAGGGTGGCCTCCCTGGTGGTCCAGATCGGCTCCCTGGTGTTCCTGGGTGGGCACATCCCTGGTGGTCCCTGGGCAGGCTCCCTGGTGGTCTAGTGTGGCGATCATAGGGGGGGCTGTGCTGATAAACCATCAGCACAAACCACCCCCCCCCCCCGCGTCAGGAGAGCAGCTGATCGGCTTTCCTCTACTCAGGTCTGCATACCAGAGTACATGGAATGCCGATAAACGGCTTTCCTGTTTACAATGTGACCAGCCGTGATTGGTCACGGCTAATCACATGGTAAAGTGCTTCCGATGGAAGTGCTTTACCGAGATCAGCAATGCAGGGGGTCAGACTGACCCCCACACCACCGATCGTCGTGATGCTCGCCTGCATGTTATCCTGAGGACGTCATATGACGCCCAGTCAGGATAATTGAACTACTTCCCGGCCGTCATTCTGCATACGGCAGTCGGGAAGTGGTTAAAAAGAATAAAAACAAAAACATGATTAAATAACCATATTACATAAATCAAAATGCCACTTGTGCTTGGTGCTAAAGTGCAATACAGTCCCAGAAACAGTTCATTCCAATGTGTAGAAATGGGAGGGGTGAATCTTCTAAACCAATCCCACAAGGCAGATAATCCTAAATTCCTTGGTATATGGATCACCACAAATAACGTGCCTTCACTTCACCCGGTAAAGAAGTTATTTGTGGTGATCCATATACCAAGGAATTGAGGATTATCTGCCTTGTGGGATTGGTTTAGAAGATTCAACCCTCCAATTTCTACACATTGGAATGAACTGTTTCTGGGACAGTATTGCACTTTAGCACTAAGCACTTTTATCGTATTCACATGCTTAATTTGCACATTATTTCAATTGTAGCACTGAACATCTTGTTATTTGCACTGAGGACCTGGATCGTACCTAAGTGGCATTTTGATTTATGTAACATGGTTATTTTATCATGTTTTTGTTTTTATTCTTTTTAAGCAGCGCTTCCACACATTTTTTTCTATTTTAAGCTATTTTGTGGGAAACCCTTTTAGTGGCAGCAGTAGCAGCTTATCAGTCTATTCACTGTTATTAGTGATTATTTGTTGATTTATCTATTTGGCAGCGCATTACCACTTCAAACTTTTCAGAGCTTTAAATAGCCACTGATTACTGTATAAATGTAATTGGCAGGGAAGGGGTTAAACTGTAGGGGGTGATCAAGGGGTTAACTGTGTTCCAACTGTGGGGGGGCTGGGCTGGCCGGGCATGACAGATCTAACTGTCCCCAATCACTGGGAACATTACATCTGTCCCCTCACAGAACGGAGTTCCGCCGTGTTTACACTGGCAGATCTCTGTTCTGCCTCTAACAGGTGATCTCGGGTCACCGGCCCAACTCGCGGGGACGAGCCGCCATACAGCTACGCAGATTCGCGTATTATGACGGTGGCCAGTCCGCAATCGGTTAAGTTGAATTTGTTTGTAAGTCGGAACAGATGCATCTTTTTAAGGTCTGGGGCGCGTGCTGGCGGCGACCCGCTCCCGCTGATTGGACAGCGGGACCCACTGACTGTTCGCTGGAGAGGCAGAATGGCGGTCTGCCTATGTAAACAAGGCAGACTGCCGTTCTGTCAGAGGAAGAGAGAGATCTTTTGTTCCTGCTAATCAGGAACACAGATCTCTCTTCCTCCAGTTAAACTATCCCCCACACAGTTACAAAGCACTTCCTAGGAGCACACACAACCCTTTGATCACCCCTGTTAACCCTTTCCCTGCCAGTGTCATTTATGCATGGACTGTGCATTTTTTTTTTCTTTTTAGCACTGATTACTATATGTGTGTCACAGTTCCCCAAAAAGTGTCACTCAGTGTCCGTTGCAATGTCACAGTCCTGCTAAAAATCGCCATTACTAGTAAAGATAAAAATGGCATAAAAATATCCCATAGTTTGTAGACGCGGCTGAACACCACCTCGTGGGGGGGGGGGGTTAAAAACGACCCGCTGCCGCCCGAATATCGGCGCTTTACCGCTACCGCCCCAGTGTGAAAGTGCCCTAAGTGTACATTGATTGGTTTGCACAAAAAGTTACAGCGTCAACCAAATAGGGGATAGATTTATGGCATTTTTATTTTTTTACTAGTAATGGCGGCAAGTAGCCATTTTTAGAGGGACTTCGACATTGCAGCGGACACATTGGACACCTGACACTTTTTTTTGGGAACCAGTGATATGATTACAGTGATCAGTGATAAAACTATGCACTGACACACTATAAATGACACTGGCAGGGAAGGGGTTAACATCAGGGGCGATCAAAGGGTTAAGTGTGTTTCCTGTTTGTGCATTCTTACTGTGGGGGGTGGGCTCACTGCATGGACACTGATCTTGTGTTCATGCTAATCAGGAACATGGATCCCTATGTCCATGCCTGACAGAACGTTAGCCTGCCTTGTTTACAGTGGCAGACTGGCGTTCTATTGCGGTCGTGGCTGGCCAACGGACCTGCCGATTGGCTCCCCCTGTGTCCAATCAGCATGCAATCACGTCTTCAGCGGCGCCCCCCCCCCCCCCAGTGGCTATTCAACAAAATCACGAACATACAGGTACGTGATTTTGCACAATAGAGCCGACCTGCCATAAATATGTGGCAGGCGGTCGGCAACTGGTTAACTCAGTTCACTAAAACAACACACATTTGTTATCTATCAACTGGGTGTAGGCAGACAGTATTTAAGGCTACTTTCACACTGATCCGCTGCAAAAGCAGCATGATTTTGCCTCGTTTGCAGATTTTAAAAGAACTTGTAATTCGAAAACCGCACCAAAAATGCATCACAGGTGCGTTTTTGCTGTGTTTCCATTGCTTTCAATATGAAGGTGCATTTTTGGTGCAGTTTTAATTCCCCAAACATGCTCCATAAATGCTGCAATCAGGATTTTTTCTCACTGCAACGGAAGCTCACCGCCCCAGTGTGAACATATTCATTGGTTTTAAAAGCAAGCATTTTTCTTGAGCTTTTCAGACACTTTTTTTCAACAGAAAAGCACTTGAAAAAGTCATCCGTGCGAAAGCAGCCTCAGTAATACACAAAACTAAAAAAGAGAGGAACTTCACACTGGCCAGTAAGGGCACATTCACAGATGTGTCAAGACCATGTGTTTATGTAGAATTTTTAAAGCCTCATAACTGCCCTTCCAACACCTGCCATAAATATTACAATCCTACCACACAGAGCTGTTCATATAGGAGTGGTAGCGTGTTGTCTCGTCTTAAAAAATTAAGCAGCATGTCGTTTTCTTGAGGCATCAATGCTTGTCAGCCACCTCCAGGGATTTCAATGGTAATGCTCTGTTATTACCGCACCTCAACAGCACCTAGAGTATTTATGGCGTGTTAGTGAAGCATTTATAAAGTGTTAGGTGAGCATTGGGAGAGAGACAGTGGAGGCTTCGGTATACCAAAATGCACTGGGAAAATAGAGAACTAGGACAGAGCAGCTCCAGCCACTTACTGTTTGTACAGAAGAGCTGTGTGGCAACACCAACTGCTTTTGTGTGCAGACAAAGCCAGCAATACTGGCAGTGCCAGGTAGACGCAGAGGTACTGAGCACTATTGTCAGTGGTAAAGCTTTTTGTTTCAGTAAAGTAGAGCTGGACCAAGCCAAGTGTCAAAGAGATCTAAGTATATGGATCAATCTTGCAGAGAAATAACAAAAATGTCTGCTATCACAGCACAACCCAACCACGCCTCAAAAGTAGATAATTTCCTTCATATTACTTCCCCTTTAAACACTTCTCACTAGAAAAGCTACACTTTAATGGGCATACATCAAATATTCTTGAAGCTTTTTCAATGCTTCATAAACACAACAAAAACACGTCATAAGCCCATAAATGTCATAAGAGCGTTAAAGAGCATTGCTTCGTTCTTCATAATCAACACACGTGTGAATGAGGCCTTAAAAATATACAATGCATCAGTGTAAAAATGCTATGCTCTAAGCTCAGGAGTAAAAATAAATTTAAATTTTTCTACCAGATCATTCGGTTAATGAAAGCACATTAGAACATTTTCACAATATTTCTCTGTGCATTTTTACAGAACTATCTCCTTCTGGTGCAGTGTTAGGCCTCATTTGCACTGCTGCTGGTAAACGGACGTCTAGAGGCATTTGGGCGTTTTTTATTTCAGCTGCCCCTGAACTCTCCTCTATGTGATCTTATCAGTACATTTACACAGGGTTGTTTAAGGTTGTTTCCAGGCAATTGAGTTTAAAGGCTCTGAAATGCCAAACAGCTTGTAAACGCGCCTAGAACCGTTTTGTTTACAGGTGTTTCCATTTAAAAAAAAAAAAAAAAAAACGCTCCTAGACGCCATAGCGGTTAAACGCGGCATGCAAAACACGGCAAAACAGCCGTTTTAGGTGCCGGCTTCTGTCAAGAAAAACTCGTTCAGGGGAGGTTGATATAGCATCCCGTGTAAATGGAGCCTTAACATGTAAAAAATAAACTGTGAAAAAAAAATCAAAATTAACCCTAAACTTAAATGTTAAATATAGCAAAACAAATATTTAAACACATTTGTTAACCACTTCAGCCCCGGAAGGATTTCCCAGGTTAGGACCAGAGCACTTTTTGCGATTCGGCACTGCGTCGCTTTAACCGACAATTGCGCGGTCGTGCGACGTTGTACCCAAACGAAATTTGAGTCCTTTTTTTCCCACAAATAGCGCTTTCTTTTGGTGGTATTTGATCACTGCTGCGTCATTTCTGATCGCCGCTATAAACAAAGAAAAGCAACAGTTTTGCAAAAAAAATAAAAAAAACAATATTTCTTACTTTTTGCTAAAACTTAAATCAAAAATATATATATAAAAAAACATTTTTTTTCATCGGTTTTGGCCGATTTGTATTCTTCCTCATATTTTTGGTAAAAAAAAAAAAAAAATTGCAATCGGCGTTTATTGATTGGTTTGCGCAAAAATTGCCGCGTTTACGTTTAGGGGTTAACCTACAGGGGGAGATCTAGGGGTTAACTGTGTTCCCTAGGTGTGTTCTAACTGTGGGGGGGCTGGGCTGTTATGGGCATAAGAGATCTAACTGATCCCAGTGACAGGGATCTGTAGATCTCTTATGTCCCCATTGACAGTGCGGGGAACGGCCGCGTTTACATCGGCGGTTCCCCGTTCTTTCACTCTGGTAGCTCATCCGGAGTGTGTCAGGCATGAGAGTGCGCCGGCGCGCGCTCGCCCCCTAGCTGCGACTGCGCAAATCGCCGCCTATTTGCAGAGATTCGCAGGACGCATCCACACTGCCGCAGTAAATATACCGCGCGCAGTGTGGAACCGGTTAAATAGCGCATGTTTTTTAGTGAATTGACTACTTTTGAAATAAATGCTGCATGAGTAATTTTAACTCAAAACTTAATGTTTTATTTTTATCTTAGTGAATTGACTCCTATTCTATTTACTTTATTCCATTCAGGAAAATTTTCAAGAATTCCTCTCAGGTAAAAATGTTGGGTTATAGTCTATTGTAGCACATTTTAATAATGCTGATGTATAGTGTTGCACAGATTCCAGGATCAGTGCCGATACTAAGCATCTGCATGAGTATTCGTGCAAATGCTCAAATACCAAAACAGATACCTTAGACTTGGTTCCCATATGTGCAGGCCGGTTTGCAGTGCGATTTCAAAGCCCAGCCCAGTGCAATTTTCTTCAGCGGTTCAGGTGCAATTCCAATGCGAATTGTAGTGTATGAGATTAGAAATCGCACCTGAA
>BLSH010033090.1:595245-607069 GCA_018402905.1 Glandirana rugosa
CCCCCCCCCCCCCCCCCCCCCCCCCCCCCCCCCCCCCCCCCCCCCCCCCCCCCCCCCCCCCCCCCCCCCCCCCCCCCCCCCCCCCCCCCCCCCCCCCCCCCCCCCTGCAGGAACTTCAGATACTTCTGGCCTCATTCACACCATATGTGCATAAAAACCGATGTAAAAAAAATATATAAATACAATAAAAAGCAAAGTTTTATCTGGCATAGGCTTGTTCACACCATATACAGAGACAAGAGTACTCTGTAAGGACACAAAGAAAACAATTGTTTTCTAGGTGTCCTGTTCGCATCATAAACATTGGTAGCGTGTGCAGATTTTTTTTGCACAGAGATATGGAACAAATTCTCTGCAAAAACAATTATTCTCTATGTACCCTGCTCACACCACAATGTTGATGTTACTTCAGTTTTTTCCATGCAGAAAGCCAGGGTGGATAAAAATCAATGAAAAATTTTAATTCAAATCAGATTTTTTTTTTATTTAAATCGATTTTTTTTTATTTTTATCAAATTTATTTTAATAAAATGCTTTTGGAGTAAAAATCTTTCTAAAGATAGTTTCTTCTATTCAATATACATTAAAGCGTAACTCCACTTTTGTTCAGAAAAAAAAAAAAAACACTATTCCCCTCTGGGTGATCTATGTACATTGCAAGGATTATAAACTTTGTTGCAGATTCCTACCTTTTGTTATTCTGAAGAAATCCATCTGTGTTCCTCTGTGCTGAGTGGGTCTAATGGGAGTGATTTCATAATTATCTACCAGGTGTGCCTGCATCCCTTTAGACGTGTTCCTATTAAAATTATCTCTCCAAAAATGACATTTTTGTTGCAGGGGATGTCTGAAATCTGACTTGTATCTTAGGCAGACTGTTGGGAAAATTGGTGAGCCAATCACACAAGCAGAAAATGATGTTTCTGGAGTGTGGTCAGTACATACTTTGTGCACAGAACAACTCCAGGTAGCCATATTGCACTGCATTCTCAGAAAATTACAGTGGCTGCAGATTAAAAAGGAAAGGTCATTTTTAATAACATTCAATTACAATATGGCTATATTTTTTTCTTTATTTGCCATTTTTTCCCCACGAAAGTGGAGTTACCCTTTAATCATTTAGTTTAATCAGCATGAAATGAAGCTTAGTTATGTAGCATGAGGCTGTATATCCAGTACCCGACTGCGCGCCGTGTTTTCACAGCGGCAGTCGGGATGCTGAGCGCGTATCGCCGTAAAAAGACGGCGATCTGCAATCAGCCACTAGGCGGCACGCGCACGCACCCTCCGCACTCCTGAGGAGTGTGCCCGCGGCTCGGGCGGACCCAGTGTCCGTCGGCGAGCTGCGATGAGCGGCCACAGGGAAAGAACGGGGAACCGCCAATGTAAACACGGCGGTTCCCCGCTCTGTTAGTAGGGGCATGAGAGATCTACTGATCCCCGTCACTGGGATCAGTTCGATCTCTCATGCCCATGTTAGCCCAACCCCCCCACAGTAAGAGCACTCCCAGGGAACACAGTTAACCCCTAGATCTCCCCCTGCAGGTTAACCCCTTCACTGCCAATGACATTTATACAGTAATCAGTGGACATTTAAATTTCTGATCGCTGAATAAATGTCATTGGTCCCAAAAAAGTGTCAAAAATGTCCGACATGTCTGCTGAAATATCGCATTACCGCTAAAAATCGCAGATCGCCACCATTACTAGTAAAAAATAAAAAAAAAAATAAAAGCCCCAGAAATGAATGCTCACCATCCGTAAACGCGGCCACTTTTGCACAAACCAATCAATAAATGCAGATTGCGATTTTTTTTTTTAATCACAAATGTGAGGAATTATACAAATCGGCCAAAAACGGGTGAAAAAAAAAAGTTTTTTTTTATATTTTTTTTTGGATTTGAATTTTAGCAAAAAGTAAGAAATTTGGGTTTTTTTGCAAAATGGTCGCTCTTCTTTTGTTTATAGCGGCGAACAGAAATGACGCAGAGGCAATCAAATACCACCAAAAGAAAGCTCTATTTGTGGGGAAAAAAGGACGCAAATTTTGTTTGGGTGCAACGTCGCACGACCGCACAATTGTCAGTTAAAGCGACGCAGCGCCGAATCGCAAAAAGTGCTCTGGTCCTAAAGCTGGAAAACCTTCCGGTTGGTAAGTGGATATTCTGCAATATTTACATTTTTGGTAAACTCATTCAATGAATATAATATCTGCAAGCTGAGATAACGTGTACTGCATTGATTCATTCACACAATGTCACAGTAACCATGAGATAAAACAAAAGTTTGGGAATAATCCTTTAGCCCATAGTTTTGCAAATCTATGTACACCACAAACTGTATGATTGAATCAGTTCTGATATCGCTGTTTTACTGCCAGCTTATTATTCTAAATAGGAAACCTTCATTTTTTTTGCAACTATTAAAGATTCTAACTAGGAGTAGACAATATACAGTCAGGTCCATAAATATTGGGACATCAACACAATTCTAATATTTTTGGCTCCATACACCACCACAATGGATTTGAAATTAAACGAACAAGATGTGCTTTAACTGCAGACTTTCCGCTTTAATTTAAGGGTATTCACATCCAAATCAGGTGAACGATGTAGGAATTACAACAGTTTGTATATGTGCCTCCCACTTTTTAAGGGACCAAAAGTAATGGGACAGATTAACAATCATAAATCAAACTTTCACTTTTTAATACTTTAATGCAAATCCTTTGCAGTCAATTACAGCCTGAAGTCTGGAATGCATAGACATCACCAGATGCTGGGTTTCATCCCTGGTGATGCTCTGTCAGGCCTCTACTGCAATTGTCTTCAGTTCCTGCTTGTTCTTAGGGCATTTTCCCTTCCCTTCAGTTTTGTCTTCAGCAAGTGAAATGCATGGATCGGATTCAGGTCAGGTGATTGACTTGGCCATTGCATAACATTCCACTTCTTTCCCTTAAAAAACTCGTTGGTTGCTTTCACAGTATGCTTTCGGTCATTGTCCATCTGCACTGTGAAGCGCCGTCCAATGAGTTCTGAAGCATTTGGCTGAATATGAGCAGGTAATATTGCCCAAAACACTTCAGAATTCATCCTGCTGTTTTTGTCAGCAGTCACATCATCAATAAATAAAAGAGAACCAGTTTCATTGGCAGTCATACATGCCCACGCCATGATGCTTTGGATCATGAGCAGTTCCTTTCATTCTCCATACTCTTCTCTTCCCATCACTCTGGTACAAGTTGATCTTGGTTTCATCTGTCCATAGGATGTTGTTCCAGAACTGTGAAGGCTTTTTTAGATGTTGTTTGGCAAACTCTAATCTGGCCTTCCTGTTTTTGAGGCTCACCAATGGTTTACATCTTGTGGTGAACCCTCTGTATTCACTCTGGTGAAGTCTTCTCTTGATTGTTGACTTTGACACACATACACCTACCTCCTGGAGAGTGTTCTTGATCTGGCCAACTGTTGTGAAGGGTGTTTTCTTCACCAGGGAAAGAATTCTTCGGTCATCCACCACAGTTTTCCGTGGTCTTCCGGGTCTTTTGGTGTTGCGGAGCTCACCGGTGCATTCTTTCTTTTTAAAGATGTTCCAAACAGTTGATTTGGCCCCACCTAATGTTTTTGCTATCTCTCTGATGGGTTTGTTTGGTTTTTTCAGCCTAATGATGGCTTGCTTCACTGATAGTGACAGCTCTTTGGATCTCATATTGAGAGTTGAAAGCAACAGATTCCAAATGCAAATAGCACACTTGAAATGAACTCTGGACCTTTTATCTGCTTGTAAATGGAATAATGAGGGAATAACACACCTGTACATGGAACAGCTGAGCAGCCAATTGTCCCATTACTTTTGGTCCCTTAAAAAGTGGGAGGCACATATACAAACTGTTGTAATTCCTACACCGTTCACCTGATTTGGATGTAAATACCCTCAAATTATAGCTGAAAGTCTGAAGTTAAAGCAAATCTTGTTTGTTTAATTTCAAATCCATTGTGGTGGTGTATAGGAGCAAAAACATTAGAATTGTGTCGATGTCCCAATATTTATGGACCTGACTGTATCGGTCAGTCGATATTTGGCTCTTTTCCATTAACCGGCTTCGGCTGATTTTTTATGCAAATTAGCCAGATTCCTCTGCTGTACTTGGACTGTACTTGAGAGCCGAGGCAAACTGTGTATAAGTGTCAGAGTGTGCCAAGTGTAGTCCTCCTGCACCCGGCACAAGCAGCCCTTCATTTACCCCTCCCTTCCCTGTCAGCCAACTCAGCACGCTGCCCAGCGCCTCACTAACTGTGTTCACTCCCCCTGCCCGGTTGGCGGCACAACATCATGGAGGCGGGGGACTCGCCTGGAGCTGTATTGTCGGTGGCTCGGCGCTGTGCGAGTTTGAGCGCGACCCAGAGGACTCACCTCAACTCTACCTGCTGCAATTATCAAGCATTACAAGTGACTTGTGCTGCAGAAACTGCTAGTAAGTGGAATATTAGCAGAGATATGTCTGTCACTGCATCTCCAGCGCTGTAGGCTGATTCTGAAGTGCACACAGAGCTGATCTGTGCCCATCCCTGACTCATCCATCATGATGATGAACGAGCCAGGAAATGGACGGACGAGCCAGGGAATGGACGGACGAGCCAGGGAATGGACGGACGAGACAGGGATTGATGGATGGAAGAGCCAGGGATGGATGATGGCACCCTGTTTTTGTGTACTTAATATTAAGATACATAGTTTTTTTGTATCTAAATTATACATACAAGTGTTTTTTTTTTTTTTATTTGTTTTTTTTTTTCCTCTTCATCTCATAAAATCTTACAGTTAAGTAATAAGTGATACATAAAATTGCTTAGAGGAAGTAAACCCTGATGGGTTTTACTTCCTCTTCATTACCCTGCAATGTAAAAGCATTATAGGCTAGATAGTATGCATCGCATACTAGCCTATTATGTGACGCTTACCTGCATTGGAAGCCTGCGCTGTCCCCGCTCCAGGCCACGTCCATTTTTGCCCCTCTTCCTTCCGGGGGCTGCAGACTCCGGCTCTGTGATTAGCCGGAGCTGCCAATCACAAGCCTCCTGATTGGAGGCTTGTTGTGTTTAATAAATGTTTAATTTAAAGTGGTTGTCAACTCTGGACAACCACTTTAACCTACAGGTAAGCCTATAATAAGGCTTACCCGGAGGTTCCCTGCATATCTCCTAAACCTGCATGTTTTAGGAGATATACATTTGCCAACGTCACCGGGCACATGCGCAGTGAAGAAATGACCTCTGTGCCGTTTCTTCACTGAGATTGTGTTGCGATTGGTGGCTCCCAAGCGTATGCGTCACGCAGCTCCGGCCAATCACAGAGCCGGAGTCTGCAGCCCCCGGAAGAGGGGCAAAAATGGACGCGGCCTGGAGCGGGGACAGCGCAGGCTTCCAATGCAGGTAAGCGTCACATAATAGGCTAGTATGCGATGCATACTATCTAGCCTATAATGCTTTTACATTGCAGGGTAATGAAGAGGAAGTAAAACCCATCAGGGTTTACTTCCTCTAAGCAATTTTATGTATCACTTATTACTTAACTGTAAGATTTTATGAGATGAAGAGGAAAAAAAAAATAAAAATAAAAAAATAAAAAAAATAAAAATCGGCCTAACATATCGGCCTAAAAAAATTGGCATCATAAATCGGCCACCACGATTTCTAAATATCGGCACCGGCCAGATAAAAACCCATATCGATCTACCTCTAAATTGTAACTACCAGCAAGAATGAGTCCTTACATTTAAAGAGCACCTGTCATTTCAGATCCATCATGGCAGCGCCTGTTAGCTGCAGCCACGTCCTTCACCTTGTTGTGTCACTGCCGCATCACCAGCCTTCCCATTAATGTGAATGGGACGGTTGTGAGTCAACAGCGGGTCAGAGGAGGAGCCACTGCGGGACATAGATGACAGATGCTCTTTAAAAATTATGATTTAAATCAAGACCTTTTACTAGTGATTTAAATCCAATCCACCCTGCAGAAAGCTGCATACATGTTGCAGATTCATGCACAGGAAAAAAATCAGCACATACTAGTTTTATGGTGTCAACAGGGCACATAGAAAACAAATGTTTCTCTGTGCCCTTGCAGAAAAACTCACGTCTCTGCACATGGTATAACAAGGCCTCGCACATTGGAAGCAATACAAAGAGAACAGGATACTTTTTCATACAAGTACATGGTATAGCAGGCACATATCAGGAATATGAAAGGCTGAGGTAACAACATTTAGGCAAGAGCTGCTGTGGCCTCTTTAACAGGTGCACAAACTGACTGGAAATGACTATGTATGCCATTGTGACTAACAGAGAACGCCTCTACTCAGTTCTGAACTCAGTATGTAAATGACTACTATTTTATCTGTACTGCCAACATCTCACTATGTAAATGACTATGGTTATTCTGTTTCATTTGCCATAGTTCTGACTGAAGGAAACCAGACACTGGTATAAAACTTCACAATATGTCAACAGTGATTAAGCACAGACTCATCAACATGCAACCTACTCAATATCCTGTTTCCCACATACCCGGTCCTTCTAGCTGTTTTGTGTTATCACAGTCACAGTCTCATCTGATAACCAAATGCCTAAAGGTTGCTTGCAACAGCCCTCAAAACCCATAGAACACACTGTAAAATGTTATTTTCCTTAAAATCTGCCAGGCATGCTGGTACATGGTTGTGATGAAAGCACTGACAAGGGATATACAGGGGAAGTACCATTTACGTGCTGTGTATTTATTGCTCGCATGCAAAGACGAACCTGACTCCGCAATCACCTTTCCTGTACAGTTGGAAGACAATAAAATGGCAGAAAGGTACACACACACACATGCATATTCATTCATGGATTCATTTGTATGTTCCACATATAAAAGACTTAGGTCCATGTAAAGGAGAATTCACTTTTACAGTCTCTGTTCTTATGGAAATGTATGCTGGACAAAGCATGATAATAATGAACATACTACCTGCACATGAGATGAGGAAAGCCAGTTCTTGAGTGCACAGAACTGTAGTTCACTGCTCTGAGGGTGAACAGATTACTGAGCTCTAACCGCTATATTAAGAGTCAGACACCGCCAAGACACAATGGTGAGATTTAAAAAAAAGACAGTATGGAGTGGAAAACGTAGTCAATGACAAATCTGTTATTTTGTCACTGGAAAGATTTTTTACTTCTTTTTTTCCCTTAGCTCTTCTTTGCGCCTTTGTTGTAAAGGAAAACATGATGAAATGCAATATCCGGGCAAATCTGTACACAGAGAACACAAAGGAATGTAATGATAGGCCCTTATCTGCTTTATTTTTCACAAGAAACAGCCACTTAAAACTAAAATATGAACATTAAATAAACTAAATCTTAACAACTATGCAGTACAAGGACCTGCCTGATTGGACACAAATTCACTGGACAGATTAGGTAGGTCCTCATACAATATTAGTTTTGGTAAATCTTAAGTTGATGGTACGATTAGGTAAGATTTTATGGTAAGGTTGCGATGTGTATGGTGACCCTTAGGCCTTGCAGACACAGGATTCAGCTTAAGACAATGTGCACATCAAGCTTTAACCACTTCAGCCCCGGAAGGATTTCCCAGGTTAGGACCAGAGCACTTTTTGCAATTTCGGCACTGCGTCGCTTTAACTGACAAATGCGCGGTCGTACGACTTTGTACCCAAACGAAATTTGCGTCCTTTTTTTCCCACAAATAGAGCTTTCTTTTGGTGGTATTTGATCACCTCTGCATCATTTCTGATCACCGCTATAAACAAAAGAAGAGCGACAATTTTGCAAAAAGCAATATAAAAAAAATTTTTTTTCATAGATTTTGGCCAATTTATATTCTTCCTCATTTTTGGTAAAAAAAAATTTAAAAATCGCAATCGGTGTTTATTGATCGGTTTGTGCAAAAGTGGCCGCGTTAACGGATGATGAGAATTAATTTCTGGGGTTTTTCTTTGTCTTTTATTTTTTTACTAGTAATGGCGGCCATCTGCGATTTTTAGCTGTACTGCGATACTGGGGCGGACATGTCGGACCATTTTGACACTTTTTTGGGACCAATGACATTTATGCAGCGATCAGAAATTTAAATGTCCACTGATTACTGTATAAATGTCACTGGCATTGAAGGGGTTAACCTGCAGGGAGAGATCTAGGGGTTAACTGTGGGCTGGGCTGTTATGGGCATAAGAGATCTAACTGATCCCAGTGACAGGGATCAGTAGATCTCCTATGCCCCCACTAACAGAGCGGGGAACCGTTGTGTTTACATCAGAGGTTCCCCATTCATTTGCTGTGGCCGCTCATCGCAGCTCGCCAGCGGACATCGGGTCCGCCCAAGCCGCGGGCACAATCCTCAGGAGTACGGCAGGTGCGCGCCCCCTAGCGGCCACCCGCAAATTGACGCTTATTTACGGCGATTCGTGGGACGCATCCACACTGCCGCCGTGAATATACGGTAGGCAGTGTGGAAGTGGTTAAAGGAGAAGTTCACCTTTTGTAACATGTTATACCCATAAACAGGGTGTAACCTGTTACAGATGCACCGGCCCCACTCCCCCCAAACCCCCTCTGTCTGACAGCCAACGGGGGATATTCTCCCTCATGCTAGCTGTCACAATCTGTAAAAAATGAGCCCATGTGGGGCACCGTCCACCCGGTCGCATCATCCATTCAGAGTGTTCAATCTGAAAAAGGTTATTTATCATTTAAAGCGGTTTTCTACCCTATTTTATGACTTTTACCTACAGGTCAGCCTAAAATGAGGCTTACCTGTAGGTTAAATGAATATCTCCTAAACGCCCCTCTAAGCAGCTGCTTTGTTACGGCGCATGCACCGTGTATGTCCCGGCAAAGGCCCGGCAATAGGGCCAGACCTTGCCGGAAAGACGGGTCCCGCACGCATGTGTGGGAGTGACGCGCGCGGTGACTGGCCAGAGCCGCGTACCTGGAAGCAAGATCCGAGGGAAGATGTCCGCTCCCTCAGAGGGGACCGAGCAGCCTGGTTGGATCTTCATTTCAAGGTGAGTATTTCATAATAAACTAGTATGCGGTGCATACTAGCTCATTATGCTATTGTCTTGCAGGTTTTTATTTATTTATTTTTTTTAATAGCTAGACAACCGCTTTAAAGGAGGAGAAGTATAACCAAAGCTCTTACTTCTCCTGTGGATCTCAGAAATGCACTTAGTTCTGCACTCCTGTGACCCATATTTAGCAGACAGTGGGCTGAAGTCCACTGTTGGCTGACATTACTCAGTCAGCCCAGACTTTGGAGGGATCCTGACATTATGCCTGACCGGCACCTGGTTCAGCCTCTTAGCGCACTGCTGAGAGGCTGAGCCAACTGCTTCCACCCCCCTCCACAGCACAGTGCTCCAATAAGCACTGAGGCCCCATTCACACCTGAGCGTTTTGTAGCTTGAAGCCTGAAGCTACAAAACGCTTGAGGGGAAAATAATCAATGACTCTCTATGGAGTCCATTCACATCTCCACTCAAACACCTGAAGCCAAACGCCTGAAGCTCAAAAAAGTTTGGGAGGTATTTTTGTAGCTTGATTTGGGCGTTTTTCTACTTTTTACATTGGTGACCTTTTGACCTGTACAAAATCACAGCAAAAATCAAATCCCGGCAAAAAAAAGGTGTGCATTTCTGCCTGAAAACGCTACACCCAGGTGTAAATGCAGCCTGAAGGGACAGAGCAGAGAGCCGATAACTGACAGTCACCAACTCCCTGCTCAGTGAAGAATCAGTGGTCTTTGATCACTCAGTTCTCGGTCATACAGGTGGTGGGGGACATCAGTCCGATGCTACATCCACCTAGGTGAGTTTGATTGTTTTGTGTTTCTTTTATTCCCATACTTCTCTTTCAAACAAGTTGTTTAAGGCCCCATGCACACAGGTTGTTTGACTAGCTCTCCTAAACGCCTTTCCTCCAGGCAGTAGTGATTTGTCAAAAAATAAATAAAAAAATCTTGAGGCATTTAGGCACATAATGCTCTTGGCCATTAATTAATTTCATTGGCCAGAATAATTCATCCTGGCCTTTGAAATGAACGCCAAGATACGCCTAGTGTGTTTTTTTCTGCCACAACACTGCTGCTCATGGATGTGCTGGCAGTGTTTTTTTTTCTGCCTCTAAACACCTGTGTGTGCATGGACACATAAGCCAACATGGAGGGGCATTAGGAGGCAGAGTAAAAACAAAAACCCAGACTCCTCCAAAAGTAACACTTAACACACAGTGTGCATGAGGCCTAAAGGTTTACAGGCTTCAGTAATACTAACTGCTTAAAGTGGCTTACCACAAGGTCAATCTTACAAACAAGCTCACCCTTGAAGAAGCAGTGTTTATACATTTACCTTTCCAGTCGTGTATTGAAAAGCCACTGATTATATTCTTCCAGCCACTGCAAGTATTTTATATTTCCATCTCCGGGCACTGTGGTTTTTCCTGCCAGCTCAAATGTCAGTACAAACTACAGTGGTGGGGTGGGGTGGCAAGTATTCAATTCATTTGTGGTGGATTTTCAAATCAACAAGCCACAAGGTAAATATATTATTTCTTCTTTTACAAGTGAGCAATTTTGTAAATATGAACCTTTGCTGGTCAAGTTAAAGTGGTTGTCAACACCTGACAACCACTTCAACCTACAGGTAAGCCTGCACGGTTTAGGAGATATACAGTGTAAGCACATGCGCAGTAAAGAAAACGGCCTTCGTGCCGTTTCTTCACTGAGATCGTGCCGCGATTGGCGGCACCCGCGCTCAAGCACGGGAGTGACGTCACAAGGCTCCGGCCAGTCAGAGTCCGCAGCCCCGAAAGGAAGAGGGGCAGAAGATGGACGCGGCCTGCAGCGGGGACATCACGAGCTTCCAATGCAGTTAAGAGCCACATAATGGGCTAATATGCAATGCATACTAGCCCATTATGCTTTTACACTGCAGGGTAATAAAGAGGAAGTAAAATCCATCAGGGTTTAACTCCTCTTTAACCGGTTGCAGACGGCTGATCGGCAAATGACCGCGACAAAGTGGCTCTGTAACGCGAATCGCCGTAATAAGACGGCGGCCGCGAGATCGAGCCTAGTGAGCGCACGCGCGCCGCCGGAGGCGCGCCCACTGTGTTCGGGGAGGGCCAGGGAGCGGGTGCGGCGGAGTCGATCTCCGCCGCCCACCCGCGATGCCCCCCCCCCCGGAGTGAAAGAACGGAGGTCCGTGTAAGTAAACACGGACCTCCGTTCTGTGAAGGGGGAAGGGCTGTGATCACAGCCTTCCTGTACATGGAGGCTGTGACCACTTCTCTTCTCCTGTTAGGGCAGTCACCACACAGTTAGAACACGCTCAGGGAACACAGTTAACCCTTAGAGCGCCCCCCTGCAGGTTAACTCCTTCACTGCCAATGGCATTTACACAGTAATCAGTGCATTTTTATAGCACTGATCGCTGTATAAATGCCAATGGTCCCAAAAAAGTGTCAAAATGGTCCGACATGTCCGCTGAAATATCGCAGTACCGCTAAAAATCGCAGATCGCCGCCATTATTAGTAAAAAATAAAAAAATAATAAAAACCCCAAAAATTAATTATCACCTGTAAACGCGACCACTTTTGTGCAAACCAATCAATAAACGCCAATTGCGATTTTTTTTATCACAAATATATGAGGAAGAATATAAATCGGCCAAAAACGGTGAAAAAAAATGTTTTTTTATTTTTTTTTTGGATTTGTATTTTAGCAAAAAGTAAGAAATTTGTTTTTTTTTTTTTTGCAAAATTT
>BLSH010033090.1:607079-620994 GCA_018402905.1 Glandirana rugosa
AAATATAAGAAGGAGTATATAAACACTATTTTTTTTAGCGTTAACCGCAAATAACTAACCAAACGTGTTTTCACCAGCGCAAATGTCCACTATTAATTAAAAACCCCAAAAATAATAAAAAAATAAAAAATGATTATTACCGCCGCTAGACGCTAAAAATCGCCATGACGCTATAAAGTCGCCTGTACAGCCTGGTAAAACTGTGAAAAAACCCTGGTAACCGTAAATATGTCGCTAGTCACGATATTTTTACGTGACTAATGACACATTTACGGTAACCGTCACTTCCTCAATTGGACGTCCCCCCGCGAGATTCCCAATTGAAACCCCAAAAATTAATTATCACCTGTAAACGCGACCACTTTTGTGCAAACCAATCAATAAACGCCAATTGCGATTTTTTTTATCACAAATATATGAGGAAGAATATAAATATAAATCGGCCAAAAACGGTGAAAAAAAATGTTTTTTTATTTTTTTTTTGGATTTGTATTTTAGCAAAAAGTAAGAAATTTGTTTTTTTTTTGTTTTGCAAAATTGTCGCTCTTCTTTTGTTTATAGCGGCGATCAGAAATGACGCAGAGGTGATCAAATACCACCAAAACAAAGCAAAATTTGTGGGGAAAAAAAGCAAACGCAAATTTTGTTTGGGTACAACGTCGCACGACCGCGCAATTGTCAGTTAAAGCGACGCAGCGCCGAATAGCAAAAAGGGCTCCGGTCCTAAAGCTGGAAATCCTTCCGGGGCTGAAGTGGTTAAAGTTGGTGAAAACCTTCTGAAGCCTGCTAGCAAGCTTGTTATAAGTGACTCCCATTAAGAGCTGGGTTTAACATTCCCTACCTGGAGCCAAAGAGTAACAGGTAATAAGGGCTTTAACAAAGCTACCTGAAGCTGGCCGAAAGCTGTGTAAACACTTGCTGTACTCATTGCTCTTTTCAAAAAACGTAAGCCTAGAAAATTGTCCGAAATTCAAAATGTGGGTGGCCCTTCAAGCACCACACAGCTCAACAAGTCAAAAAAATGAAGAAGGAGCCAGTTGGAAAATGATCAGTGGAAGAGTTGACTGCATCAGATGTAGTCCCCATTCTGCTGATACTTTCCATCCAGAATATGATAGTCAGCAGTCCTCCATCCACAAAACGGAGCCATATTAAAGCCAGCTTAAGGCTTAATGTACATGGGGACGCTTGTTCAACCTCTCCTGAATGTTTTTTTGACAGCTAGAAACCGCCGCTTAAAAACGGCCGTTTAGCTGCATTCGCAACTAACAACCGCCTCTAAACGAAGTGCTGCTAAATGAGAGTTACCGTGTTTAGGCTCGTTTGCAAGCTGTTACAGGCATTTGGCATTTCAAATTAACCTGAACTTCCGTCTGAACGCATTTTTTTTTTTTGTTTCAAAAAAAAAAAAAAAAACTTCTAAACTCAACTGCCTGGAAAAGACTGCAAACAACCCTGTGTAAATGTACTGATAAGATAACAGAGGAGAGTTCAGGGGCAGCTGAAAAAAATGCCCAACTGCTCCTAAACTTCAGTTTACCAGCAGCAGTGTACATGAGGCCTTAGGGTCCTTTCACACGTACGGAGCCCGTTTTGACGGGCTCTGCTGCTCAGCGGGGATCCACCCGTTTATCCCCGCTAAGCCGGCCGATGACAGGTCCGACTCCGCTCCGTGTGCAGAAACGGACCTGCCATAGCCCCCGCTCTCCTCTATGGGGGATCGGATGAAAACGGACCGTCTGTCCGTTTTAATCCGATCCGATAGACGGATGGAAAATAGGGTTTCCATCCGTCTGTATTTAGCGGATCGGAGCAGATCGGATGTCAGCGGACATGTTACCCCTGGCATCCGTCGCTCCATATGAGTATATAGAGCGTCCGTTCAGGTGGACATGGATGGTCTGTACGTGTGAAAGGATCCCAACTGTAATCTGTACAAGGAAAATGAAGCAAGGAAGCCTATAAACATACATTTCCACTATTTTTGCTGGAATGTTCATAAATCAGTTTGGGGACCCTTATTTTCACATCGCAACATTTAGTAGTTACATTTACATCAGTTCCTGCCCTCAAGGAGCTTACAATCTAAGGCCCCTAACTCACAGTTCTGGGGGTGCTGCTGTTAAGTGTATGTGTTTAAGCTGTGTCATAAAGGAGTAGGACTAAAAGCCTGTAATTAACAGGCACAGTGGAACAATAAACAGAGCAATGGAAATTACTAGTGTAAATAATTATAGAGGTGGCCTACAAAGGGTGAGCGCTGCTCTGAAGAAAGAATACAACTCTTGTTTCTTCGAATAGTTGACTCTTAAATGATACCTGGGTAATGTGTACGGGAAACTTGTACAGAGTGAAACATGTTGACCACCACTGCAGAAGACTTTGAAAATACTAGTTGTCTGGCTGCTTCTAGAATCAGTATTTTTAGAGTTTATGACTTGAACATGCTTGCAGCCAATTAAATCACAACTTACCTGCATACATGTTCTGGATCAGCAGCTAAAGCATTGAAGGTCAGCATAGCAGCCAGGCAACTAGCATTATCATGAGATCAGCAATGGTAGCTTACATATTTCTTATAAGATTGGAAAAGTAATACTGAACTAGGCTAGGTGGTGTATGAGCAACTCTCTTCAGGCAAGTAAATAGATAGCTGGGGTAAAGGGTTCAAACCCAGTAAATCAGACCAATTAGGCAAACTGGTGTCACAGTTTTGTCATGGACGGCTTGGGGTCATTTTAATTTATTGGAACCAGCAGGTTCACTAATCTGTCTCAAAAGGAGGTGTGTACCATTTAAAGCCTTTACATTAGCATACATTAGACGCCACAAGAAAACGCTTCAGTTACACAAGAAGGTTTCTGCAAACAATTGTTAGGAAGAAAAGCCCGGACGTCTGCCTGCCCATTGGAGGTCATAAGTAGTTCTACCACATTCTTCTTTGTAAAGCCCCTTCAATCAGCACTGGCAGTATAAGCAGGATCTAACATGTACCAGGATATCAATATACACAGAGGACAGCCCAAGACACAGTAGTGAGGAGCCAAAATTAAATATTTCTAAGAGCTCAGGACCGGACAATGCACGTGAGTGTTTGTTTCCAGCACAGAACCTTGCGAACAGAGAAAGCCAAATTAAAAATGGTAAAAAAAACTATACTGAAAGAGCTGCATGGATCAAAAACGGTCAGATTCTGCTAGAAGCCATAAAGCATTGATTTTACATTACAAGGATGTAAGGACCCACTACAACATAGGTTTAACTTATATGATCCCCCTCAGTGAGAGGAATGCATCTGCAGCACACTCACTGCTGATAAAAGTCAACACACTCACCTCAGTTTATCTGTATGGATTCCATTTAGTCCTAAGCTGTCTGGACGCTCCTTTCTCCTCCTGTACAGGTCTGACTGGGACAGCTCCTTTAGCTGTAAAGCATTCATCTTTAAACCCCAAATATGTAATTTATCCAAAGCAGCCAAAAGAAAAAAAGTTGAAATAGCCTCCAGAGACAGGCGCGTTGTGTGTATGCACACCTGCAGTGTTACAGGCACAGGATCCCTTGCCAGAAGCACTCGCAGCCTCTTCCTGTTTCTCACTTGCACACACCCATCTACAGGGCCACTCCGGTATGCTCTCCTTATCGTAGACCTACACACCTATGGGATGGTCTAGGAAAGCGATTTGAAAAGCTGGCTGGAGGCAGGCTTGTTTGGGTCATCTTTTGTCCTTTGAAACTGCACACACAATCTCACTGTTGTGCTAAATGGACAGGCACCCACACAAAATAATGCCAAGTCTATGCATCAGAGAATACAGTACACAAAGAGCTGCCAGGACTACACATTGAATGCCTGCTTGCACTGGTGTGTTATTTTGCTGGACAAACTACAATTGCTCTCAGCACACAAATAATATTGTTGAAATACTACATTACCAGCTTGTTTTAAGTCAGGGGAAATCTAGGGAAAGAGAGCCAATAGTGCCCTTCCTAAAATTATTCACTACCTACACACATAACAGTTTGTCTCAAGTTATGGTTTTGACGTCCAAACATTTTTTAAGCCCCTAAGGCTGGCCATACATTATACTATTTTCTTCCACAATTTACCAAAGCCATATAAACCTCAAACACTTTAAAATTGTATGCAATCAGGCAGGCCCTTGCATTACATACAGTGGGGGAAATAATTATTTGATCCCCTGCTGATTTTGTATGTTTACCCACTTACAAAGAGTTGAAGGGTCTATAAATTTTCATCATAGGTGTATTTTAACCATTTGCCAACCAGCCGCCATTGTTGTACGCAGCAGGCCGGTTTTCCTGTGGAAATCGCCGTAGCTGTACGGTGGCTCGCTGCAGGAGCGTGCCCGTGGGTTGGGCGGACTCGATGTCTGCGGGCGAACCCGCGATCACCTAGTACAGAGGCAGAACAGGGATCTGCCAATGTAAACAAGGCGGATCCCCATTCTGACAGTGGACATGACACTGACCTACTGTTCCCAGTAATCGGAAGAGCAATCTCTGTCATGACCCAGTAAGCCCATCCCCCCTACAGTTAGAACACACCTAGGGAACACCGTTAACCCCTTGATTGCCCCCTAGTGTTAATCCCTTCCCTACTAGTGTCATTTTTACATCAGTGCATTTTTATAGCACTGATCAATGTAATAAATGTCAATGGCCCCCAAATAGTGTCATTTGGGGTCAGATTTGTCTGCCGCAATTTCGCAGTCTTGCTAAACATCGCAGATCGCCGCCATTACTAGTAAAAACAATAAAATAAAATAAAAATCCGTAAATCTATCCCATAGTTTGTAGACGTGATAACTTTTGCACAACCCAATCAATATATGCCTATTGCGATTTTTTTTTACCAAAAATATATATATAAAATCCGTCTAAACTGATGAATATATATATATATATATATATATATATATATATATATATATATATATATATATATATACATACATACATATATATATATATATATATATACACACACACACATATACATACATACATACATACATACATACATACACTTTCTTTTTTTTGGATATGTATTATAGCAAAAAGTTAAAAAAAAAGTAAAAAGTTTTTTTCTTCAAAATTGTCGCTTTTTGTTTATAGCGCAAAAAATAAAAACCACAGAGGTGATCAATTACCACCAAAAGAAAGCTCTATTTGTGGGGGGGACGTCAATTTTGTTTGGGTACAACGTCACACGACCGCGCAATTTTCAGTTAAAGCGAGGAAGTGCCGTATTGCAAAAAATGTCCTTGTCATTAACCACTTCACCCCCGGAAGGATTTTGCCACTTCCTGACCAGAGCACTTTTTGCAATACAGCACTGCGTCACTTTAATTGACAATTGCACGGTCGTGCGAAACTGTACTCAAACAAAACTGATGTCCTTTTTTCCCCGCAAATAGAGCTTCCTTTTGGTGGTATTTGATCACCTCTGCAGTTTTTATTTTTTGCGCTATAAACAAAGAGCGACAATTTTGAAAAAAATAAAAACTTTTTTACTTTTTGCGATAATAAATATTCAAAAAAATAAAAATAAAAAAACAAATTTATTAATCAGTTTAGGCCAATATGTATTCTACTTTTTTTGGTTAAAAAAAAGAAAAAAAAAAAACAATAGGCGTATATTGATTAGTTTGCACAAAAGTTATCGCGTCCACAAACTATGGGAATTGATTTATGGAATTTTCATTTATTTTTATTTTTTTGCCCACTGATTACTGTATAAATGTCACTGGCAGGGAAGGGGTTAACACTTGGAGGCAATCAAGGGTTGAACTGTGTTCCCTCTGTGGTTTTTCTAACTGTATGGGGGATGGGCTGCCTGGATGAGAGAGAGATTGTTGTTCCCAAATAAAGGGAACATACGATCACTCTCCTCTCCCCTGTCAGAACGGGGATCTGTTTGTATATCTACACAGATCCCTGTTCTGCTGCGTCTCGGGAGCGATCGCAGGTGGCCGGCGGACAGAGTCTGGCCCACTCGCTGTTTGACTCTTACGCTAGCACACACCACACATTCCCGCGACCGTCGTACAGCTACGGCCATTCTCGGGAACGAGCCAACCTGCCGGCGTATTATGACAGCGGCCAGTCGGCAAATGGTTAAGGGGCAAATCTTTCCAGGGCTGAAGTGGTTAAATGATAGACAGAATATGAACCAAAAATCCAGAAAAAACATGATACAAAAGGTTATAAATTGAGTTGCAGTTAAGTGAGTAAAATAAGTATTTGATCCCCTACCAACAATAATTCTGGCTCCCACAGACGAGCTACATCATGTGCTCATGTGGTACACAGATTAGTCCGGTCAATTTAAGAAGGTGCTCCTAACCATAACTTGTTATGTGTATAAAAGACACCTGTCCACATTATCTCTTCATGGGCAAGACCAAAGAGCTGTCAAAGGACATCGGGGACAAGATTGTAGACCTGCACAAGGCTGGAATGGATTACAAGACCGTCAGCAAGAAGTTTGGTGAGAAGGAGACAACTGTTAGAGCGAATTCAGTGAGGCGTTTCTTAGACGCCTGATCACCTGACCAAGACCTCAGCCACAACACCCGTCTGATGATTATAGCAAAAGCTGAAATTTTAGACAGCATGGGCATGATGTCCAGCAGGAAGTCGCACAGATAATGGAGGCCTTTCACCATGTGTTGCACCTTATGCAACTCATTCCTTGCACAATTGCAACGCCATTTTTTGCACACTGAGGAGAGGCACTCAAAAAGGGACTGCGCTGACATTGCTGAGGCCAGAGCTGGCCGCATAGCAAAACCTGCTACCTGAAAAATAGCCTTAGACACCATTTCCGTGCGACGATCCGCCGTGTCCTTAAAATAGGGCGAACCCTCTACAGGAAGGGTGGTAGCCTTATTTAAACGGGCCACCGGTGGGTCCACCGAAGGGGAAGCCCACCGCTTAAGGAAAGCATCCTCAAAGGGATAGCACACTGCAAAAACGCTTAGGCAAAGTGAAGGAATTTTTGGGGGAACCCCATTCCTTAAAAACAGCCTGTTCAAAAGATTGATCATAGGGAAAAGCCCTAGGGGACTTAGGAGGCTTCATAGACCCACAGACATAAGTGGAAGTCTGCGCCTCCTCAGACTGAGCAAGGCACAGAGCCTGGCGAATGTCAGCAATTAGCGCCACTACAATTGCCTTGTCGCGCGCCACTGAGGCCCCCTGATCCTCTTCAGTATCTGAGAGGACCAATTTGCCATCAGAGAGTTCCACGGGGGTCCCCGTGGCAACCGAGGTGACTTCATGATCTGAATCCTCGCCTGAGGAGACACTTAGCGGGGGGCACAGGGCCCGGATCAGTAACCTTAGGAATAAATTCCACAAAAAGAGCCCGCAAGAGGTCCAAAGTGACCGCAGGGGCTTGTGCGGAGCGTTGCTCAGCCGGCTCCAAATCAGAGGGCGCTGCAGGGTCCATAGCCGCCGCGTCGCCATCCCCAGACATAGGCCTGAATGGGACACCCCCCCACGTATCACCACCGCCACCCGAGACCACCCAGGGAGCCTGGGAGGACAAGCCCACCTAAATCCACACCCCAAGGAGCCAGCCAAACCTGCTGCTTCTAGCCCTGTAGCCTGTCAGCGCTGAGAGAAAAAAGGCGCGCCTGAGGACTGTACCACACATGCAGCTGCCGTTTCTCTGAGGAGAAATCGTGCAGTTACACAGAGTGTAATACCAAAACCCGCCACCGGGGAGAAAATGGCGCTCGCACAGCATGAGCCAACTGTCACAAAAAGGCGGTGGCTAAAAATGCACGCGAACGAACGTTCCCCAGTGGGAACACCGGTACAGGCCCCCAATAACACAAACGCGACGCCGCACGAACGCGGCAGACCAGGGGGGGGGGGGGCGCGGGGTGGGCAACGCAATAAGTAGGTGCCCCCCTAACAGGGAAAAAAGCTACCGCTAAAATAAGAAACTGCCCCGGATGTCGCCCCCCCCCGCCCTAAGGGCGGAGGAGGGGTCCACTCACCAGTCCGACGGGCGTTGCCCCCTTGTCCCGGGAAAAATTGCTGCTGGCCAAGGCCACTGGAAAGGCAAAAGCCAGACACTGGGCACAAGTGGCAGCGGCCACTGGCCGCCCGCACGGAACGGGCCCTGAGCGACGCAGCCCTGTCATTTTAGGGTAGGTCTCCAGGAGGTGGCCGGGCAGGGCAAAGCTTTGGATTCGAGATATCCGCTCTATGCCAAGGCCGGCTACTTGATAGAAGTCTTCATCGTCTATCAAACTGAATGCTATTGGCCAGCAGGGGGTTTTATAGGCTCAGGTGAAGACGGCCCCCATGGGAGGGGCCAGCCTATCCCTGATGCTTTCGCATCTGTTTTGCCTAGTCACTCCTGATAGGACGACATAAAACCCATGTGTCATTTAAGAAGAGCTGCGTCTGTCAGTGAACGTAAGAGAAAATGCTGACTATGACCCTAAGAACACCATCCCTACAGTCAAGCAGGGAGGTGGAAATATTATGCATTGGGGCTGTATCTCTGCTAAAAGGTACAGGCCGATTTTGCCGCATTGCGGGGCCATGTATTGTAAAATCATGGATGAGAACCTTCTTCCCTCAGCCAGAACACAGAAAATGGGTCACGGATGAGTCTTCCAGCATGACAATGAACCAAAACATACAGCCAAGGCAACAAAGGAGTGGTTCAAGAAGAAGCACATTGATGTCATGGAGTGGGCTAGTCAGTCACCAGACCTAAATCCTATAGAAAATTTATGGAGGGAGCTGAAACTTCCGAGTTGCCAAGCGACAACCAAGAAACCTTAAGGATTTAGAAAAGATCTATAAAGAGTGGACCCCACAGCTTTTACCTTTTGTATCAATTGACCCTCCCTCTTAGATTGTAAGCTCTAACGAGCAGGGCCCTCTGATTCCTCTTGTACCAAATTGTGATGTAACTGTACTGTCTGCCTCCATTTTTGTAAAGCGCTGCACAAACTGCTGGCGCTATATAAATCCTGTATAATAATAATAAAAATCCCTCCAGAGATGTGTGCAAACCTGGTCACCAACTACAAGAAACGTCTTACCTCTGCTTGCCAACAATGGTTTCTCCACCAGGTAGTAAGTCATGTTTTGCTTGGGGATCAAATACTTATTTTACTCACTGAACTGCAACTCAATTTATAACATTTGTATCATGTGTTTTTTCTGGATTTTTGGTTGACATTCTGTCTCAATTATTCAAAATACATGATAAAAATTATAGACCCTTCATTTCTTTGTAAGTAGGCAAACTCTGCAGGGGATCAAATAATTATTTCCACCCCTGTAGTGGAAGATAAATCTAAAGGGAATTAAATAAGAAAACTGTATAACATATGGCCAGCTGAAGTCTAATTCTCCAGCATGCTAAATGATTTTCCTGAGCAAGACCACCCACCCAAATCACTTTGCTAAGCTCATCCATTGTCCCATTGAGTACTCCGCTATTGCACAGGTCAATATACATCCCTCACAATAACTACAGAGAGTATGTATAAATGGAATGTAATAAATTACATTCCCACTATGCATAAAGTATAACTGAAGTGCTGTACGCAAAAGGAATCTCATAGATCACTAATACTTTGTGATAGAACTGCTAAATGCCTAAAGTTATGACAAAGAACTAAAGTACTGGTGTAAAAGTATGCTTTAGCAAAATGCATGGTCAAAAACTAAACTTAGAATCCAGATTTAATCACTTTAGCCCCAGAAGGATTTGCCCCCTTAGTGACCACTGAGAGCACTTTTGCGATACAGCACTGCACTACTTTAACTGACAATTGCGCGGTCGAGCCACGCTGTACCCAAACAAAATTGACGTCCTTTTTTTCCCCACAAATAGAGCTTTCTTTTGGTGGTATTTGAACTCCTCTGCTTTTTTTGCATTATAAACAAAGCGCGACCATTTTGAAAAAAAAAAAACCAAAACAAACTTTTTTTAACCTTTTGCTATAATACATATCCAAAATATAATAAAATATAAATATATATACAAAATGTATTCATCAGTTTAGGCCGATATGTATTCTTCTTCATATTTTTGGTAATAAAAAAAAAAAAAAAAAAAAAAAAAAAAAAACAGTTGCGCAAAAGTTATCGCGTCTACAAACTATGGGAATAGATTTATGGCATTTTTGTTATTTTTGGGTTTACGCCTACTTTACTAAAAGTAAAACTATGGGCAAAACTTTTTTTCATTTTGGATAGAGTAAGGAAGAGTTCTAACCCGTCAGTTTTTTGCCAGCTGTGTCCCATTGCAGAGATTTCCCTTCACTTCCTGTCCCATAGCCAAACAGGAAGTGAGAGGAAATCCTTGTAAATTAAGAGAATCCTCTGGGGACCCCCAGGTCACCAAAACTTGTGTCCCCATTGGAAGATTTCCCCTCTACTACATTTCTGGGGACATCCCATGTAGAATTTTCTTTTACTGTGACAACAGTAACCAGGACAAACAGAGAGGGTAAAAGTCCCTAACAGGGGCACAGACTGCAATAAAAACTGACAGGGGTTCTATCCCCTCTACACTCTGTGTAGAACTAAAAAAACAAAAAAAAGTTATGCGTTTAGTTATACTTGAAGTGGTGGTAAACAAATTTTATGTATTCACTGATGTCCTTGTATACAGGTCCCAAATCCTTTAACAGAAGGCACATGTAATCATTTCTAAAATGTGTTCATAATCAGCTTTTATTTGTCAACTCAGTTAATCAAGAATCTTCATTAAAGTGGTTCTAAAGGCTCAAGATTTTTTAAACCTGGGTGCAGCTGTCCTCTTATACTTAGCTAGATTCCATCGATCCAGTGCTGTACACAAAAGCAGCAGCTCTCCCGGGCTTCTCTCTCCTCATTGGCTCATACAGCATTGGCTCCTGCTGCTGTCAATCACAGCCAGTGAGCCAATGAAAGAGAGGGGGCAGGGTTGAGCCACGCTGTGTGTGTGAACTGACACACAGAACGTGGCACAGGAGCAAGCTTAAAGTAGTTGTAAAGTCAGAAGATGTTTTATCGTAATGCATTGTATGCATTAAGATAAAAAGTTTTCTGTGTACAGCAGCCCTCCTCAGCCCCCTAATACTTACTTGAGGTCCCTCTAGCTCCAGCAATGTTTTAGGAATATCTCGGCCATCTGGGACTTCCCTCCTCATTTGCTGAGACAGCAGCAGGGCGCCATTGGCTCCCGCTGCTGGCAAAGTCAGTCACCCTATGAGAGTAGAAAGGGGGCAGGGCCGGGCCGCACCTCTGTGTCTGAAAGGACATAGGGAGTTGTGACTCGGCTCGGGTGCCCCCCATAGCAAGCTGCTTGCTGTGGGGGCACCCAACAGGAGGGACGAGCCAGGAGAGTGAAAGAGGGACCCAAGAAGAGGAGGATCTGGGCTGCTCTGTGCAAATCCACTGCACAGAGCAGGTAAGTATGACATGTTTTTTTTTTTTTTAAATTAAAAATAACAAAGACTTTACAATCACTTTAAGTGCCCCCATAGCAAGAGGCTTTCTATTGGGGGCACTCAGCAGGGGACAGGAGCCAGGGCAGCTTGCAGGAGACCCAAAAAGAAGAGGATCGGAGTTGCTCTGTGCAAAACCATTACACAGAGCAGATAAGTATAACATGTTTGCATTTTTTTTTTTTTTAAATCTTTCCTTTAGAATCACTTTAAAGTAGTTGTGAACATACAGTGTTACAGACCCGCTTTAATCCAGTGCCGGTGACCGTCAGCGCTTCCTGGAATGCTGGACTGTGGGGGAGACCAGAGTGGAAGGCTCTCAGTGGCACGCTGAGAATCTGAACCAGCTGACTTTCAGGCATCTGGGCAGATCCCGACAATATTGTGCAGACAGGCGCTGTGACCCCAGCCTACAGCAGACTTTAGCCCACGGTTGGCTGAATCTGGGTCACAGGATTGCAGAACTAAATGCACTCCTGTTACACACAAGAGACATATTGCCAAAAGAGCTTTGGTCGTACTTCCCAAGTACAGCAATCCCTATTCACAATTCTAATATCTCGAATTTTCCCTGCCTCCATGGGAGAGTAATAGGCAGTCACCAAGCATTAATGCTGTCAATCGGAAGGGGTGTGAGCCACTTGCGCCTCCATAACAGGAAGTACAGTACTGGGTATTTTTCACTCCTGCCAGCAGAATGGACTAGCCCCAAACTGGCAAAGCACAGGTTTGCTTTAACGTACCACCACCAAACACCAACTGTGAAAAGTTTGGAACTGTCAGTAACATGTACAAAACAGTTATGCATGTTGCAATATCTTTGGCCTCTCCACACTACTTCTTCATTTCAGACTTCAGCTCAGAGAGAGAAAGAGGCTAGGCATTCAGGAGAATAAGAACTACATCCATGTTCAAATTCAGCACGACACCATTAAGCACCCACAAAATTCCCCATATTGAAAATCGTGTTTATAAATCCTACAGTACAAATTATATTTTATCTATTTATCTATACACAGTGAGGGAAAAAGTATTTGATCCCCTGCTGATTTTGTACGTTTGCCCACTGACAAGGAAATGAGCAGTCTAGAATTTTAATGGTAGATTTATTTTGATAGCGAGAGACCTAACAACAAAAATATCCAGAAAACCGCTATTCAAAAAAATGTATTAATCGATTTGCATTTTAATGAGTGAAATAAGTATTTGACCTAGGGCAGAAATGAATCAATTAATCAACAACTAATCGATGAAAATAGTTCTCAGCCGATTAGTTGGCCTGCATACAGAATACATTATTTGTTTACATATCAGGAAACACAGTGCAGCACACATATAGCTCAGTACACTGTCCATACATGTTAGTAAGTGCCTGAGAACTTGTGAATGTGCGAGGAGCAATGCCTCATGGGACATGTAGTCCTGGGCAGGAAGTGAGGAGTTCTAAAAAGGCAGAGGTTTTTTGTTTTTTTTTAACCTTGCTATAGGGCGCTCTATATGTTGCAGCTTACTATTGGGGCAATCTGAAGGCAGGAGAAGCCAGAAACATTGGTGGGGGACCCCAGAAGAGGAGGATCTGGACTGCTCTGTGCAAAACCATTACACAAAGCAGGTAAGTATAACATGTTTGTTGTTTAAAACAAAAAAAATCACTTTAAGGCCTCATGCACACAGGACGGTTTTACAGCAGCTGTTTTTAGCTGCAGACATTTCTTTCTACAGTCAATAAACCCTCCATCATGTTATCCTATGTGTTCATGCACACATAGGCTGTTATCAGTTCTTTTTAGCAGGGACGTTTTTGAGCTGTTGAAAAACCCAAGACCAGAGGGTTCTGAGAGACGTTTTTCAGCTGTAAAAACGTTCAAACGCTCAAAAACGTAGATCCAACGTTTTTGGATGTTTTAGATCAATTGGAGAAAAAAAAACCCGCTGGCCCTTTAAAAACGCAAAAAAAATGGTGGTAATATAATGCTGGTAAAAGCTGAAAAAAAAAAATCACTGATAAGCTACTGACGTGTTTTTAAAGTTCTGTGTGCATGAAGCCTAAAAGACTGTGCAGGGACGATCAGCATCTGAACCCAGAAAAGGAGGAAGGTTGATAATAGAAGGCATTACAATTACATTTAGGGCTTGTTTACATTTGCTTCAAAACAGGGCATCAGACAGGCGTTGTTAAAGCTCCCTTAAAGAGGAAGTGAACCCAGATTGGGTTTACTTCCTGTACATACCCCTGTAAATTAGAAGCATAATGGGCTACTATGCATCGCATAGTAGCGCATTATGTGCCACTTATCTGCAAACGAAGCCTGTGACGTCCAGCGACGTCCCCTGTGCTGGCGGCGTCCATCTTCTGCCCCTCTTCCTTCCGGGGCCGCGATCTCCGGCTCAGTGACTGGCCGGAGTCGCGTGACGTCACT
>BLSH010033090.1:636820-651996 GCA_018402905.1 Glandirana rugosa
ACGATATTAGTAGTCTGCCCACAACACCGACTCCAGAACCAGCCCACTAGTCCGCAGATTCTTTGCGGAGTCACTGGAAGGGAAGGTCCCCCCAGCAAACAAACCTGGCGTCGACCTGCTTTAGTAATTCTTAAAGTGCCCCCCCTTCTCAGAGAAAGAAGGCCTTGGGTTTGCCGCCCTGAAAGCGGTGCCGGAGGCACGAAAAAACTTTTTCTGCCCAGAAAAAGAGGGGCCCTGTCGTCGGCGAAAGTCCCGCCGTTTGGGTTCCGGAAGAAAGAGACTCTTCCCCCCCGTGAAATTCTTAATGATTTCGTCCAGCTGCGGTCCAAACAAACGACCCCCCTGGAAGGGAAGGTCACTGAGGCGTTTCTTAGACGCCTGATCACCCGACCAAGACCTCAGCCACAACACCCGTCTGATGATTATAGCAAAAGCTGAAATTTTGGACAGCATGGGCATGATGTCAAGCAGGGAGTCGCACAGATAATGGAGGCCCTCCACCACGTGTTGCACCTTATGCAACTCATTCCTCACACAATTGCAACACAAATTTTTGCTCACCGATGAGAGGCACTCAAAAAGAGACTGTGCTGCCAATGCTGAGGCCAGAGCTGGCCGCATAGCAAAACCTGCTACCTGAAAGATAGCCTTAGACACCAATTCCGTGCGACGATCCGCCGCGTCCTTAAAAGAGGGCGAACCCTCCACAGGAAGGGTGGTAGCCTTATTTAGACGGGCCACCGGTGGGTCCACCGAAGGGGAAGCCCACCACTTAAGGAAAGCATCCTCAAAGGGATAGCGCACCGCAAAACACTTAGGCAAGGTGAAGGAATTTTTGGGGGAACACCATTCCTTAAAAACAGCCCGCTCAAAAAATTGATCATAGGGAAAAGCCCTAGGGGACTTAGGAGGCCTCATAGACGCACAGACATAAGTGGAAGTCTGCGCCTCCTCTGACTGATCAAGGCACAGAGCCTGGCAAATGTCAGCAATTAGCGCCGCTACAATTGCCCTGTTGCGCGCAACTGAGGCCCCCTGGTCCTCTTCAGTGTCTGAGAGGACCAATTCGCCTTCAGAGAGTTCCACGGGGGTCCCCGTGACAACCGAAGCAACTTCATGATCTGAATCCTCGCCTGAGGAGACATGGGGGGCTAAGCGCTTAGCGGGGGGCTCTGGGGCCGGAGCAGTAACCACCTTAGGAATGAATTCCACAAAAAGAGCCCGCAAAAGGTCCAAAGTGACTGCAGGGGCTTGTGCGGAGCGCTGCTCTGCCGGCTCAAAATCAGAGGGCGCTGCAGGGTCCATAGCCGCCGCATCGCCGTCCCCAGACATAGGCCTGAATGGGACGCCCCCCCCCCCCACGTAATCACCACCACCACCTGAGACCACCCAGGGAGCCTGGGAGGACAAGCCCACCTAAATCCACACCCCAAGGAGCCAGCCAAACCTGCTGCTTCTAGCCCTGTAGCCTGTCAGCGCTGTGAGAGAAAAAGCGCGCCTGGGGACTGTACCACACATGCAGCTGCCGCTTTTCTGAGGAGAAAGCGCGCGCAGTTACACAGAGTGCAATACCACAAACCGCCACCGGGGAGAAAATGGCGCTCGCGCAGCATGATCCAACCGCCGCAAAACGGCGGCTAAACGGCAACCCGAACGAACGTTCCCCAGTGGGAACACCAGTACAGGCCCCAGGGCCCTCTATATCACAAACGCGACGCCGCGCGAACGCGGCAGACCGGGGGGGCGGGGTTCGACGCAATTACTAGGTGCACCCCTGACAGGGAAAGGCTACCGCTAAAATTAAAAACTGCCCCGGATGCCGCCCCCCCACGCCCTAAGGCGGAGGACGTTGCCCTGTCATTTTAGGGTAGGTCGCCAGGAGGTGGCCAGGCAGGGCAAAGCTTTGGATTCGTCATATCCGCTCTATGCCAAGGCCGGCTACTTGATAGAAGTCTTCATCTTTTTTTTTAGAGAAAGTTTACATGCAGAAAAACGCAGGTCCCATGAGAGAACCCAGTCAACTCCTTTTGCACTAGGCAAACAAAACTGAATGCTATTGGCCAGCAGGGGGTTTTATAGGCTCAGGTGAGGACGGCCCCATGGAAGGGGCCAGCCTATCCCTGATGCTTTTGCATCTGTTTTGCCTAGTCACTCCTGATAGGACGACATAAAACCCACGTGTCATTTAAGAAGAGCTGCGTCTGTCAGTGAACGTAAGAGAAAGTATATATATTTACTTGCTTTAAAGCGGAGTTCCACCCAAAAGTGGAACTTCTGCTTTAAGGGGAGGTGACCCCCCCCCTCCCCCGACATGCCACAATTGGCTTGTCTTTTTTTGGGGAGTGACCAGGGACCCTGTTTTTACAGGGTCCTAAGTCCACTTCTTCCCTTGGAGCCGCGGAGTAGCTGACCCCATACTTACATGGGTGGAACTCCACTTTAAACTTTTTTTTTTTTAACACATTTCTTCAGTTACTTCCTGGTTTCCAGGCATAGGCAAATTATGCATACATCCCAGGAGTCTTCAGGAGGGGTTTTCTCAGCTAAGCACACCCTCCTGTCTACATGCCTGAGCTAAGGGTAGATGGATTGCAGGAAGCTGTGTCTGGTTGAGAACAAATATAGAGAAAAAAGTTGTTTGAACACTTTTCTGACACTCGTTTACAGTGTGCTTGTCCCTGGATTGTGACTAAGGCCCCATCCACACCTGAGCATTTTGTAGCTTGAAACCTGAAGCTACAAAACGATTGAGGGGAAAAAAAAAAAAAAAAAAATCAATGATGCTCTATGAAGTCCGTTCACATGGCCACTCAAAAATGCCTGAAGCCAAACGCCTGAAGCTTAAAAAAGTTCTGGAGGTATTTTTGTAGCTTGATTTGGGCGTTTTTCTACTTTTTACATTGGTGACCTTTTGACCTGTACAAAATTGCAGTAAAAAACGCGTGCATTTCTGCCTGAAAACGGGTAGGTAAGCTTATACTAAAGTTTAGGTAGGTAGTAGTAGGTAAAATTAACATCTCCTAAATGTGCACCATTTAGGGGGTATTCTAGCGAGCAGTAGCAGGTTACGTCACCGGTGCATGAGCTCTGAAGGAATAGTATAATGATGACATTCCTTCAGAGTTGTGTGCTGTGGACAAAACTCCGGCATCATCATCATGGCATGGCTAGCCAGATGGAGAGAGTCTGCGAACCCAAAGGAAGACCGGGTGAAGATGGAAGCCTCTGCAGCGTGACAGCGCTCCGCTGGAGGGCTTCGTTTTAAGGCAAGTCTTTCATAATGTGCTCGTATGCAGTGCATACGAGCACATTATGATATTGCCTTACAGGGGGAATTTTTTTTTCTTTTAGTAGTTTACTACTGCTTTAAGAAATGGAGTTAAAGTGGTTCTAAAGCCTTAAGGTTTTTCACCTTAAAGCATTCTATGCATTAAGGTGAAAACAGTCTGTGCTGCAGCTCCCCCTCAGACCCCCCCCCCACCTTTTTCTTACCTGAGCCTGATCCGATCCAGCGACATGCATGAACGCAGCTGTCTCACTTCATTGGACAGAATGATAGTAGCGGGAGCCATTGGGGAGCAGGGGGTGGGGCCGAGTCCCGCTGTCTGTCAATGGATGCAGCAGCAGGCTTTCCATGGGGGGGACCTGACGAAGAGGAGGGGCCTGGAGTGGCGACTGGGGACCTCAGAAGGATCAGGGCTGCTCTTTGTAAAAGCATTGCACAGGGCAGGTAAGTATAACAATCTTTATTATTTTAAAACAAAAAAAAAAGCTTTAGAACCACTTTAAGGCGATATAAAACTGCAGTATTGTGATGCTGGCTGTCTTGAAAGGAGAGTTGTGCCCAACCAAAAGTGTTGATGTTCATACTCCTGCTGAATGCTATAAGGGTGTACTGAACTAGGCAAGGTTTCCTTTCTGCGCTTGCATTATACTGGGCTGGCGCACTCTAAACCCCTAAAACAAAAAATGTAATATAAATTGATGCTGGATCCGCCTAGGTGAGCCACTTTTATTTTATTTTTTTTGGTAAGCCTATACTTCTCTTTTAAGGAGATGATATGAGAAAGGATGTCTTATAGTCACGTATATGGTTCTCAAATCCTTTATAGCACAGACTTCAGTTTAGATTTTCAGCTGGTAGCACAAAAACATGAAACACTATAGCTCTTGAAAACATTTACAGATGAAACTCAATAACTTCATGTAGTGCCAAGACCTAGTAACAATTCCGTATTGCCCAAGCAACATAATTCTTACACTTGAAATCCATTATTTTCCTTGAGTGCCTTATCTGATGCCCTTTTCATAAGCTTCATGTCAAAATGTTAATTTTCCACATAAGAAGGGAGTGTCCAGTAGTGTTGGCTGTCTTATCTATTTATATAAAACAAGCTTACACATGTCCTTATATGGCAGAATGTACCCTATACACCAACAGGATGTACTGCAAGACACTGTGGAACAAAAATAAGAGAATATGGAGGAGTTAAAAAAAAAAAAGTAAATAAGAAAAAACAGTACCAACTCATTAAATGAAAGCAGAGGTCAGAAAAAAGGATAAGTGTGTGGCCTACATTACTACTACACCAGAGGATCAGGTCACACCACATCGCAAGCATTACAGCAACTGTGCTGAGGCGTGTTAAAGCAGTATTAAACCCAAAAATGTAATACACTGCCGCTTACCAATCATTAGATGTGGTGGCTGCATCAGTTTTGTCTTTTTCCCCTCCGTTTTCACCTGGTAAATCTGGCCAACAACACCTCCTGTATTAGGCCCCTTTCACGCGAGCGGATCGCTCGGGTCCGCCTGTCAGTTTTTCAGGCGGACCCGAACGGACGCTCCATTGTCCTCTATGGAGCGACGGATGTCAGCGGTGACATGTCCGCTGACACCCGATCCGCCCAAAACAAAAGGATGGAATCCCTATTTTCCATCCGTCTGGCGGATCGGATGAACACGGACAGACGGTCCGTGTTCATCCGATCCTCCATAGAGGAGAATGGAGCTGTGACAGCCCGTCAAAAACGTGTGAAAAAGAGTCCTTAGTGAGACAACTCTGGAGAAATGAGCATAGGAGGCACAGTAGATGGCAGCTTCATCAGGGTGGTGGGGAGGGTGGTGCTGAATGTATTAGCAGATTTCAATACAATAAATTGAAGCCAAACTCCACCTCACACTTTATATTCAGTTACAGCAAGCCAGTTTTCCCCTTTTGGGATAAAGGTTTTGCATAAATAAATAAAAGTTGATCATTTTAAATCACCCTGCCTGTTTTAAGTGGTTTGTCTAATCCATGTAAACTGATACATTCTGCTGGAGAGCTTTCGCTTTTCAAAAAGATTTACTGGCTGAATCACCAGAATTAAGCAGAAGAAAGCAAGCCTTACAAGAAAATGAATGCAGCCACCATATCTAAAAATTGGTAAGCTGCAATTGGTAATAAATGTTTGCATTTAGTTTAAGTACCACTTTAAAGAGCATTATTGTAAAATCACTGACGCACATTTCTGATGCATATGAGACATCACATCAGAAAGGACAGCAGGAAAGAGAAACACAAAAAAAAAAAAAAAAAGTTTATTAGTAAATTCTTTTAAAACAATTTTTACTGCGCAATCACATGCAGACGCATGGTGATAAAAAAAAGTTTAGTCTAGGTTCACACCTATGCGGCTGCGCTTTGCCCCATTTTTTTACCGCGATTTGCGTTTAATGGTTTTTTGGGGGTAAAATTTATTGCTAGGCAGATTAAAAAAAGCAAAATTACGGTTAAAACGCATAAAAAAAATAACACTTGCGTTTCTGGTGCAGTTCCATTGAAGTCTATTGCATGCAAAACTCAAACTGCAGAGAGGAAAAAAAGTCCCAGACTCTCGCCAAAAAACTGCAACACGCACAGGTGTGAACTACATCCATAGGAAACCATGTTAAATGAACTGTAGTGCATTTCTGCAAACTGCATAATGTGGTAAAAACTGCACAGGTGTGAACCTAGGGTTAGGACAAGTTGACAGACAGTTGAACACTATCCAACGCACCACAGTAGCTCAGATGTGAGCTGTGCCTGATTAGTTGTACTCAAGGGTAAGTATGCTTTATCTGGAGTGAAGTTTTCCAAATGGATTAATATATTTTGTAGCTTTTAGATTCACAAAGCTACAAAATATTTACAGATTTAAACAAATGCAATTGAAAGCCAAATATCCGTACTGACCTGCACGCATCACTGTGTTTTTGCTGTACATCAGGGGTGCTCAACTAGTATATTTTCAAAGCAGTGAATGTGACTTTCACCAAGCGCTAGGAAGCGGCCACTGCACACCGCTAAATCACAAGTGGTGAGACGTTTCCCAGTCTGCAGTAGCACAGATCGAGAAAGGTTTCACTGCCTGTGATCAGTGGTGTGCAATGTCGGCTTCTTGGCGGGATCAGGCAGGTGGGTTAGGACTACGATCTTGAACACGCCCAAAGCCCATCTCTTGTACACTTTCAAATGTTGTAGGTTTTAGGGTGGTATATTCCCTGTTTTGTTTGTCTTACCTTGTAACGATGGGCCCACATGTTGTGGCTGCAGTCTGTAGTGTAATGGCTGATCAATTTCCCTATGTCCATGTATTCATTCCCCTAGCTTGTTTCTTTTTGCCAAAAGGGGCAACCCACGTCTCACCATTTTCTCTGTGTTTGAATCACAAATGTGAGAGTGCTAATGTTACAAAATACAACGCTTTCCTTCATTGTTCAGCCTGCATGTGTCAGATCTAATCACTGTGTAGTTTTCACCCGAACACTAGACTGAGAACCTGGGATCGCGTGATATGTAGTTTCTTCACAGGAACTGTCAGTTCTTAGAGTACGGACAGAAGTCTTGCATCAACCTGTGCAGTGCCACGCGGTATGCCTCACATGCGAAGACAAAAACTTTTGACAAAAGGAATTTGAAGATTTAAGCCTCGTACACACGGGACGACGATCCTACGTACGATCGTCGCAAATCGTATGTTGCATAATGTAACTTGCATACTGACTGCACTACACGATCGTACGACCACAGAAAGAATGTTCAGGTGCATGTAATTAGCATCTGGCCATTCCTGACTTCGGTGCATGCGTGTTTTGCACAATACAACTTGTTGTACCAACTGCTCTGTACACATGATACAGCGGTCGTATGAGCGCTTGTTGGTACGACCAAGTTTTCTAGTCTGCTCATACAACTCCCTTGTACGACCATCATATGTACGACTGTTTTAATCGCGCATACGAACGATCGAGATCGCATACAACGGTCGTTAGTACGACCTGTTGTATACGATCGTCTTCCCGTGTGTACGAGGCTTTACTCTACTACAGGCTGTATGTACAAAGCAACAAATGGAACCACATGATTGTCAAGACTGGGCTCAGCCCTCCCTTCTCAGAGCTCAGCTGTCAGTTAATTGCCAGTACTTATCATTAGAGTTGAGCGGGACCCGAACTTTTGGGCACAAAAATGGCTGTAAAAAAGTCCTGGAAAGTGCTAGAGGGCTGCAAAAGGAAGTAAAATGGGGGTAAGAGTAGGACAAGTGCCCTACAAAAAAAATGGGGATAGGGAAAATAACTTAAAATCAAATAAAAAAAATAAAAATGGGAAGGGGGGGAGGTGGATGTGGAGTAGGAGCCTAGAGGTTGACTAGGCCGTGACCGTGGCAGTGTAGGTGGAAGTGGCAGTGGTGGAGGAGGAGGAGGTAGCCAACACTTTTTGTTGTTTGTTTGCTTTTTTTTCTAATTGGGGTAGCCCCTAAAATATTGAGGCATTCAAAAAAACAAGCATACCATTGGATGTGTGAGGCCGGTCTAAATGTCTATTCTGCACAATTTTAGAACAATAATCTGTCCCTCACAGCACCAGCAGGAACCTCTCCCTATAGAACTAGGAGATGATAATAGAACAATAATCTGTCCCTTACAGCAACAGCAGGAACCTGACCCTATAGCAGTAGGCGATTATTTTAGAACAATAATCTGTCCCTTACAGCAAGAGCAGGAACCTGACCCTATAGCAGTAGGCGATGATTTTAGAACAATAATCTGTCCCTTACAGCAACAGCAGGAACCTCAACCTACAGAACTAGGAGACGATTTTAGAACAATAATCTGTCCCTTACAGCACCAGCAGGAACCTCTCCCTATAGAACTAGGAGATGATTATAGAATAATCATCTGTCCCTTACAGCAACAGCAGGAACCTGACCCTATAGCAGTAGGCGATGATTTTAAAACAATAATCTGTCCCTTTCAGCAACAGCAGGAACCTCTCCCTATAGCACTAGGAGATGATTTTAGAACAATAATCTGCCCCTCAAAGCAGTAGACTCTACCTAGTTCAGTATCAGATCGTTCTGTAATGCAGGATGAGATGTTATGAGATCTGCAATCTCTCCCTAAAAGCAGACTCTACCTAGTTCAGTATCAGATCGTTCTGTAACGCAGGATGAGATCTGCAATCTGTCCCTCAAAGCAGTAGTAGTAGTAATCTCTACCTAGTCCAGAATCAGATCGTTCTGTAATGCAGGATAAGATGTTATTATATCTGCAAACTGTCCCTCACTGCACAGGCAGCATCCTCTCCCTACACTAGCCTGAGAGCATGTGACATGCAGCACTACGTGACTCCAGCTTATACAGAGGCTGGGTCACAAGATGCACTGGCCAATCACAGTCATGCCATTAGTAGGCATGGCTGTGATGGCTTCTAAGGGCAAACCAGTGAAACGCTTGTTGATTGGCTGCCCTGCAGCTATTCAACAGGCATGATAAAATACCCAAACTTTTTTTTCAAATGTCCGGGTTCGGGTCACGGACACCCCAAAGTTTGGTACGGACCCGAACTTTACAGTTCGGGTTCGCTCAACTCTACTCATCATTCCACAGTCACTCACCTGATGATCAGATCCTGCTCGTCCGTCAGCCTTGCTGGCTATTTAAAGTGATTGTCAAGGTTTTAAAAAACAAAAAAAACACCTGCAAGACAAAAAGGCATAATGAGCTAGTATGCATCTCAGCTCATTATGAAATACTTACCTTAGATCGACACTGTTGCAGCGGTCCCCGGGCACTGCTGTGACCGGTGTCATGTTGTGTCCATCTTCTTCCAGGATCGCGGACTCCATCGATGTGTTTGGCCGTAGCCGCACTGTCACTCCCGCGCATGCGTACGGGAGCCGAAGTTTACGGCACACTTAGTGAAGAAACGGCCCAGTCGGACTGTTTCTTCACTGAGCATGTGCCGATGATGTCAGCACATGCAGATAAGGGAAATATCTCCTAAACTGTGTAAGTTTAGGAGATATTCCTGGGACCTACAGGTAAGCCTTATTATTGGCTTACCTGTAGTTTAAAGTGGTTGTCATGACTTTACAACCACTTTAAACTGCCTGGATCAGATCTTCTGTGCCTTTGCCTTGGTCAACATATCCAGATACTCTCTGCTGTGTTTTCCTGTTCAAAACTTTTGCCTGGTTGACTTCCCTTCTGGTTCCTGTTTCCATTTGCTGCTTCTGACTACGCTGATCTCTGGATTCTTGTTTTACTGGCTTGTTCTGACTACCCGCTCTGGTTACCGAACCCTGGCTAGGTTTTGACCACGTTTCTTCTGTTTGTATTATTTTGCTATTTTATTAAAAGGTGTTATTTTTACTGCACTTCTGTCTTAGTCTGATTCATGGTTCCTGACAGTAAGCGAGGGACATGAATTCAAAGATGCAGGCAATCCACTTGCTGGTAATATTTTTTCCAGATTGGATGAGCAGGATCACAGCATAGATCAGTTTGCCATAGCGTAACAGACACTCCTGATTCGCTCTGCTCACCTGGATCCCCCCACTGTGGCTGTTGCAGTACAACCGGTGTTGCAGGCCGTCCCTGCTGCTGCTCCACTCTCTGTGCAGGCACCCACCTCAAATATTACCTCTATAAGAAGAGGTATGTTTGGTTCCGCTCCACTTCCCCATCGATTTGGGAGCTATCCAGTTCAATGCAGAGGGTTTCTCAACCACATTGGGACATATTTTGAGATGCTGCCCCAGGTGTTTCCCACGGATAGAAGCAAAGTAGGCTTTGTGATTTCTTTGCTTTCTGAGAGAGCCATGGCCTGGGCAAACCCTCTATGGGAGACTCATAACCCTGCCATCCTGAGTTACACAGTTTGTGGCTTCCTTTAAAAGGGTATTTGATGTTCCCGCATGCTTCACTTCTGCTGCAAAGAGCCTCATGTCCATCAGAGTACAAGAACTGTTGCAGATTACGCCATTGAATTCCGTACTCTGGCAGCAGAGGTTGCTTGGAACAATGAGGCCCTCGTGGCTGATTTTTCTCATGGTCTCTCAGAAAACAATGATGAGATAGCAGTCCGAGACATACCCACTGAGCTGGAGAAGTTGATCATGTTTGCAATTCTCATTGACTCCGAGAGAGACCTTCCTTTAAGGAGTGCTTGCAGAGGCCTCCTGTAGATTTGGCTCAGATCTTTGCCGTCCCACCCTTGCCTCCTGGTACAGAGTCGGCCAGTGAAGTAGAACCCATGCAGTTGGGCTTCACACATCTCTCTGCGGATGAGAGGGCCTTTAGGAGGAGGGAGATATTGTGCCTTTATTGTGGCCAGGCAGGTCACTTTTTGAAGTCTTGTCCTGCCCGTCCAGGAAACGCCCGCGCCTTGAGGTCCTGTAGGCGACAGACCTTAGGTGGGGTTGTTTCGTCCCCAGTTATCCTGAAGGATAAGCCCTTAGTTCCGGTTACCCTTTCTTGGTCTGAGTCGTTTATCAAGATGCAGGCTTTAATCGACTCTGGGGCTGCAGGACTGTTCATAGATGGCGCCTTTGTGTCTAAGCACTCGATTCCACTGCAGCTTCGTGCCACTCCACTTGCCATTGAGGCTACTGATGGGAGACCTCTACAGCCTGCCCATGTGACTCATGAGACTGCTCCGTTGACCATGGCCGTAGGTGCTCTTCACCATGAGATAATGAGTCATTTTCTCACCTCATTTCCCGGTGGTTATCCTTGGTTACACAGAGGCACAACCCCTCTTGATTGGCTTCATGCTGAGGTTCTCTCTTGGTCGCCACAATGCAGTAAGAAGTTTTCAGAAAGTGGCCAAGGTCTTGTGTACCTCTTCACTCTCCTCCCTGCCAGAGTACAGCAAATTTAGCGATGTCTTTGATAAAAGGTCAAGCCGGTAATATGCCTCCACATTGGTCTTATAATTGCGCAACCTTCAACCTGTTGCCATACCCACTCGTGGCTGGGTTTACCCTTTGTCTCGGAGGACCAGGGAAGGACTATGTTGCCGACGCACTCTCTAGGATTCATCCGCAAATCCTCGTCTCCTGCTGGTTTCTGCTTTGTGAAAAAGAAGAGTGGCAAACTGAGACCTTGAATCGATTATAGGGGGTTTCAATCGCTTCACGATTAAGAATGCTTATCCGATTCCGTTGATTACGGAGTTATTTGACCGCCTCAAGGGAGCAACGATTTTCACAAAGCTTGATCTGAGAGGGGCATACAATCTCATGAGGCTCAAGGAGGGAATGAATGGAAAACTGCATTTAATACCAGGACAGGACATTACAAATACCTTGTAATGCCATTTGGTCTTTGCAACGCTCCAGCAGTTTTTCAGGAATTCATCCACGATGTCCTTCAAGATTTGTTGCAGCAATGTGTGGTGGTTTATCTCGACGATATCCTCATATATTCCAAATTCCTTGAGTGCCACCATACAGATACTGTCTGCCATGTGCTTTAGAGGCTGAGAGATAATAACCTGTATTGTAAATTGGAGAAGTACGAGTTCCATCGTGAACAGGTTAAATTCCTGGGTTAGGTCATTTCCACTGCTGGCTTTTCAATGGACCCAGAGAAACAAAAATCGGCAGTTCTACAGTGGCCCGACCCATGGGTTTACATCCACTACAATGTTGTTTTCTTGGCTTTGCCAATTATTATCATCAGAAGTTTATTCATAACTTCTCGTCTCTGGTCAAACCCCTGACTGATATGACCAGAAAGGACAGTAACCCACAGAATTTGTCTCCGAATTCCATTAAAGCCTTTGAGTCTCTCAAGGCTGCCTTTTGTTTCAGCTCCTATGCTGGCACATCCTGATCCCATGTTACCCTTCATCCTTGAAGTTGATGCATCTGAGACAGGAGTTGGTGTCCTTCTGTCTCAATGTCCTACCTCAGAGAGCTATGCATCCTTGTGGTTACTTTTCCAAGAAATTGTCTCCTGCGGAATGCAATTACGAGTTGGGGACAGAGAGATGTTGGCGATCATTTTAGCTCTTAAAGAAGGGAAGCATCTCCTTGAGGGTACCATTGTGCCAATCTCACATTCTTGTCTAAACACCTCTCTCCCAGAAGGGTGCGATGGGATCTTTTTTTTTTGTCAAGCTTCAATTACATATTCTCATTTTTACCCGGTACTAAGAATGTAAAGGCTGATGCATTGTCGCAACAGTTTTCCTCCGCTTCCAAGATGCAGTCAGTTCCTGTTCCTGTGATACCTCCCGATCGAATACTGGCTACGTTTCATACCAGTCTCACTTCACCTTTGGGTGACAAAATTCTAGCAGCTCAGATCCATTCTCCTCCCAAGAAACCTTGTGACCGCTGCTTTGTCCCCGCACTTGCCATTCTCCCAATGCTGCTGGCCACCCAGGGAAGAATCAACTCATTTGGGCTATTTCCCAACAATTCTGATGGCCTAGTCTCTGCGCTGATGTAGCCACTTTCGTAGTTCCGTGTTCTATGTGTGCTCAGAGTAAGACACCACAACACCTTCCAGTGGGCCTCCTACAACCCATAGCCAATGGAGAGAGGCATTGAACCCACCTGTCTATGGTATTTATTGTGGAGTTACCCAACTCCCAGGGCAACACAGTTTTCCTTATGGTGGTTGACCCTTCTCGAAAATGTTGCATTGTATTCCACTTAAGTTGCCAACATACAAAGAACTGCCATCCATTTTTGCTCGGGAGATCTTTCGCTTACATGGGCTACCCAAGGTTATCATCTCGAACAGGGGTAGCCAGTTTGTATCCAGGTTTTGGCAACCCTTTTGTGCACAGTTGGGAATTCAGCTTTCCTTCTCTTCTGCGCATCACCCGCAGTCCAATGGGGCTGCAGAACGAGCCAACCAGTCCTTAGAACAGTTTCTACGTTGCTAGATTTCTGACCACCATAACAAACTGGTCAGACCTCTTACCTTGAGCGGAGTTTGCTCACAATAATGCAGTTAATATCGCTTCCCAATTGTCTCAGTTTATGGTGAATTATGGTTTCCAACCATCCACGTTGCCTGACTCATTTGTTCCTCAGAGAATTCCTGTGTTAAAGGAGTAACTCCGTGGTCTTCGTTCCACTTGGGTACAGGTCCAAGAGTCCTTGTGACATGCCAATGATAGGTACAGACTCCATGCTGACTGCAGACGCCTACCTGCGCCTTCCTACCAAGTTGGGGAGAGTTTCTGGCTGTCATCTCGCAATCTCCGACTCAGTGTTCCCTCACTGAAGCTGGCACCACAGTTTATTGGGCCTTTCCTTATTCTCCGTAAGATTAACCCAGTGGCTTACGCTTTGGACCTTCCTTCTCAGATGCATATTTCAACTGTATTCCATGTCTCCTCCTTAAAACCTTCGGTATGCAACCGCTTCACCACCTCGGTACCATGTCCTCACCCAGTTCAGGTTGAGAACCAAGAGGAGTATGAAATACAATCATTGACTCTCGTAGGTTCCGTAGGCGCATACAGTACCTGGTTCATTGGAAAGGGTACGGTCCAGAGGAGTGCTCTTGGGTCTAATCCTTGGACGTACATGCTCCTGTCCTCCTCCGTGCTTTCCATAGATGCCATCCCCTCAAACCTGGTGGCCCTCCGAGGGGGAGGGGTCTGTGAGGAGGGGGTACTGTCAGGGCTGGGCTCAGCCCTCCCTTCTCAGAGCTCAGCTGTTGGTTGTCAGTACTCATCTTTCCACAGTGACTCACCTGATGATCAGATCCTGCTAGTCCGTCAGCCTTGTTGGCTATTTAAACTGCCTGGATTAGATCTCCTGTGCCTTTGCCAACATATCCGGATACTCTCTGCTGTGTTTTCCTGTTCAAGACATTTGCCTGGTTGACCTGCCTTCTGGTTCCTGATTCTGTTTGCAGCTTCTGACTACGCTGAACTCTGGATTCCTGTTTTACTGGCTTGTTCCGACTACCTGCTCTGGTTACCGAACCCTGGCTGTTTTGAACACGTTTATTCCATTCGTACTATTTTACCATTTTATTAAAATGTGTGATTTTTACTGCACTTCTGTCTCAGTCTGATTCATGGTTCCTGACAATGATCAATTCTCATCTCATGAAGGTAGGAAGGTTTATAATCATGCAGAGTTGATCTGCAACTCTTTGCTTGCTCTTAAAAACCTAAAATGTATTCATTTTCTGTAAGCAACACAAAATCCAGATAGCAGATGTTAACGTGTTTGAAAACAAGGCTGAAACGCGTTAACATCTGCTGTCTGAATATTGTGTCTTTTATACAAAATGAATACATTTTGAAGATTTGAAGATTTTTAAAAGCAAGCAAGGGGTTGCAGATCATCTCTTTAGGATTGTAGTTGCAGCTGTGCGACTGCCTTTCCACACTCGACAGCTCTGGGAGATCTCCTTATTCCATTGGGTTGTAGCACCTTATCTTTAATTTTAAGGTTTTTAATGCCTTTAAACACACATGCATCTAGAAGATTCACCTGCAGTAAATGTTTCATTGGAGGCAGATTCAATGCTTTATACTGGCTCATGCACACAGCTATACAGCATGCAGAGCCTGCGTAACCACTCTACCTGGACATCCTGCTACTGTGTACAGCTGGCCCAAATGAGTGAAGAAGCAGTGGTATATGGTTATGCGCTGGGGAGTTGCGTAAAGCTCACATGGATGTATGCTCTGAAGGCACATTATCTGTGTTCAGTACAAAAGTCCATGCACGTCCGGCTACTTTGCACAACCTCCAGCGCAGAACCACATGCAGGCGCATCTTTGAATTCTTTTCAATGGAAACTGTACACAACAGGTAACAAGTTCCAGGACAGTGATAATGCAGGCTCTGCAGCCCATTTATGGTCATGAACATAAAACCTAAAT
>BLSH010033090.1:659535-674422 GCA_018402905.1 Glandirana rugosa
ACGTCGTTATTCCACACTAGGGATGTGGTTTTTATGTTTGATATTGGATTATTTCGACGCGAACACTTTCCCATACTTGGTGTCACTACTTTTATTTACATCTTCCATAGGCATCTAATATATCTATATTTCATTTTATTTATGTGAGAATTTAATATACACGCAAATTTAAGGTCACCGTCACTAGCTTGTCGGTTAGAGTTGTTTCAGGAATTAGTTTAGGAGGTTTTCTCACTTAGGCGTACGTAGTGTGTTCAGGGTGTCACTTGCTCTGGAGGTGGTGCTTATTAACACGGGAATGGTCTAGCGAACCTGGAGAATAATATCCTCCAGTTTGTGTGTACACACCTAACCCGGAGGTTTAAGAGTGTATTTATTTTACTTTATATCTATATAATCTACGGATACCTTCTACATTTATTTTCATCACTGTGGTTCATACCCTTTCACAAGCGCAGCTTTATTAGGTTATAGTTTGTATTTTTGGTGTAGGGATCACACCTTATTGCTGCAGCTGTGTACACGGGGACATATGATGCAATAGGGTTAGCGCAGTCTTCTTAATTACTTTACACTGGTTAATTGTCCTTTATCAGCAGTGGCGTTTTTGGGCTGTTATCTGAATTGGCGTTCAAAAGTCGTTCCTTTGACCACAAAAAACGCCGGACGGCGATAAACACTGCTAGACGCTGCTAGACGCTGCTAAACGCTGGTAAACGGCTGTTTATCGGTGTCCGGCGTTTTTTGCAGTCAACGGAAGCTAATGAAGAAAAAAAAAAAAACACCCAAAAAACGCAGACGCCGATAAACTCTGCTTACAAAACGCTGCAAAAGAACGTGCAAATTCTTAGTGTCGGCACTGATACGGATATCGGGGAAACGCTAACAGAGGGCAAATCTCTCCAACAGGGACACTGACCGCAATAAAAACTTGACAGGTGTTCCAATCCCTCTCCACTCCAAAAAAAAAAAAAAAAAGTTTTGCGTTTGGTTCACTCTACAGTCTTTGGATTGAATGGAGAGCAATACCACTACTGTGACCCTAAACGACAACATTGAACAGGTTACATAACCCATTGTATATTCCCATAATAATGGCTCTTTAATTTGATTCTGCTCTGGTACTATCATGCACTGTATAAAAAAAGACTTGTGATTTTATAATCACATTATAGGAATAGAACATTTTTTAAAAGAAATATTGAAAGAAAAAATATTACATATGCTTCAACACTATGTAGAATTTAGGCATAATAAAATAAATGTGGCATGGGTCAATACTGCTTTGTATTTGTATGCAATCTGCATTGCTGACCCTTGACTTCTGTGCAATTCAGCACAAAAATCATTGAGTACTTTTTCCACAGGTATAAAATGTCAACAAAAACATCTAGCTGCTAGTTGGCCTATCCAAATCCTTCTCCACTCTGCATATGTCAGTGTAGTCTCACACAGCTGTGGGAGCGATATTTGTATTACTGCATTTGTGCATCTGCTGTGAGTAAGTCTGTGCTAACACAAATTGTGTTACGCAGGAGTCCCTATTCAACAAATATGCACAGAGGTCCACTGACAGCTGTCAATGTTGGCAGATGTTTATGGGCATGGAGCCAAGAGTCCCATGGCCTCACAAAGCACACAAGGCTTGTTATACATGTGCTAATAGGAGTCTAGGTGCCGTCAATCAAGAAGTATCAGGTAAAAGTTATATGTATACTAGAAAACCGCATAGAACTATGACCCTCTAAAAAAATTTCCAAAGTAATCTCACAATGTGGAGGAGATAAAAAAAAAAAAAAACACACTTTTCTCAAACTAGTTCTCATTTCCAGCTATCAGCGTGAAAATGCCTGTCTGTCTGATGACTGATGAAGCAGATCTGCCCCCTACAGGACACACAGGAATATATCAAGTGTACCAGCATCCATAAAAGGAAATCTTACAACCAGTCAGAGAAGGAACCTGAAATTCAGCCCATCAAGCCAAGATACATATGTTACCTTTTACTAACTGCTTTACCTGCTCAGGTCAGCTCAGACAACATTTTTTAAAACAGTTTTGCAAACTTATGGATATCGCAACAGTTGTGGGGAAATAGAAGACTGTTTCAGAAAATACATAGCAAATATATTCTAGGAACAAGTGTAAAAAATGAAAACATTTAAATGTCAATTGTTGGAGTCACACGTTGTGTCTACTGTAATGGGCCTTTGTGGGGTGGGAGGAACCTGATGCAGTTTGCTCATACAGATCAACGTACTTTGCTCCAAGTGCAAAAATGCATCCCTTTAAAGTCTACGTAGGTCTTCACACTGGTCCCTTGCGCTTCCGTTGCAGTGTTAAAAATTGTGCTTGCTGCATTTTTGGTCGGTTAAAAAACCGATGCATCAATAACGCACCAGTGTTCCATCTTTGATGTGGTTTTCGAGTCACATGACCTATGAAAAGCATTTTTGGCGCAATTGACACCTTTTTCTCTAGCGGCAAAAATGCTGAAAACACCATTTTGGGCAGATATGTTTCGCTGCCAAAATTTCGGTACATTTCTAATTATAAATCTCACTTTCTACACAATAAAAGGGTTTTTTTTCCTAATCTTTATTTAAATCATTATGCATATATAACACACAATCCAAACCAGCATTTCAGATATCAGTAGGTTAACACATGTATACAACTCTTGTGCGTGCAGGAGACCTTCCAGAAATCCATATAACCCAACAAAATTAGCTGATATATACCAGTAAAGGTAGATCCTACATCCTGATATATACATAACCGGGTCGAGACCACATATGACTCCCATGCACTGGTATCATATCTTGTGCATAAGAAACAGCTATGTCAACATATCACACAAGTTTTTTTCTTACTAGTAATACCAGGAGGGGTAGGGGAAATCAGGTGTTGGAGGATGCTGATTGGGCTTTGCCTCTTCATGAAAAACATTTAATTTTTGGTTCTACCAGGAATAACACTTTTCTCCACCAGTTAGGGCTCATTAATGGTTGTGCAGTGTGTTACGGTGAGTTGTGTCAAACGTTGAATTAGCAGGCCATTCATTTTGAATGGGTTGCGAATACACCCCAGCATGTTCAAAATAGGAACTGAACCTTTTTTTGTAGCGCACTACATTGAAACAAATGGCACCACAGCACACCAATGCACATTACCACAACAGCAGATTGTGTTCTCCAAAAAGACAGTCCTAGTTTTGCCACACAATGCATGTGGTTACTTTAGGCTTAATTCTGTTTCATGGTATTTATTGGTTTTAAGCCGGACTGCTCTAGAACTGTGAAAGAGACTATAGTGGTTAAGGTGCCAATGAATATGAATTCCACACCCTGAAAAATGTAACCTGCACTTTTAAGATATAAGACTTACATTGGCAATAAACTGTGCAAATATATTTATGATAAAATTTAGACAAGGAAAAAAAAAATGGGTAACCCAATGCATGAGTACAAATGCAATATCAAAAATACTTTAACCTCTGTATACTATCTAAACATTTCCAAATCAAAAACTGACAGGGAATGTACCTGTACAGACAGAGAAAATGGTGATTGATGCAAAGACCAATTTGCAGCTCCAGCAGGCTCATATTTCATGTAAATGTGTAGAAGAATGTATAGTTGTACATTAGGATTAAGCCCCATTGTTTTTGATACAGAACTGTCAAAGTTAGAAATTGTACTGCACACATTTTCAGCAGAAAAACCTTTAAAGCTGTTCTAAAAGCTTTACATTGAATACCTTGACATTTCTCTGCAGGTAAAAAAAACCTTCTGTGTCTTGGATTCCGCCCCCCTTAAACTTACCTGACCCAGATCTCGATCCAGCGCTGTGGACGAGAGCAGGCGGCTCTCTTCCTCCTCACTGGGCAGATTGATAGTAACAGGAGCCGTAGGCTCCTATATGACAAGGGAGGAGGGGGCGAGGCCGAGTAGCGATCTGTGTGTCTATGGACTCAATTAGCTGCCTGGGGAGTGCTCCCAGCTTCTTATAGGGGGCAATAGGAGCCAGGAGTACCAGCAGGGGACCCCAGAAGAGGAGGACTGGGTCTGCTCTCTGAAAAATCATAGCACAGAGAAGGTAAGCATAACATGTTTTGTTTTTTTTTTAAATAACAAACAACCCCCCCCCAGTCCTGCAGCAATAATACTGTCAGGCTGAAATGTCAAAGTTTGAGGCAAATTATTTGCACACAAAAAACTTGTATAAAAATCAAATAACCTAGTATAGAAAGCTGTGGAGTTCCAGAAGCCTGGTATGTTTTAGAAGACAGAAACAGCACACCAAAAACCAGTTTACCTTGAAAAAAACAACCACCATATACCATAGGAAACCGTTTGAACCAGGTTATCATTTTACAACTGAATTGCAAGGCAGCATAGCCAAGTCTGTGAGCTCATTGCATTTAAAAAAATGTAGTTTAAGCCAGGTACACATGCACCAAAACTCAGCCGGTTCAGCAGAAACTGGCCAAATTTCGATCTGTGTGTAGCCCTTTCTGGAGGTTGTGACAGGCAACCCCTGGCAGTGATAGATGGGGTGTATGTGCCACACAGGATCTTTAGGTTCTTAAGATAAATGAGTGACAGTGAAAGGTCTGTAGGCAGCAATGGGAGACAGCGGCTCCTCTCCATTAATAAACTTTAGCATCGTAAACACAGTTTACAACGCGCAGTTATGAATGGACAGAGTCACTGACTCTGTTCATTCAGAAAAGGAAGGAGCCAAGTAGGGGGACCGGAGGAGCACAGAGAAGGACACAAGGGGGAGCTGGAGCAGAATAAAGGTGACACTCAGGAACGATTGGTGCGGCGATGGGGAAGTTACAATCACCGATCTCCCTGCATAGATTTCAATAAAGCAGCTGAAAGCCGCGGAGGGGAGAGGAGGAGAAGCTGCTGTCAGTTGCTTTATTGAAAGCCACACAGAGAGATCTGTGATTTTAAACTTCCCCCACTGATCACCCCTGAGTGTCCAGGTATCGTACTAGGCATCAGGTACTCAAGTACTCCTGTAAATGCTTGGTATCGGCACCGATGCCAGTATTGGTCCAACCCTCACACATACATAAATTTTTTCCACATTTTGTCATGTTACAACCAAAAACGTAAATGTATTTCATTGGGCTTTTAGGTGATAGACCAACACAAAGTGGCACATAATTGTGAAGTGGAAGAAAAATGATAAATGGTTTTCAACATTTTTTACAAATAAATCTGTGAAAAGTGTGGCGTGCATTTGTATTCAGCCCCCCTGAGTCAATACTTTGTAGAACCCCCTTTTTTGGGGATGTCTCTACCAGCTTTGCACATCTAGAGAGTGAAATGTTTGCCCATTCTCCTTTGCAAAATAGCTCAAGCTCTGTCAGATTGGACGGAGAATGTCTGTGAACAGCAATTTTCAAGTCTTGCCACAGATTCTCAATTGGATTTAGGTCTGGACTTTGACTGAGCCATTCTAACACATGGATATGCTTTGATCTAAAACAGTGGTTCTCAACTCCTTTCCTCAGGGCCCAACAAACAGGCCAGGTTTGCAAGATAACTGAAATCTATCACAGGTATCATTTGCTGCTCAATGATTGCAGTATTCTAGTCTGCATCTCCCCAAGGGAATACTTAAAATCTGGCCTGTTAGTGGGTCCTGAGGACAGGAGTAGAGAACCAATGATCTAAACCATTCCATTGTAGCTCTGACTGTATGTTTAGGGTCGTTGTCCTGCTGGAAGGTGAACCTCCGCCCCAGTCTCAAGTCTTTTGCAGACTCCCAACAGGTTTTCTTCCAAGATTGCCCTGTATTTGGCTCCATCCATCTTCCAATCAACTCTGACCAGCTTCCCTGTCCCTGTTGAAGAAAAGCATTCCCACAACATGATGCTGCCATCACCACGATTCACAGTGGGGATGGTGTGTACAGGGTGATGTGCAGTTTTCCACCAGACATAGCGTTTTGCTTTCAGGCCAAAAAGTTAAATTTTGGTCTTATCTGACCAGAGAACCTATTTCCACACGTTTGCTGTGTCCCCCACATGGCTTCTCGTAAACCGCTAACTGGACTTCTTATGGCTTTATTTTTGCCACTCTTCCCTAAAAGCCAGATTTGTGGAGTGCACAAATAGTTGTCCTGTGGACAGATTCTCCCACCTGAGCTGTGGATCTCTGCAGAGTTACCATGGGCCTCTTAGCTGCTTCTCTGATTAATGCTCTTCTTGCTCGGCCCGTCAGTTTGGGTGGACGGCCATGTCTTGGTAGGTTTGCAGTGCCATACTCTTTCAATTTTCGGATGATGGATAGAACAGTGCTCTGTGAGATGTTCAAAGCTTGGGATATTTTTTTTTTTTTTATAACTTAACCTGTCTGGTGTGTTCCTTGGCATTCATGATGCTGTTTGTTCACCAAGGTTCTCTAAGGCTCGATTTACATCTATGCATCTTGCTTTTGAGGTTTCTGCAGTGCTTTTTGCTGTGCTTTCTGTGTTTTTTTTTTTAAACTGCAATATTACTGCAAATTGCATTTTTATGCTTTTTTTTGGGGGAGGGGGGGATGGATTTGTTGTTGGGTAGGTGTAAAAACGCGGCAATAAAAACACTACATGCTTTATCTGCAGCTTCTCCATTGAAATAATAAAGCAAAAAAGCACCATTTTGCATTTAGCCACTTAAGCCCCGGAAGGATTTCTCACTTTAGGACCAGAGCACTTTTTGCGATTCGACACTGCGTCACTAACTGACAATTGCGCAGTCGTACGACGCTGTACCCAAACAAAATTGACGTCCTTTTTTTGGTGGTATATGATCACCTCTGCGTCATTTCTGATCACGGCTATGAAAAAAAAAAAAAAAAAAAAGAAAACACTATTTTTTTATCAGTTTTGGCTGATTTATATTCCTACTCATATTTTCTGTTAAAAAAAAAAAAAAAAAAAGCGGCATATATTGATTGGTTTGCACAAAAGTTGCTACGTTTACGAATGATGAGAATTCATTTATGGGGTTTTTAATTTATTTATCTTACTAGTAATGGTGGCGATCTGCGATTTTTAGCAGGACTGCGTTATTGCGGCGGACATGTCGGACCATTTTGAAACTTTTTTTTGGGACCATTGGCATTTATACAGTGATCAGTGCTATGAAAATGCACTGATTACTGTATAATGTCACTAGCAGGGAATGGGGTTTACCTGCAGGGAGCACTCTAAGGGTTAACTGTGTTCCCTGTGTGTGTTACTAACTGTATCGGGGCTGGGTTGAGTGGGAGAGAAGAGGGATTGTGGCTCCCATATACAGGGAGCCTGTGATCACATCCCTTCCCACTCTGTCAGAACGGAGATCAGTGTGTTTACATACACAGACCCCCGTTCTGTCACTGCGAGGGAGCAATCGTGGGTAGCTGGCAGACATTGAGCCCACCCTACCAGCTCCCTAGCTCCCCCAGAACAAAGAGCACACACGCTCACAATCTCGCAGCTGCAGTCAGGTGACAGAGGTTTGCAATATCGAGCAGAGTTGCTGTCAGGCCACGGCAGGCGGACAGCAACTGGTTAAAAAAGTCCCTGACTCTTTCCAAAAATGCATTGATGTGAACATGTTCCATAGAACCCATGTTAAACAACATGTCCTGCATTTCTGCAAAAAGCATGAAAAAAAAAAAAAAAACCCACATTCGCATGAATAGAGCCTAACAAACCTCCGAGGGCTTCACAGAACAGCTGTATTTATACTGAGATTAAAATTAAAAACAGGTAATTAGGCGACTGCTGAAGGCAAATGGTTCCACTAGATTTTAGTTAGGGGTATCAGAGCAAAAAGGGACTGAACACAAATGCACACCACACTTGTCACATGTTTGTAAAAACATTTTAAAACCATTTATCTTCCACTTCACAATTATGTGCCACTTTGTGTTGGTTTATCACATAAAATCCCAATAAAATACATTTACATTTTTGACTCTAGCTGTAATGTGTAAAAGATCCAATAGATGGCAACACACCCCTCTGAAACCAACATGCCATCTCTGCAGTTACTTTTATTTTAATGGTTTACCAGAGCAAATTCACCAATACAGTATCATTTAATCACTTCAGCCCCGGAAGGATTTGCCCCCTTCCTGACCAGGCCATTTTTTGCGTTACGGCACTGCGTCGCTTTAACTGACAATTGCGTGGGCGTGCAACTGTACCCAAACAAAATTTTTTCCCCATAAATACAGCTTTCTGTTGGTGGTATTTGATCACCTCTGCGGTTATTTTTTGCGCTATAAACAAAAAATAGTGACAATTTGGAAAAAAAAAAAACAAAAACGATTTTTTTACTTTTTGTTATAATACATATCGAAAAAAAATAAAAAATATTCAACAGCTTAGGCCGATATATAATCTTCTACAGATTTCTAGTAAAAAAATAAATATCGCAATAAGCGTATATTGTATATTGATTGGGTTTGCGTGTTTACAAACTACGGGATAGATTTAGGGGCATTTTCTTTTATTGTTTTTACTGGTAATGGCGATGACTGGGATGTCATCTATCAAAACGGGGATCCGCCTTGTTTACATAGGCAGATCCCTGTTCTGCCTCTGTACAATCTGCTCGCAGGTCGTCGGCAGACATTGAGTCCACGGACCCTGCGGGCACGCTCCCACCCACAATAGCTTGTGCACGGACTGCCGTACAGCTACGGCCATTCGCGCAGGAGAGCCGACCTGCTGCCGTATAACGACGGCGGCTGGTCGGCAAGTGGTTAATTAAGTTTTCAGTGACATTGTATGCTTGCTCACACATCTTGCCTAGGGTATAGCTAGGTACATATATTACTGGCTGCCACTGTGCCACTTCAAACAATACCTCCTTTACTATTGCTTTTGAGATATCTCCTCTATAAATGCACATTGCTCCTTAAGGGCAAACCAAAACTATGTAATTAAAAGCTGCTATAGATCCAAACAGTATGCCCAAACTAAGAATGCGCTGCAAAGTAATTTAATATGCTCAGTGAAGACTGCACAAAAGATCTATTTGTTAGTAGTACGCTAGTAAATGCTATAAACATCTCACAGGAAATGTGAACCATAAACAATTGTACTCTATAATCGGAATGAGTAGATATTGTTAACGGTTTCTGGGAAAGATGCCATATCAGTCAGACCCAATCTGGGTTTTTAGGCATGGCATTTTTCTACAGGTACACTTGAATTCCTAAATAAGGACAGTAAGGCGAAGAGCCCTATCAATGTCCATATACATAATGGGTGTAAGCTGCTTAGTACAAATACAGAGGGGAATTTTATTATTTGATCCCCTGCAGATTTGGTAAGGTTGCCCACTTACAAAGAAATGAAGGGTCTAAATGTATTTATTTATAAACAGAGTTGCTGTTCAGTGAGTAAAATAATTAAGCATTTGATCCCCAAGCAAAACAAGACTAAAGCCTCGTACACATGATGCGATGATCGTATGACCGAACTGCCCAAATCGTATGTTGACTGTTGTATCTCGCGTACTGACATACACTAAGCGATCGTACGACCAAGCCGAACGTGGTGACGTGTTACGAGCGTGTAAAGAGGAAGTTCAGGTGCATGTAATTTTGTGAATTAGGAACGAGCGGACACTTCCGGGCGTTCCTGACTTCTGAGCATGTGTGTTTTGCACAGTACAATTTGTTGGACCAACTTCTCTGTACACACGGTACAACGGTCGTAAGACCGCTTGTTGGTACAACCAAAGTTTTCTAGTCTGCTCATCCAACTTCTGTTATACGACCGTCGTACGTTGGCTGTTCTAATTCGCATGTACTAACGTTCAGATGATCGTACAGCAAGCGGTCGTACAACTGCTTTCATTTGATCATCGCATCGTGTGTACGATGTGGCTTTAGTGTTTGGTGGAGAAACCCTTGTTGGCAAGCACAGAGGTAAGACATTTCTTGTATTTGGTTACCAGGTTTGCGCACATCTCAGGAGGAATTTTAGTCCACCCTTCTTTACAGATCTTCTCTAAATCCTTAAAAGTAGCCACTATAGGTAAAAAATAATGATAAATTGTGGTCAGATTCTTCCAAGATTGGACAGTGATACCGTGATTGCCAGACCCGAAATGTGCCTTGATCTGGCTGGTCAGTACACCTGAAAGAGTGCATATCCTGGATGTATGATTACCATGAAATAAAATGAGCTGTGCATGCTGATTAACTCTGACCTGGGGACCCGGGTGGAAGACAAGCCGAGCTGACGCTGAAAGGGAGGAGGATGGAGCGTTATATTGCTCCAGACTCCTCCCACAAATCCAGGCTGGCCGGAGGCCAGCCTTCAGACTTTTGGTCAGATTCTTCCATGATTGGACAGTGATACAGTGATTGCCAGACCTGAAATACGCCTTGATATGGCTGGCCAGTACACATGAAAGAGGGCAAAAGACACGAAATAGGTATGGAACTAACAACAACTTCCTACTCAATTTAACAAAGTTTTGAAAGCTCGGATAACTTCAGCATGTGGTACAGGTATGTAACGACTATAGCAAGCAGACCTCCAACGCCCCATATAGGTTTGGTAATGTATGCCGGGACCCCCTGCTTAGAAGCTGCGGAAGCTGCCCCAATCCTAAAAGAATGTCCAGAAAATCGTCTAGGATTCAAATGCAACGGTGTCAGCAAGATGCGCTTATGCGCAATGAATTGTTTTGAAGTCAAGAGGACACACTGGAAAGTGGAGCAAAGGGGAACCCAAAGGTGCTGCTGCAAAGTGACTGCAGAGCATATCCAACACTACCATTGGACACCATGGGCCACCAGTGCCATAGTATTTGACCACGAATCCAGGCCCTGTCTGGTTTTACTACTCCTTAGCTGCAAGGCGTAATGGTCATTTCTTTTGGTAAAACTATTTCTTAGCAAAACCGATGCATGCAGGCTGGCCTGCGAAACTTCCCCTGGTCTGAGAAAACCGAAAAAACTCAGATAAATGGCAGCTTTGAGCACCAAACTAGGACCCCCCCCCCCCCAAAGGGGGAAGTAGACAAGAAGTCTGACATGTCCCGAAAAAATTCTCCCTGTAATATTTTTTTTCATTATCTGTGTCCCATTGCAGAGATTTCCCTTCACTTCTTGTCCCATAGCCAAACAGGAAATGAGAGGAAATCCCTGCAAATTAAGGGAATTTCTTGGGGACCCCCAGGTCACCAGAACTAGTGTCCCCATTGGAAACATTTCCCCCCTATTACTTTTCTTGGGACAACCCAAAATTTGGGATTTTCTTTCACTTTCAATAATGGTAAACAGGAAAAATAGAGCGCATACATCTCCCTGAAGGGGGCACAGACAGCAATAAAAACTGACAGGCATTCTAATCCCTCTCAACGTTCTCGAAAACAAAGAAAAGTTTTGCCTTTAGTTCTACTTTAAGGTTTCTTGGTGGTATCTCGGCATCTCGAATCAGCTCTCTCCATAAATTTTCCTATAGAATTAAGGTCTGGAGCCTGACTAGGTCAATCCTTAATGTGCTTCTTCTTGAGCCACTCCTCTGTTGCCTTGGTGGTATGTTTTGGGTCATTGTCATGCTGAAAGACCCATCCATGACCCATCTTCAGTGTTCTGGCTGAGGAAAGAAGGTTCTCATGCAAAATTTTACAATACATGGCCCAGTCCATTGACCCCTCAATGCAGCAAAGTTGGCCTGTACCTTTAGCAGAGAAACAGAAACACAGCATCATGTTTGCACCTCCATGCTTGACTGTAGGGATGGTGTTCTTAGGGTCATAGTCAGCATTTTACTTCCTCCAAACACAGCAAGTCGAGTGAATGCCAAAGAGCTCAATTTTGGTCTCATGTGACCGCAGCACTTTCTCCCAATCCTTCTCCGAATCATTTAGATGTTCATTGTCAAATTTCAGATGGGCCTGTACATGTGCCTTCTTGAGGGGGACCGTGTGGGTGCTGCAGGATTTCAAACCATGGCGGTGTATTGGGTTACCAATGGTTTGTTTGGTGACTGTGGTCCCAACTGTCTTGAGATCATTCACAAGCTTCTCCTGTGTAGTTCTGGGCTGATCCTTCACTATTCTCATGATTATCCTTACCCCATGAGGCAAAATCTTGCATGGAGCTCCAGACCGAGGATGAGGGTTATTTTGTATTTCTTCCATTTGCGATCACTCCAACAGTTGTCTCCTTCTCACAAAGCTTCTTGCTGATGGTCTTGTAGCCCATTCCAACCTTGTGCAGGTCTACAATCTTGTCCCTGACATCCTTTGACAGCTCTTTGGTCTTGCCCATGATGGTGAGGTTTGAATGGAAAAAGGATTCTGTGGACAGGTGTCTTTTATACACAACGAGTTGTCATTGGGAGCACTTTCTTAAATTGACAGGACTAATCTGTATACCACACAAGCACATAATGTAACCACTCTGTGGGAGTCAGAATTATTGTTGGTTCGTAGGGGATGAAGTAATTATTTTACTCACTAAACTGCAACTCAATTTATAACATTTGTATCATGTTTTTTTTCTGGATTTTGGTTGATATTCTGTCTCTCATTTAAAATACACCTATGATAAAAAAAAATATAGACCCTTCATTTCTTTGTAAGTGGGCAAACTTACAAAATCTGCAGGGGATCAAAATATTTTTTTCCCCACTGTATTTGGCCCACAGCATGTGCATTGCATCGATGACGGTCATGCGATTTTATTAGCTTATGTATCATACACTCGATGAGAATCTCGAACAAATGATCATGTTTTTTCTTTTTAATGCTAGCTTCATATTGAAAATAAAGAGGTTGCTGAAGTTCCGAAAATTCTTTTAAGACAGAATACAACTTCAGAAGTGACATAATGTATTCTTTCGTTTCTGAGCATGCGTTTTCTTGATCACACAATTTCTTTCATACAAATACTAAACCAAATTACACAAAAATTGTTCATTCAGTTATCTTACGAAAAAAAGTTGTGCTTGTGCCTTTGGATATATTTGCATGAACTGCCGTGATCGGCTCTGGAAAGAAGTTTACTAACGAATAGATTATCGGACGATGGTTCCGAATGCTGTTTTTTTTCCCCATCTAATATTCTCATCACGTGTACAGGCTTTACTGGTGCAGGTTTTTAGGAGTTGCGCATTGTTTAGGCTAGGTTCACACTGCTGCAATCTGACTGTGATCCCATTTTCAGTGCGATCATGTATTGCAACTTGGATGCAACTTTTGATAAGGTCTGTATATTCTATGGGGCCAAAAACTGCACTGGAATCACATTCAAGTAGTACAGGAAGGTTTTACAAAATCGCACCATGCTGCATTGCATTGATGTGAACTAGCACCATTGAAAACAATCTGATTTTTACTGTTATGTGATTCTGTGCACCTGAGGCCTGGTTCACACCTATATTTTTGATGCATTTTGTGTTTTTTATGCTTTTTTTTTGGCCAATTTGTTGTTGGGCAGATTGAAAAAGACAAAGCGCATCAAAAAACGCACTACATGCTTTTCTGCAGCATCTCCATTGAACTTTATTGAACCAAAAAAGGACTGTTTTGCGTCTAAGAAAGTCCCTGACTTCTTACAAAAACACAGCAGCTGAAAAAAAAGCATAGATGTGAATGTGTCCCATAAGAAACCACGTTAAATGTACTGTAGTGCGTTTCTGCAAAAAGCACCAAAAACCGCATAAGTGTGAACCAGGCCTTAGGCATGTTTTTTCTGCTTTGAACAGCAATATTTATCCAAGTGACTTAGTGCAGCATTCACATTGCAGATAGAATAGTCTGCGCATACATTAGATAATTTCCAATATTGGCCTATATTACCTATATAAACAAGGTAAGTATGTTGTGATACATTAATTTAGAGAATAAACATAGCTCTTTATACCTGGAAAATAATCTATAAATATGGCACCCAAAACTACATACATGGATTACAAAATAAATACAGATTTTTAAACAGGACATCCCTCTACATCACAAAAGCAGTTTATAGAATGTGTATATAAGTACACACAAATGATCTGCATAAACAGCACAAATTTAGAGAAGGAAACTTATAACAGTGGGAAAATATATCAAATCACGTCTTTTAAAGAAACTTTAGAGCTGAATGTAGCAGCACAACTTGGTCACAGTGGTCAAAGTATACATTTGCCTGCTGACAGTGAAGTAGTAGCAACACAATGATGAGGTCATTACTTTGCACTTTCATTCTGTCTGGACATTTCCTGTCCACAAAGCAGAGCTTTATTAACCCTTAGTGCTGACCCTTTCTGTTCCTGTCTGAGCCCTGCTGTTCGAAACGATTTTTGTTAGCAATACTCCCCACATAGTTGAGAAGTTCATGCATACACCCAGTGCCACCATCATAGGCTGTGTCAACAATCTGCCAAGTGGTGCAGCATGGGATAAAGATCCTTGTAAAAATGCTTTTTGCTTTGATCTAGCCTTCCACCGGGGTGACAGGGGTGACACCCCCCCCCCCCTTCAGGCATTGTGAGAATGATCACTGTGTGATGCTTTAGATTGGTCTAGGTGTTGGATGTCAGTGCTCTTTAGTCTTGAGGTGCAGACCTCTTTTTCAGGTTGAAAAAGGAAATGTTATCAGTAAAGTAGAAAAGCATTGTTTTCTAATGACACATCTGTGTGTGCAATGCTGCATCCAGCATGCTACACACACTAAGGCAAAAATCATTTCTTTCACTTATATATAGCTTGAGGTGATTGTAGCCGTAATAGTGCAACAACAACAATTAAAGAGTTTATTAACCCAAAAAAAAAAATTGCTGCTCCTGTCTCTTTAATGCGCAATTAGCAGCATGGTGCTTTTGCTTTTTAAATTATCCCTCTGTATCCCCTAAAATACCTGTTGGATAGTGCCAGGTC
>BLSH010033090.1:674432-687039 GCA_018402905.1 Glandirana rugosa
ACCCCCCCCCCCCCCCCCCCGAGTGCTGACTCCCCTTATATTAGCTGATCTTGAGAGCCCAGTGGTCTGTGCATTCTGTCACTAGCAGCTCTCCTATGCCTGCCTTCAGCTCCCCCTCCCTGTCAGTACGTAGATTCTCTTCTCTGCTCTCATAATTAACTTTAAGGCCACATACACATGGGCGTTTTTTACAGTTCTCCGTGTTATTCAATGGCCCCATAAAAACTCAGACGTTTTTGAGCTGTAGATGGCGTCTGCATTAGTGAGCTGAAAGTAGAACCCGCGCCAGTCAATAAACCCTCCATCATGTTATCCTATGTGTTCATGCACACATAGGCTGTTCTCAATTGTTTTTAGTAGTGACGTTTTGAGGTGTAAAAAAAAAAAAAACCCAAGACAAGAGGGTTCTGAGAGACATTTTTCAGCTGTAAAAACGTTCAAATGCTCAAAAACGCCCAAAAACGCGGCTAGGAGTCGATCCCCAATGTTTTTGGATGTTTTAGAGCAATTGAGAAAAAAATAAATAAATTGCTGACTCTTTCAAAATGTTAAAAAACCGCCAGTAATAAAACGCTGGTAAAAGCTGAAAAAAAAAATTACTGATAAGCTACTGACATTTTTAGGACATTTTTTTAACCTCCTGTGTGCATGAAGCCTAAAAGCTCCTATCCCCTCTATTATAGCACAAGAACTTCCCGTGTCCATGTTAGATCATAAATATTCTTATCTGTATAGATAACACACCGGCTTCCTACACATGGCTCTCTCCCCTCTCCAGCTGTCAGCAGCAGTGCTCGGCCCCACCCCCAGGAACTCTTTGCTGAGCAGAGGAGAGAGAAAAACGACAACTGATCCTAGGAAGCATGTGTGTTATCAGTACAGTTAAATATGTATGTATGTATATACATACATACATACATACACAAATTATAACACAGGCACAGGGGAACTTATTGTTGCAATACAGAGGGAATGGAAGCATTTTATACAAGTGGCTTAACCACTTGAGTTGCAAAGTCTCCTGGTTTTTAACCTTATGCATTAAGATGAAAAACCTTTTTAGTGCAGCCGCCCCCTCAGAGCCCACCTTTACTTACCTGAGCCCGAACCGATCCTGCGCCGGGGACGAGCCTTGTCCCTCTAGCTGCCAGCTCCGGTCTTCATTGGATGGATTGATAGCAGGGGAGCAATTGGCTCCCGCTGCTGTCAATCAAGTCCAGTGACACGGGGGGTGGGCGAGTCCCGTTGTATGTGTGAATGCACCCAACAGCTGTACTCGGGAGTGCGTCCACACAGGTGACCACCAGGGAAGGCGCTTCCCGACGGGTCACTTGATGCAGAGGAGTAGCCAAGATCGCCGCAGTAGAACTCCAGAAGAGGAGGATCGGCGCACCGCTGTGCAAAGCCAACTGCACAGAGGAGGTGGGTATAACATGTTTGTTTTTTTTAAATCGGGAACCTTTAGCATCACTTTAAGTACGGTTTGTGATACTTTATTTGTACAGACATCCAAATTTTTAGATCAAGCTTTCAGGGTGTACCACCTTCAAGGTCCAAGCAGTACCAATAACTACTGCTTGGACCTTGAAGAAGGGTTTATACTCTGAAAGCTGGTCCTGAAAATTTCTAGGTAATGACTTACTCATAGCAAATTTAACACTTCCAGTTTACCTCTAGAGTGGCAAAATACAAAGTAGCTATCTTAGGTCAATATCATCTCATGAATTACAAAAAGTAAACACATTCTTCAAATACATTCATCTCAAGACTACATAAAATGTTGAAGCGTAAAGCTGTCAATGCTGTGCAAACACACCCACGCTTCGAGCACTGTGGTGCTGGACAGGTTTAGAAATGTAAAGCCTTCTAAAAGTAGATGCACCAAGATGGCAATTTCAATAGTCTTAGGTCTGTGTAGAAGTAGAAAAAAGCTGAAGAGCTAAAAAATAATAAAAATAAAAAACACAAAACATCGCCCCACAATGGGAACGTAGAGTAATCAAGTATTTTTAAGGTGGGATTGCAAATCCCGGTTTAAAAATATCATCCTGCACTCTTTGTAAGCAATGATAAAACCTATTTTTTTTTTTAATACTGTGTAAGTATTCTTGCATACTTAAAGCTGAGCCTCAGGCAAACTGCAACATACATAGATAGATGAAAACCACACAGGAGAACCGTTTTACTTGCCAATAATTGGTATTTCTGTTCATCCATTCATGGGATTTATGCAGCTCTACCACACAGCTTAGTCCTCCATGGCAGTGGACCTGATCTTTTTCCCCTACAGTTAGTCATTCACTTACAGGTCTCCTCCCAACCCTGTGGCTGGACAGTAGAAGGAGAACCAGCACACTGATGAGCTTTTCACTCTGTCACTCACCTCTTCCCTCCTGTCAGCATGCCTTTTTCAATAAAACACACCAGATTTGGCTCATTGTAACGTTTCTCCTTTTTTGAGCTCTGCTGTACACTAGTCTGTGAGAGGCTGATGCCAGGACAAATTCAGGTACTTACACGTTTTTTTTTTTTTTTTTAAATTATGTATTAATGAATACAGGGCATTAAGGGCCTTGTTTATCTTACTGGAGTTCAGCTTCAAAATGTATAATCTATGAATATAAAAGCACCAAACTTCACCATTATACCCAAATGAATCACCAGATGGAAAAAAAAAAGAAAAAAAAAAAAAAGGGAAGACATTAACATAGCTCTGTGTTCATTGATACATATTAAAGTGTGTACAGTAAGGCTCAGAGTGGAAGAACATGAAGCAGCATGAGGAGCCAATCACTTGTACTGCACTGATTATGCACCAACAAGGAACATGCGGGTATGACGAGAATAGAGTGGGAGAGACGAGCTAATCAGGCTGCTGCTTCTCTTTTCACTGTTCTGCCACAGGTGGGGGACAGGACCTGTAAGTGTTACTGAACTGTGCAGAGAAATAGAAGGTCTATTGCCCTGCCAGAAAGGGCCGTGAAGTCTGGCAGAGCTGTGCACATCTCAGGATTGGATGGATAGACCACAGACTCTTGTCAGTTAAAACAGCTCCCTTAGGCCCCTTGCATAAAAGGCTGCATATGTGCTGCGAAATGCCAGGCATTCACCCATGAACACATGGAGCCCTAAATGTGGGCACCACTCAGTACAGCATTCAGCTTTGTCCAGCCACAGCCTGCCATAGACTTTGATGGGGTGCAGGCGATTGGGCTGGATGCTGCACAGGTTTCCCTTGGGCGCAATAAAAACACTAGGAGAGGGCTGCAGCAGCTACACAGCCCTGTGTGAAAGGGGCCTTACGTGTATTTAATATGTGCATTTAACTGTCAACCTGGAGTTCAGCTTTAAATACTAGACCCATAGAGAGTCATGGAGAACTTGTTGCCCATTTCCAGTCTGTCTTGAAACCCAAAACTACAGTGACAAAATAAATCTTCAATAAATGTTTGCAAAGAGTAGTAACATAATGTAGCCATACACAAATAAATCAAACCACCCCCCAAAGTAATTTTTATTGGAGTATTATAAAATATGTTGTTATAAGCACTGGATGCACGTCTTTGATTCCCACTTGAATGGCATTAGAAATGGATCACTCCCTGCCAAGAGCAAAGTACTTTAAAGGCATTTAAGCAAAAGCAAGAATTAAAAGACTTGTAATCTTTCTTTTACATTTCATCTATTCTGGGTATGTGATGTGGATATGTGTAGCTTGTCTGAAGGAATGAGTCACAATGCCAGCATGGCAGCCAAAGATATTTCAGCTTAACCCTTGCTTTTGTTGGCAAGTTTATTTTGTAGTCAGCAGTCCACAGTAAGTACATCGTAATTTGGGTAAATGCTGCAGTCTGACATAGTGAATCTTCATATTTAACAAATCTCCATGAATGAACATCCCTTCAGACAATAGCATGGAAACAAATACAGAGCGTACAACCTACTTGCCCAAAACTTTTTTACATGCAGACTATTCCAATGAGTTCATTTTTGTCCATCTTTCATCCTAGCAATACTTTAATGTCATTGTACAGGCCAGGGATTCTCAGCCCCACACTGCTATAAGCAACGGACAGACTTTATCAAACAGGAAGAATTATTTGTCTCCTAATGCAACCAATGGGAACTCTAACATTCAGGAGAAGTGCACCTAAGGAAAGTAGGTTGCACAGTATAAAATAACTGACAAAGGGCTCCTTTCCTTAACTTAAGACCTCTTCTGAAAGCCACTCCTAATCTGGGAAAACAGAAAGCCTATATTACTCATACTAGCAATGTTCTTTCTACATAGTATTCCTGTTAGCTCACCAGCATAGGCTCAAACTACAAAGTGTGGGTGTTAAAGCAACAAGCTATTGTGGACATCTAAAAATGCTGGCTGTCTGGCCATCATAAAGAAACAGCATCAATACTTGAGCAGCTGACCCAAAACTAGGGTGCAGCAAGAAGGGGGTGTGTAAATCAGAAGACTGGCCAGACAGAATTATAAATCTTATGGTAGGTAAATTCACATACAGACTGATGAAACAATAATGCTCCAGGAAAACAAAGAAAATGAACAGAGAAACAACTACTTTTTTTCTCTTTCTAGGGACTGACAGACATCACTGCCTAATAGAAGTGGCATCATGCCCAAGGTGAGAACTTACAATCCAGGGCCAAATGAACTAACATGCAAAAACGCCCCATGAATCATGCAACAGGAAGTCGGATGCAACAAAGGAAAAAGTATAAGTATACCTAAAAGGCAAAACCTTTTTGTTTTAGATATGGTGGAGAGGAATTCAGATTTAGATTCAGAATACTTAATCCCAAAGAGAAATTATTCAGATACCTGTCAGGTTTCTATAGTTGTTTGTATCCCCATTTACCCCATTTCTCCTGTTAACCAATATCACTGAAAGTGAAAGACTATCCCAAATTCTGAATAGTCAATAGAACAGGAAGGGAGGGGAAATCTTCCAATGGGGACAATAGTTCTGGTTATCCTGGTGACAACTACATATTTCATCTCACTTCCTGCTTAGTTATGGGACAGGAAATTAATGGAAATCAATGTTAAAAGGATCTCATTGAAAGATATGGATCTCTTCTTCATGGCGGTATTCTTTTTGATGCTATCCTTACAAAGAGACAGGAAGAAAATACATCAACAATTCCATTTTAGGTTCCTTTGGCAGGTAAACAAATCAGGTATCAAGTATGATGTCATAATGAAAAAAAACATATAAAAGCATTCCAATAACATTAAACTTGACAGAACAGTTATGTCACGGCCAAAGCCTGATCCAATCCTGAAGGCTGCTAAATGCCAGGCATTCAGGGACCATGCTACCTCTGTGACATGTACATCTGTGCCTCAAGTATTGTGTGGAAAACTCAGCTACCCCATATACCAGATTTCTAAAAGTAGAGTAAAAAGCCTTTTTAGTGTATATGCATAAAACAAAATACCACATGATTCAGCAGATAATGTTCTGCGGACAAAGACAAAAAAAAAAGGCAAAAGTTCACTTACTAAGGGCTGACCTGCAGACCTCCATTTAGTAAGGGCTGCCAGGTTGGTTAGCCAGTCTTTGCTTTGTGCTTAGAATAATCGATCTAATGCAATGTGTTACCTTATCACCTTATTTAACAAGCTGTAAAAAAAAAAAAAAACACACACACCATACATTAATTGGACCTATATTATTATATAGGATGTATATAGCGCCAACAATTTGCACAGCACTTTACAACAACTTGGGGGCAGACAATACAGTTACAATGCAGGAGGAATCAGAGGGCCCCGCTCGTTAGAGCTTACAATCTAGATCAGGGTTTCTCAACCAGGGTTCCTCGAGGAATTTCTACCTCTCAGATAAATTCCCAATGACATCATTGATATTTTTAGCTATCTGTAAGGGGGTAATTCTTCCCAATGACCACAAGTGTAAGGAGCATTCTTCCCATTGACCATCACACTAATGAATCATGAGTTGTAGATATTTAATTTTTAGCAGTTCCCCGAGACCGGATAATTATTTCAAGGGTTCCTCTGTGTTGAAAAGGTTGAGAAAGGCTGATCTAGATAGCAAACTAAGAGCTGCAAGATAGGTCAAAGCCTTATGTTAAACCTTTGAACACAACTTCATTTTGAATACATTATACACACACATTCTGGGTGGTTCCACAAGTCTTTAAAGTGGTTGTCAACCCTTGACAACCACTTTAACCTACAGGTAAGCCTATAATAAGGCTTACCTGTAGGTTCCCTGCATGTCTCCTAAACCTGCACGGTTTAGGAGATATTCAGTGTACTCGCATGTGCCCACATCATCGGGCACATGAGCAGTGAAGAAACGGCCTCTGTGACGTCTCTTCACTGAGACTGTACCGCGATTGGCGGCTCCCGCGCGCGTGCGGAGGAGTGACACCACGCAACTCCAGCCAGTCACAGAGTCTGCGGCCCCAGAAGAAAGAGGGGTAGAAGATGGACGTGGCCTGGAGCGGGGACATGGTGGGCTTCCAGTGCAGGTAAGTGTCACATAATGGGCTAATATGCTATGCATACTAGTCCATTATGCTTTTACATTGCAGGGTAAAAAAGAAAAACACAGTTTACTTCCTCTTTAAGTGCCATGTCTACCTGTGTACCAGCAGAATATCTTCTAGTTCAAAGCACCAGAGGCTGGTAAGAATTAATAATTCATACCAATGTACTTCATCCCCTTATTCAGTTAAGTAAAATAATTGATTTTTATTCCAGAAACTACAGGATGTCCTTGGGGGGGGGGGGGGGGGAGACAACACACAGCCACATCATCAGAAGAGAGGGCTTTCTCCTCTAATTACAATGATTTACTACATGCCATTCAGTAGCTGTTGGTTTCTGGGAAACCATAAACGTAAAAGCAATAAGAGTATTCCGTCCAGTTCTGGTCACCAGTCCTCAGAAAGGATGATGTGTTGGAGCGAGTCCAAAGGAGGGCAACGAAACTGATAAGGGGACTGGGAGGACCTCACAAGGAACGACTGCAAACACTAAATGTATTCTCTCTGGAGAAATGACGCTTGAGAGGGGACATGTTAGCGATCTACAAATACCTCAATGGGGATCCCAGCATAGGAAAAAAAATGTTCAATCTCTGGGAGTGTAAGAGGACACGGGGCCACACAATGAGACTGGAGGAAAAGAGGTTTAATCTTAAACTACGCAGGGGGTTCTTCACCGTCAGGGCAATAAGGATGTGGAACTCTTCAACAATTGGTAGTGGCCATGTGGAGTATGGATATTTTTAAAAGACTCTTGGATGTGTATCTTAAAGAACACAACATACAGGGATACGGGGAATAATTATAGACATTGACACACGTACATCTACACAGGTTAAACTGGATGGACTATTGTCTTTTTTCGGCCTTACCTACTATGTAAATACAAGTTTGAAGGCCAGTTACTAGAAAGAGGTTCGGAGGATTATCCAAAAATGTACCAATCATGTCGTACTGGAGCAACCACCTCCTTAATGCCACCAAATCATGTATTCCTCTTACCTTGAAAAGCGCCCAACCACCGTTCATTGTACTTCTGACATTTGCTGCTTACAAGTAAGAACCCAGTATTTTCTGCTAGAAAATGACTTAGAACCCCCAAATATTATATATATATATATATATATTTTTTAGCAGAGACCCTAGAGAATAAGATGGCGGTTGTTGCAATATTTTATGTCACACTGTATTTGTGCAGCGGTCTTTCAAAACACAATTTTTTTGAAAAATTACACTTTCAAAAAAAGAACAAACTAAACAGTGCTGTTAGCCCAATTTTTTTGTATATGTAAAATGTTACGGGAGAATTGTGAGAGAATCGTGATCTTTATTCTAAGCAAAAAAATTGTGATTCTCATTTTGGCCAGAATCGTGCAGCTCTAGTTGAAACTAAGCCATGGTCAGGTAGACCAACTAAAATTTCAGCCACAACTGCCAGGAAAATTGAACAGGATGCAAAGAAAAATCCACAAACAACATCAGGTAAAATACAGGACTCAATGAAAACATGTGGTGTGGCTGTTTCAAAATGCACAATAAGAAGGCACTTGAAGAAAAATGTGCTGCATGGTCGAGTCACCAGGAGAAAGCAATTACTATGCAAATGCCACAAAGTATCCCACTCACAATACGCCAAACAGCACAGAGAAAAGCCTCAAAACTTCTGGCAAAGTCATTTGGAGTGATGAGACCAAAATTTAACTTAATACCATGTATTGCCCCCTTTAATATAAATGACAACGTGAAGTGTTTTGTGGTGTTTGTGGATGAGGCTCTTTATCTTCTCAGACGGTAAAGCTGCCCATTCCTCTTGGCAAAAAGCCCAGTTGTGGCTGAAATTTTAGTTGGTCTACCTTACCGTGGTTTGGTTTCAACAGAACCCCTCATTTTCCACTTCTTGATTAGAGTTTGAACACTGCAGATTGGCATTCTCTATGTTTTTATATCCCTTTCCTGTTTTATACAGTTCAACTACCTTTTCCCTTTGACAATTCTTTTGCTTTCCCCATGACTCAGAATCCAGAAACGTTAGTGCAGCACTGGATGAAGGATGCAAGGGTCTGTCAGGAGTCCAGAATCTCATTGACCTTTTATATACACACACTAATTACAAGCAAACAGATCACAGGTGAGGATGGTTACCTTTAATAGCCATTCAAACCCCTGTGTGTCAACTTGTATGCATGTTATCAGGCCAAAATCACCAGGGTACGTAAACTTTTGATCAGGGTCATTTAGGTAGTTTCTTTTGTCATTATGATTTAAAAAGAGTAAAACACAGTTGATTGATAATAAATAGCTTCAGCCAAACACTAAACGTGAGTGAAAAATGTTTTTGTGCTATCATTCATATTCTCTGAAAAAATGGCTGAGAAATCAAATTCTGCCAGGGTATGTAAACTTTTGAGAACTGTATCTAAACCAAAAAAAAAAAATAATAATAATAATAATAATTATATATTGCAGCCCAACAGTCCTTGATGTGGTGTCTGCCTTAAAGCAGAGCTCCACCCAAAAGGGGAAGCTCTGCTTGTTTGCACCCCCTCCCGCTCCACTGCCACATTTGGCACTTTATCTTGGGGGGAGGGGGGGTGGAGCAGGTACCCACAGTGATCCACGACTAGCCAGTTTCTTTTACCCAAGATGCCCGGCACCTGTACCTGACGCCAGTTGGCTCAGCTGTGGGCCTCATGCACTATGTTGGTTATCATGGACCTGTTTGTGTCATTCAGTGTTTGTCTCTTGTGAATTTCAAAGATCTAGTTATTTTGGTGGGAAGGCGGAGGAATATGAATAGTGGTTATCTGGTCCTGTAAAATACCCTGCACACCAAATACTTTCTTTGGTTCTAGATGATTTCTTATGTAATGTCACTTATACCTCAAGTTCCCCTGACAGTGACTTCACCCCAGCCATAATTTGTCAATTTTTTTTAGGACAACCCCTGGCAAGATAAGTTAACTTGTACATTGGCAGGGCTTTGTTAATCAGTACAATCCAGGTTCCCAGACCAGGGGGTCTGGATTCTTCCACTTCAGAACTATGCTTTTTCTTGCGTAGAAGAAAAGAAGTTGTAGTAGAGATTTTTTGTGATGTCCCAAGTTCGTACTCATCAAAGTTACCTAACAGACAACGGGTTGGATTGCAAATGTTAGGCAAGGCTAGTTTCTCTTCGATTAATGTACATATTTCCCTCCAAAAGTTTTGCACCACTGGACAGTCCCATACCATATGAAAGAAGCCTCCTCTATCCCCTCTACACTTCTGGCAATCTGGGGATTGGCGTCTCCTAACCTAGAATAATCGATGGGGCGTAGAATAGATCCTATGAAGATATTTTAGTTGAATCCACAGCAGCAATGACTCCAGCAAATTGGGATTCCACCACCTCCTCCCAGGCCTCATCTAAATCCAAGCCATGAGACCTCCCCTGCAGCCTAATTTTGTCCATTTGTGGCAAATTGCTTGGTACCAAAAGAGTAGTATCTGGAAATCAATTTTGTGTGGTCTTCAAGTATCAATTCTTTCTCCAGTTTTGAGGGAGATAGGCGTACTGCTCTCAAGCCAAACTGGGCTGCCACTGCGTGTTTAACCAGTTCAGATCCGCAATATAGCCAAAAGATGGCTACAGCACGGCTCTGAAATGCCCGGACGACGTCTATGGACGTCCTCCTTTGTGCAAGCTCCCAGCGCGCTCTCGCGGCCGCCGCACGCTGCATGGGCGTGCCCGCAGGTCGGGCGGAGACCCACCGATCACAATTGCCAGCTGCTGAATGGGGAACCGCCTATGTAAACACGGTGCTTCTCCGTTCTGTGAAGGGACATGACAGATCTACTGATCCCTGTCACTGGGATCAGTTAGATCTGTTATGTTGTCCCGACCAGCCCAGCCCCCACACAGTTAGAACACACCCAGGGAACACACTTAACCCCTTCACTGCCCCATTCAGGTTAACCCCTTCACTGCCAATGACATTTATACAGTAATCAGTGGACATTTAAAATTTCTGATCGCTGTATAAATGTCATTGGCCCCAAAAAATGTGTCAAAAATGTCCGACATGTCCGCTGCAATATCGCAGTCCCGATAAAAAAAAAAAAAAAAAAAAAGTAAAAACGCCATAAACTAATTCCCAGTTTGTAGACGCAATTACTTTTAAGCAAACCAATCAAAATACGCAGATTGCGATTTTGTTTTTTTACCAAAAATATGTAGAAGAATATATATCAGCCAAAACTGATGAATGTTTTGGGTTTTTTTTGGATATTATAGCAAAAAAGTAAAAAATATTGTTCTTTTTTCAAAATCGTCGCTCTTTGTTTGTTTATAGCGCAAAAAATAAAAACCACAGAGGTGATCAAATACCACCAAAAGAAAGCTCTATTTGTGGGGGAAAAAAATGAGAAAAATTTTGTTTGGGTACTACATCGAACGACCGTGCAATTGTCTTTCAAAATGCGACAGCGCTGAAAGCCTAAAATTGGTCTGGGCAGGAGGGGGGTTTAAGTGCCCAGTAAGGAAGTGGTTAAGTTGCCTATAAGAGAATAAAGCAGTAGAGGGCGCTCCCAGTTCTGCTTTAAGAACAGAAAAGGCCCTAAATTCTCCATTAACAAACAGTTGATGGGCGTACTTAAGGTCAAGCCTAGCCCAACACTGGACCTCAGACAATTTGTTCAATTTGCTGAGGTGTGGATTACACCACAAGGGGGCATCGAGTGATTTACTTAGTAACGTTCCCTGCAGCTTTTTGTTATACAGATAAAACATTTTATAAGAGAGTTTGAGGATTGCTGCCCCTTCTGCTGAGTATGGTCCATTCCTATAGAGTTTATTAAGCGCGTCAAATGAGCCCATCAATGCTGCCTGGATTGTAACTGCAGCATTAGGGAGATCTGGGAAAAAACAGGCATGAATATGTGTCAATTGGGCTGCCAAATAATAATCTTGTAACTCAGGCAGGGCTAGGGCTAGGGCTAGCCCCCCCCCCCCCCCTTTGGTAGGCAATTTTAAGGTGGCCAGAGATATTCTCGCAGGGCTGGAGCCCCACAGGAATGATGATAGGAGCGTATCGATTTCCGAGAAACGTTTTTTTGGGAAGGAATATCAGGGCCCGCCAGAACAAATACACAAATCTAGGGAGGTATATCATCTTAAATATATTGACTCTTCCCAGTAAATTCAGAGGTAAATTGGACCAAGTACCCAGAGTCTGTTTAGGGCTTTCCTGATTACATTCGAATTGAAACTCCTAAAGGTTTAACCTCATATTATATGGTTTTGGTAAATCTGAAGGGAAAAAAAAAAAAAAAAATCTAGAGAACACAGGACAGTATGTATCCAGCTTTAGAGATCCAGTTTTCCTACAGGAGTGCATTGGTACAGTTACCTGTGAACCTCGAGTGGCTATTTTTGTAAATGGAATTAGTCTCTGCAAATGGAAGTCCCACAGACGTCTATTGCTGCTACTCATTTAAATAAAAATATAGCAGGGGCGGGAAGCACCGAGCTATTGGTACTCCTGCACTCCATTCACAGTTTTAGGCTCCATTCACACTAATGCGTTTGATGCATTTTACAAAAATGCAGGGAATTTTTTTTTAACATGAGTTCCTATGGAGCATGTTCACATCAATACATTTTTGTGCGTCTGCGTCTTTAGAACGGGTCGGGACTTTTTTTCCTGCAAAATGCAGCGTTTTGAATGTAATAGACTTCAATTGGCATGCAAGAAAAATGCATGTGCTGCATTTTTGACGCAATTTTACCGCAATTTGCGTTTTTAAATCTGCCTAGCAACAAAATTAAAAAAAAAAAACAACGCAAAACGCAGTAAAAACTGCGGAAAGCACAGTAAAAACGCCGAAAAGCAAAATGCATAGATGTGAATCGAGCCTTAGTGGCAGGTCATATTTATGCATACACACACAGACGAACCATTAATATGTGAATTTTTCTTTCACATTTCACTTGCATCCACTTTTATTACATGTTAAAATGTCATCTGTGTTTTTATGAAAAACATCCTTTCACTAGTCAGTAAAAGCATTAAAATGTTTTATTAAGGGGTCTAAT
>BLSH010033090.1:714973-731428 GCA_018402905.1 Glandirana rugosa
CCCCCCCCCCCCCCCCCCCCCCCCCCCCCCCCCCCCCCCCCCCCCCCCCCCCCCCCCCCCCCCCCCCCCCCCCCCCCCCCCCCCCCCCCCCCCCCCTAGTTAGGAGGCAGTGTACTGTGGCAAATTCTGGATCATGTAGAGCAGTGATAAGCGGTCCTCCAGCTGTTGCAAAACTACAAGTCCCATCATGCCTCTGCCTCTGGTCGTCATGCTTGTGGCTGTCAGAGTCTTGCTATGCCTCATGGGACTTGTAGTTCTGCAACATCTGGAGGTCCGCTAATTGCATATCCCTGATGTAGAGCAAAGCTAGAAATCTTTGGCAAGTACATAGTGTGAGATTCTACACTGACCATCAAGGTAATAAGGGAATTTACAATGATCACCAATGTGAAGGGGGATTTACACTGACCACCAATGTGAAGGGGGAATTTGCACTGACCACTATGTATTGGGGGATTTTACGCCTCCCACCAATATAAAGAGGGATTTCTACACTGACACCAATGTAATAGGAGCATTTACACCAACCACCAGTCTAAGGGGGAATAAATAATGACCTCCATGTAAGGTGACACTTCTACACCGACCACCTACGTAAAGGGGGATTTACACTAACCACATGTGAAAGGACAATTCTGCACATACCACCAATGTAAAGAAAATGTACACTGATCATCAATGTAATGAACAATTTACACTGACAACCAATGTAATGGGGTATTTTATATCAACAACCAATAAAGGGGGATTTCTACACTGGCCACCAATGTAAGGGGTGATTTACACTCACCAAAAATTTAAAGACCACCTTTAAACTGACCACCAACATAATGGGGATTTACACTGACCACTAATGTAATGGGGTCTATGGGAATGTGTGACTATTCTTCCAGAAGCGCATTTGTGAGGTCAGGCACTGATGTGGACTGGAAGGCCTGGCTCGCAGGCTCCACTCTAATTCATCCCAAAGGTGTTCTATCGGGTTGAAGTCAGGACTCTGTGCAGGCCAGTCAAGTTCTTCCACCCCAAACTCGCTCATCCATGTCTTTATGGGGAGGGAATGAGAATGTATATATGTATGCATCATATGATTCCATTGAAGATGCATTATGCAAATAGTGAAAAAATATATATATATTTGTATAGCCATAAAAGCCACCTTGAATAGATTCTATGGAAAAATATGTAGGATAGCATCCAAACATATAATGTGGGGTGCACACACCCAAAATGTGCCTAACCCCTAACATCCTCCCCGATCATAATCGGGTCGGATGTTCAAACTACTTCAAAAACAAACTAGTTTAAAAATATGACGTTATGGTGGCTATTAAGAGATATAAGTCATAGATGGAAGAGGTCAAAAAGTAATAACTCCCCCATTGGCTCCAATAAAAAGGATACATACAAGCCCATGAATCATCAATGAAAGTTCAAACATTGCACATTGAACTGCAAAAAGTGGAGAAAGAACACAAATATGGCGCAGATTCGGCCTCCCACATAAGAGACGGCGGCTAACACCCTGCCTGCCATCTTTCTGCTTAACTAGAGCCGAATCGCGCCAATTCTCTGCGTGGTGAACACCGCGCTGTGCAACGACGTCATGACGTGGACGCGTCAAATGATGCAATGCATGAGCGCGGGCCGTGAACCACGCGGGGAGTGGGCGGACCCGTGGAGCCGGCATCTCGGCTGCCAAGCAACCGAGACGCTGCCTTCCAATAATCAAAACGACCTGAAAACAAAAACTCCCCCAGAGAGGGGAGTGGCCATTCATCACCCCAAGTCGCCAACCTACATCACGCAAGGTCCCAGAACGGGTCCCCAGAGGTCAATCTGCACGGCGCCACCCCATGAATGAAGCAAGGGGGGGCGTCATGCAGGAGGACCCCTCCGACGCAGAAAGGGAAGCAGGAAGCCCCGGGATGCCTCCCGGGGGATACCCACCTCCCACATAAACCCAGCCCCCTCAAAGAGATCGGGGGCCTGGGTGCGCCAGGCGGTAAGCGCCGGCCCCCATTTGCTGCAGGGGACGAAAAGGGACCCGAGGGCCCGAGAAGAAGAAAAAAAAAAAAAAAAAAAGGGAAGGAAACCAGAAGAAAAAGGAGAAGAAAACCACCACAACTGGACGAAGGACCTCCAAACGCGGCACATCGCCCAAGTCTGTAGATGCGGGCCAAAGACTGAAAAACAGAGGAGGCAACACACACAATTCCAGACGTGTTAGTAATTATATCAATGAAGTCTAATTTTCGCCCAGATACAGTACATCAGACCTATAGAAGTCAAACAGTACATGCCCACAAATTCTCATATATAAGGCCTCTCCCGGGTGGTAACCTACATGTTGTCCTTGTCCCAACCACCCGAAGCAAAGCCCTCCAAGATGGGTCTAAAACTAAGATGCTCATTAATGCCAGGGGGGGGGGACGTGGCCTGAAGGGCCACTATCCAGCGTGATTCACACTGTAATAGATCCTAATCCCAGTATCCACCCCTGGCACTTGGATGTACACGATCCAAAATAAGAAAAGAGAACCTGGGGCACCGACCCTGATGGCATCTCAGGGTATGTCGTCCCAGAGGTGCCTAAGGGTTAGCAGTTTTTATGTTTGCAACGTGTCTCAGTGCACGTTTGGAAAATTCTTGTATTGTTTTGCCAACGTAGAACCCCCCACACTGACACACCAAAAGTTATACCACGTAGGGGGTCCTAAAATTGGCAAAATGCTGGGGTTTATAAAGGGCCCCATTCAGGGGTATTACCGACTTCTGGATGTTCATGTATATTACATATTGAGCAACCTCCACATGTGTAGGTGCCCCTGCGCTTACATGGGTCATTGCGAAAAGGACCTACTGACCAATTGGTCCTTCAATGATCGTGCACATCGATACGTAATTGCCGGGGTAGGGGGCAAATGGGGTTTGAGTGAAGGATCTGATGTTAGTTGGTGCCAATGTATTTGTATAATTGCTTTAATCAGCCTGTGTTGTCTGTTGTATCTAGTAATAATCCTTTGATTATGAACCCATTGATATGGGTGGTGGTCCTTAAACTCTATACGTTTGCCTGTGAGAAGGGACGGAGCCGCCGTACAGCGGCTCCTGTCCATTCACACAGAGCAGCAGCTACCCGGGGGAGGGAGGGGGAGCAGGGGAAAAGATCCCCGTTCAGTGCAGAACACACCTCTGTGTTAGATGCGTTCTCATTGAACTTAATAGGCTGGGAATTCGCACCGTACTGCACAGAAAACGCACACGTTTTCTGTGCAATGCGGAGTGCGAATTCACCGCAAAAATGTGAACCTGACACATTGAAAACAATGTGTTTTCAAGTGTCCTGCCAATTGGATGCAGTGTAAGCCGTATCCAATTCGCATAGGTGTAAACCCAGCCTTAAAGTCCCACTCAGAGGGTTCGGTTCGGTATATGTGAAACTTTTATACCAAAAATGAAAAGAAACGCCATTGCTGTAATTTGTTAGCGGGAGCCTAAAAAAGGAAACCAATGCAGCCACCACATCTAATGATTGGTAAGTTGCATAATATTAAATTTTTGGTTTTGGGTTTAATACGGCTTTAAGGATATTAGTGAGTAACACAATGCTCTCCCACTTGTCAGCATAGTTTGTGATATGAATGTTTGAACTATTCCTATTACCAATATTTGGACAAGTCCATCACATTGCTGCCAAGTAAAGAAGTTACTCTTGCAATAAGAAGCCTCTGTGTGATATTCTACTGAGAGTGATGTATTAAGTACAACCAATGCCTTGGGTGAAAAGTTTTGTGATTTACTGGTGCAAACCTGGTAGGTCTCTGGAATGGGTGGTGATAGAGGAAATCCCCCCCCCCCCCCCCCCGGTGTGAGAGAAAACCCCTTCATGTATCAGGTGGCCCGGGTCCCCATGTCACATGAGCCCTGGGTGGTTGGTTGGACTTCTTGAGTTTCTATCTGGACCATGGAAAACATAGGTCTATGTAAGCATACTCCGTGTGTGAAGGGATTAAAATGTACTGTGACCAGGGGTGGGATGTAATGAGGAGGTCTAGGACCTACATCCATGCACATAAAGTGAATGGGTTTGGGTGGAGAATACACTTGATGCCTTGAAGACCCTGTATGTAGGTGTGGCCTGTGTGTGTGTGTGTGTGTGTGTGTGTGTGTGTGTGTGTGTGTGTGTCATCCCCGTAGAAAGTTTGGGTACCCTGCCTTACACACTGTCAGAGGTGGATGCATGGTTTAGACTTTTAGATAGCTGGCCAACAGGACAAGGTGTGGGCAGGAAGGGCGACCAATGGTTTACTGTAGGGATGGGAACAGGAGTAGTGGATAGCGGCATTGATTTTGACAAGTGAGTGACTGCTGAGGGTAGGATCCCTTAGGCTTGCCCTGGGCACTGGATGACTATGTCCCGGCACGGATGCCCACATGTACTGCTGCTTTGGCTGCCCACTCTTTCCTCCCTGCTATGAGTATCCTGGAGAATTGTGCAAAAAGAGAGAAGGAAAAGGACTAGAAAGCCCAGAATCTAGGGCAGGCCAGAGGCTGCTGTTGTTGGAGGGATCACCGAGCGTATGCAGGGACTGTGTTCTGAAACAGAGAGATCCAGTGAGCTGCGAAAGAAGACTTCTGCACCCAGAATGTCTGTAGAATCACTCTAGCTGCAACAGTGATGAGAGCCACAACCATCACCCCAGAGACTGCAGGAGGCAACCTAAATGTGCATCCAGTGTTTCAGATACCCTCAAGAGGGAAGAGGCTCCATGAACTTCTGAGTGGTGAAAGGCCGCTGGCCACCATCTTTGCTGCACTTCTATTTAAAAAGACAGTTTCACCCCTTTTAGGAGCCAGGGATTTGTTTGAAGATTACTTCCCTTTCTGTTTGAAACTCTAAAATCCTATTTATAAGCACTCCCATGCAGTTTTGGGCTCCGACAGGAATACCATTGGACAGTGTGAGCTAATAAGGAGGGGCTGTGACTTTTAGCCCACGAGTATACTGTGTATAACATACATACACAGTATATATCCTGTATTTAGGGCTCCACCATATATCAAAGCCTACGAGGTGTGGACTTTGCCCCTTTGAGCCAGGTTTCGGTTACCCTGTCAGAATACGTTTGATAATATCTTTCTTGTGAATTATTATTGCAACTGCTATTGATTACTGTTATTGTCACTGTTATTTACTCTGCCAGGCGTGCCGCCCAAATAAAATGTTTATTTCTCCAGTCTTGCTGTGTTTATGGGTATTGTATTGCCTGAAAGAAGGTTATTGCTAGAAAACAGAGAATCCAGTCATCCAGCGGCTTCTTTGGGGGTAGCACTACATTGGAAAAATTAAATTGTTTTAAAGTACGCACCAGTCTACCTTAATCCCTTTTGTCTGTAAGCGGATCTCAAAATCTAGGTGTATAGAACTTTCATATATAAAGCAACTGAAAATCCTCCAGCATATCTAAAGCCAAGCGCAAACATTTAATACGATGTACAGTCATTAGATGTGGTGGCTGCATTAGTTCTTTTCACCTGGTGATCCCGCCATTAGCACACTTCCTGTTCTAGGGTGATGAGACTCACCATACAGTTTCTACTGAGAAGCAGCATCGTTAGCCTAGGACAGGATGTATTTTAGGACTATAGAACACCTTGTCCTCTTTTCCATAACATAGGGGAGAATATGAACTATTTGTTTAGTATTTCACACAGTTGATGTATTTAGTTGTATGACAGTGTACATTGCCTATGTTTGGGCTCATTTGCACTTGCTTCAAAACGTGATATAGGACAGGCTTTTTTTTTTTTTTTTTTTTTTTTTAAAGACAACCAAAGCACCAGTCATTAAATAAAACAATTACCTTACAGTCCTGTTTACACAATGTGTTTGCTTTGCTTCAAAAAATGATACCCCAATGTCGTTTTCTTGGTGCTTCAAAGCATCTACCTAGCCTCCATAGAAGTCTATGACAGCACTCCTTAAAGTACCTGAAGCTTTGTGGGGCATCAGCAGAGCTGGGGGTACTACTGAGCAGGGAATAAGCTGAATTAGGGTACTAAAAAGCTGGGGATCTGCTGAATGAGGGGACTAATAAACTGGGGACTTGCTGAACAGGGTTTACTACTGGGCCCCTTTAAAACAAATAAAAAATCAACACACAAAGGGCATTTGCGAGGCTTAAAAAAGCAACAAAAGCAAAACATATGAAAGAAAGCAGTAGGCACTTTAATGTGTGTTAAATTCAAAGCAAGTGTAAATGAGTCCTTATGCTTAGTTTTGAGATTATGCTTACCAACTAGAACACTTATTTTTATATATTGGTTAGATGGTAGTGCAATTTGCTTTTACTCATAGACAATGGGTTAGAGTCAGGCTAATTTTAGGTGGTTGGAAACTGGCAAAAGCTCCCTTGCACGTGCATTTGCAATGCACACCATTATAACCCCCCCTTGTGAGACGCCAGTATTTAATTAACCACTTCAGCTCCGGAAGGTTTACCCCCCCTTCGTGACCAGGCCATTGATACTGCATTGTGTTACTTTAGTTGACAATTGCGTGGTCGTGCGACGCTGTACCCAAATAAAAATGATGTCCTTTTTCCCCACAGAGCTTTCTTTTGGTGGTATTTGATCATCTCTACTGATTTTATTTTTTGCAAAAACAGGCAGACAGAAAAAACTCTATATATTCTACTTTCTGCTATAAAACACACCCAATAAAAACATGTAAAACATCTAAATTCTTCAGCAGTTTAGGCCAATATGTATTCTGCTACATGTTTTTGGTAAAAATAAATCCAAATAAGCGTATATTGATTGGTTTGCGCAGAAGTTATAGCGTCTACAAACTATGGAATGTTTTTATTTATTTATTTATTTTTACTAGGAATGACGTAGATCAGCAACTTATAGCAGGACTGCAACATTGCGGTGAACAAATCGCACACTAAATGGCACTTTTTGGGGACCAGTGACACCAATACAGTGAGCAGTGCTAAAAAAATATGCAGTCACAGTACTAAGGACACTAGCAGGGAAGGGGTTAACTTCAGGGGCGATCAAAGTGTTAAATGTGTGGTGGGTGTTAACTGCGGGAAGACAGAGATCCATGTTCCTGCTTAGAAACACAGGATCTCTGTCTTCCCTTGTCACAGAACAGCGATCTGCCTTGTTTACATAGGCAGACTGCTGTTTTGCCTCTGTTGGGAATGACCGGCCGGTCTACATGGACCCACTGATTGGCTCCCGCTGTGTCCAATCACAGTGGGAGCTGTTCGCCGGTCACGTGTGCACCACAAACCTAGAAGAGGCGATCACATACAGGTACAGGATTTCACCTGTAGGAGCCGCCACCCTGCAGTATATATACACAGGACAGTCGGCAAGTGGTTATACAATGAGAAGTGACCACAGGAGACAGAGAAGAGGGATTTGTGTCCTGAAGTGTACTCCAAGATAGGGAATTTACAAGTTGGAATTCCCATTATCGTAATGGGCGAGTAGGGGTAGGCAACAACATTCCAAACAGAACTTTCAATAGGCTCCCAAAAAGAGGGTTAAGGAAGCCAAAAAAACACTCAGATGAGAGCCTGAAGCACCTTGCAGCCACAGTTTGCATCATCGAAGGGCTGGAAAACATGTGAACAGAAGACCAGGTGGCAGTCTTGCAAATCTGGGATGATGCTGCTTGATGTTGGAAAGCCCAAAAGACCTGGTAGGTAGAGCTCTGATAGGGAAAGGAGAAACCCTCTACTTAAAGGAGGGCGTAGATCCTGGAAAAGGGTTGTCTGATCCACCTGGCAATGATAAGGTGGGATGTCCTCTATGAGAGCCTAGAAGCACGAAAAAAAAAACACAGTCTTACGAATAGAAGCAGTTGTTGCCAGGCAGACCATGACAGCCCTAGCAACATTCAACCAGAGTAGGTAAAATTTCCTTGGTGTGTTTAGGAGGACAGAAAGAAGGGAGGAGGCCATCCTCATTGAGATTGAAAGGAGAGGGCACCTTGGGTAGAAGAGAAGGTCCTGGTCTCAAAACCACTTTGTCGTTTGTCATACAAGAAAAGACTCTTTACAAGAAAGGGCCAAGAAAAAAATATGCCTAGCAGATGTAATGGCCACCAGGAAGGAAACCTTATATTTGAGACCTCCAAAAGTAATATCTATAATTAGATCAAAAGGGAATCTCTGAAGTACAAAGAGTATTAGGCTGAGATCTCAAGGTGACATAGGGGGTTGAATTCAGAGATTTATGTGAGAAACACCATGAGGAAAAGTCTCCATTAAAGATTGCAAAGCAATAGGTTTCTAGAAGAGGATGTATATGGCAGAATATACATTCTTGGGGGAACTGAAGGCCAGTTGTGGGTCCAGACCAGACTGAGGAAAGGCCGATTACGAACAAGAGTATTCCCTGGGACTCAGCTGTGTGTCCTAGCACCAGACAAAATAAGCCTGTTGTGTGCTACAACAGATTTTGCAGGAGATATATTTTCTCACTCCGATTAGGATGGGGATAACAGAGCATATACCCCTATCTTTTACCACCTGGGTTTCAACAGCCATGCTCTTAAAGCCAGACACTGAAAAGCAGGGTGGAATAGTGGGCATTGCACCAGGAAGTCTGCTTTGTTTGAGAGAGGCCAATAATTGTCTGCGCAGGAAGGATGTGGCACACAGCCGTTCTCAGAAATCTTGCAATTTGGTGCAATTAGGATCACAGGAAGCCCTTTCTACCTCTTGCGAAACAGTTGAGGGAGAATTTTATTGGAGAAAAGGTACAGATAAACCTAAATGAAGTCCAAGGAATCCTGGCTATGAAACGGTTCCGCTTGTTGTTGAACTTGGAGGCTAGGATGTTCACATCTGGTTTTCTCCACCTTTGACATATTCTGGGAGATCTTATGGTGTAGAGGACACTACTCTGGGTATAGGTGTTATTGGCAGCTTAGGAAACCTGCCTGCCAGTTGTCCACAACAGGGATGAGGACAACAGAGAGAACTAGAATGTGAATTTCCACTCAGGAAGACATAAAATGTGTTTCTCATAGGGCACTTTGACTTCAGGTGCCCCCTTGATGGTTTACACGGTCCACTGCTGTGGCATTGTCCGATTGTACCCTGACTGGGTGACCCAGCAGAAGAGGGGTACAATGTTAACAGCTCTGAGTTTCAGAATGTTGATGAAGATTCTCGATGCCTCCGAGGACCATTTAGGCAGTTAAAAATCCCTCCCACCCACTAGACTGTAAGGCTGGTATCTTTTGTCACCACTTTTCAGGTCATGGGAAGGAATGGCCTTCCCGACTCCAGGTCAGAGTTGGAGATCCACCATGCCCGTAAAAGATCTGCCTGGCTGAACAGACGCATAGGACGATCCGCAGGGTTGAGTTGAAGAGACTGAAAACTGGGCAAAGGGGACTGCCTCAAAAGGAGGCTACCATTAGACTTAGAACCCTCAAAGAGAAGCAAACTGAGGGGTGCCATTTGGATTTGGGCCCACGTGTGGGACTTTAAAGAAGGTTTAGAGAAACTGAATTGTCCTTTGGATGATGGTAGAAAAGGTTGTGGTTGAGAAGGCCTTCAGAAGGTCGTCCAAGTATCTTGTGACATTAATGCCTTGGGTTTGCAAAAGCCCCCCTTTGGTTTTGGGACTGTTAATAGTTTTGAGAAGAGGGCAGACATAAAAATTCTATTTTGCACCTCTTTGAAATTATAGATTGGATCCAGAAACCTGGGAGATCTCAGATACAGACTGGCGCAAATGCCAATAGATTTCCCCCCACTCTGAGGAGTGTGGGTGCCACTTCATTGTGAGGCAGGTTTGGTGGGCTTAATAGTCCAAGGCTTGTGACGAAAAGAAGTACTAAGCCTTGAGTTTGAGGTTGACACCTGGGGTGAGCTAAAAGATAATTTTCTCTGAGCAGAGGTAGTAGTTGTAGGAGTAGGAGACGTAAGCTTCTTCTATAGGGAGCCTCTTACACACAGGTTCAGAAGACCAAGCTTTAAATCACAAGATACTGTGCATATGCACAAATTACAGACGTTAGATTACATTAGATACTTGGCAAATTTCATTTTCTAGAGTGTCAACACAAAACATTAGGTAAGAGGGCTTAATCAGCTACAATTGTTAAGAGAATGGTGTCATCGAAGGCTGGGTCATGTTCACTATTTATTTGTCTTGTCCAGTTAGTAACCATCTGGCAAATAGACATGGCAGCAATTGCTGGCTGCAGGGCTAGACCTGCAATGGCAAAGAAGGCCTTTAGGAGGGCTTCAAAACACCCATCAACAGAAAACTTAATAAAAGGCACATCCTTAATATGAAATGAAAGTCTTTATTAAGGACTGAAATTAAATTGTCTACTACTGGAACAGACAATTTTTTCTCAAGTTCCTTTTCCATATGCAACAATGAGGAGGAGTAATTAACCTTTCAGGATTAGGCCAATCCTCTTATAATGCACTTTAAGTTTGTAAATTGATGCTAGCCTCTTAGTGCCTATAGGGGAGACCAAGAGACAAGTAATTTCACGTGGCTCATAAAATGCATGGGGTTAAAAACTTCTCTGCAGATTCGGCTACAAGATCTGCATTCCCATCACCTTAAATGGTTTAGAGCCACCATCATTGATTCATGAAAGGGTCAAGGGAGTGAGGAGATGTAGCATTTTGGGCCCCTGGAAAGCAAGGTTCAAGTGGTGCTGAATGTTTTCAGAAGAATTCAGACATAGGGGCAGAAAACTGTACCTTTGTCAGACAGGGCCCATAGCACACGCCTGAGAGGAAGCTAAAGGCAGAGGATGGGAGTGGTGTCATAATAAGACATTGCTCCAATACAAGGGAACAGCTATCACCCTGTAGGTGATCCGCAGAATACATGTTAGTCAGCCCTTTTGTTCCAGCTGCGTTGCGAAAATTAAGGAATCCCTGGTAGAGTACTCATGGAATGGTATGTAGAATGCGGCTTTTCATGCCCAGAATGCAGAACTGCTAAAACCAAAGTGCTAAACATGAGCCTGTGTCTTTGTAGAAGAAGGCATCAGGAAGAGTAGAAAAAGTGTTGTGGCCATTTTCACGACATATGGCAGGAAGACGCACATTAGGCAGGAGTATCGCGACCAATTTGATAGAAGGAAAAAAGAAAGAAACACCAATTTAAAAAAAAAAAATAGATATTACTTTTTGCACTAAATGTTAGTGACAATTACAACAGGGAGTAGAGACTAACTCCAGGGAGGACAATGCCAGGGAGTAGTGACTAACTCCATCTTCCTCTGCTCAAGCAGCTGCATTGTGCCAAGCACTGTGGTGTTTTTTTAAAAGTCAAAAACTGGTCACAAAATACAAGAAAACTCTCTATCTTATCCATGTTGCTTGACCTGTTAAGGGCCCTGGCTTCACCTATGACAGTGGGTGAACCCTTAAAGGGGTCTTCAGGGTCTGGGAATCATAGAGATGGACCACGGCCCAAGACCTGTGCTGCACCTTGCCGCTAGCTATACACATTGCACCACATGCCAAGGTGAGTGCCTAACCCAGGATCCAGTGCCCAAATGAATGTTACAGGCTGGCAAACCCAGTGAGGTTTGAGTATGGTCCCCAAGGTAGACACTGTGGGGTATAGATTTGGAAACTGCTATAAGGGCAATAAGCAGTCAGATATTAATAGAAGTATTGGAAGAAATAAGGAATGTTGGGAAAAACTCCAAAAGAAGTCAGTCCATCACCTAAGGACACTACCAAAAAGGGGCTTCCAGATTCTGATAAGCCCACAGACCCCCACAATCACAGCCCATGGTTGTGGGGAAGAGGCCCTTGTCCCCATCAACATAGAGACAAAGTGCTTTGGGGTGGGAGGGGCAGAGTCGCCTCTGCCCAAAAGCGCCCCCACAATGTTAAGGCCATGCAGCCTGATGTGGTTCAGGGGAGGCGCTCACTTGTCCCCTCACTTCCCTGACCTGCAGGGCTGCATGCTCGGATAAGGGTCTGGTATGGATTTTGGGGGGGAACCCGCCATTTTTAAAAAAAATGTTGGTGTGGGGTTCCCCTCCAAATCCATACCAGACTCAATGACTCACCGGTTGTTAAGGATGTGGTGGGCAGCTTTCCAGCCTACTCCTTAGCAACCAGCTATACAGCGTGTTTAAAGAGAAAAAAAAAATGCAAAACGCATGAAAACTGCATGCAAAAACACATCAAAAATGCATGTTTAAAATTGCAAAGCGCATTACACAAAACATGCTTAAAAACCACATCACCTGCATAGAGGTGAACCTAGACTTACTGAGTATGCAGCATCTTTATTTTGTATTCCTCACCTTTGTTCCAGTTTAAGCTGGTGCAATGACCACTGCCCCAGGTTTCCTACTTAAAGCAGTACTAAATCCAAAAGCAAATGTTTAATATATCGCAGCTTACCATTTCTTAGCTATGATGGCTGCATTCATTTTCTTTTTTTAGGCTCTTTCTTTCGTCTCTTTTCATCTGGTGATCCAGCCAGCAAGTCTGTTTTTCAAAAAGCACAAGTTCTCCAGCAGAATGTATAAGATTAAATGGGTGAGACAAACCATTTAACACTGGCAAGGGTGTTTAAATGATCAGCTTTTATTTCTTCATATAAAACATTTATCCCAAAAGGGAAAAAAAATGATTATAAAGTGTAAGCTGGGGTTTGGCTTCAATTTGTTACGGTGTTTAAATCTGCTAATATATTTAACACGACCCCCCCGATTGACAATGCTGCTGCCAGTGTGGTGCCTCACTAATAGAGGAGGTATGTTACTGGCCTAGATCACTAGGTAAAGACAGAGAGGGGAAAAAGCCAAAGAAAAGAAAACTGACGCAGCCACCACATTTAATGATTGGTAAGCTGCAATACACTGTATTACATTTTTAGTTTGAGTCGTTTAATACCACATTAATCATGGCTTCTTTCTCTTTAAGGCTGGGTTCACACTATCCGACAAAAAAACGGTCCTACTTTGATCCTACACTGCTGTGCGATTTACGGTCCTACATGGGGTCAAAGTCGGACCGTTTGTCTGTGAACAGGGATCCGACTTTGATCCCGACAATGCCAAGCACTTTGTGCTCTGGGGATCTTGAAGGGGAACTCCACGCCAAATTTAAAAACATGGGGGCCCCCAGATGCCGGCCCCCCACCCTATGTAAATGAGTATGGGGTACATCGTACCCCTACCCATTTACCTGGAAAGAAATATGTACACAAAAAAACACACAGCTTTTTAAAATATTTTATTAAATCTGCTCCGGCGGTCTTCTCCCCTCTCCGGTGTCTTCTTTTCTTCGGCTCTTTTGCGGGGTCTTTCATCTTCTGAGGGGTCTTTTCTTCTCCTTCTCTCCGGCGTCTTCTGCTCTTTTTGCCGGTCTTCTCCGCTGTCCTCTTCCCTCTCTTCTTCTTCTTTTTCCCATGTTGACACGACGCGTTCTCCTTCACGAATGCCCTCGCCGCTCTGTGCTGTGCCTTATATTGGCATGGGGCGTGGCAACCAGATGACATCACCTGGAGGTCCAGCCCCATATAAGGTCACATCCAGGGGGGGGCGGAGCTGTGACCTCATATGGGGCGGGACCTCCAGGTGATGTCATCTGGTTGCCACGCCCCATGCCAATATAAGGCACAGCACAGAGCGGCGAGGGCATTCGTGAAGGAGAACGCGTCGTGTCAACATGGGAAGAAGAAGAAAAGAAGAAGAAGAAGGAGAGGGAAGAGGACAGCGGAGAAGACCGTCAAAAAGAGCAGAAGACACCGCAGAGAAGGAGAAGAGAAGACCCCTCAGAAGATGAAAGACCCCGCAAAAGAGCCGAAGAAAAGAAGACACCAGAGAGGGGAGAAGACCGCCGGAGCAGATTTAATAAAATATTTTAAAAAGCTGTGTGGTTTTTTGTGTACATATTTCTTTCCAGGTAAATGGGTAGGGGTACGATGTACCCCATACTCATTTACATAGGGTTGGGGGCCGGCGTCTGGGGGCCCCCATGTTAAAGGGGGCTTCCAGATTCCGATGAGTCCCCGCCCACAGACCCCGACAACCACCGACCAGGGTTGTCGGGAAGAGGCCCTTGTCCTCATCAACATGGGGACAAGGTGCTTTGGGGTGGGGCCCTGCCCCAAAGCACCCATACTCCCCATGTTGAGGGCACGGGGCCTGGTATGGTCCAGGAGGGGCGCTCGCTCGTCCCCACCCCCTTTCCTGGCCTGCCGGGCTGCGTGCTCGGATAAGGGTCTGGTATGGATTTTGGGGGGGACCCCATGCTGGTTTTTCGGCATGGGGGTTTCCCTTAAAATCTGTACCAGACCAAAGGGCCTGGTATGCTCCTGGAGGGGGACCCCATGCCAGTTTTTTCTTTAAAAATATGGTGTGGAGTTCCCCTTCAAGATCCCCTGAGCACAAGTTGCATGCCAAAGTCGGATCAGTGAAGACACTGATACGACTTTGATCCGACTTCAATGCCTTTCAATGGGCTGAAGTAGGATTAAAGTCTGACAAAAGTAGTACAGGAACCTTTTTCAAAGTCGGTCCGACTTTGAAAAACACATGTGGGAGCAGTTAAGACGGCTCTCATAGGGAATCATTGTTTTTGTGACGTAATGCGACTTGTGCTCTTCATGTCGGTCCGAGAATCGGACTAGTGTGAACCCAGCCTTAGTGTCTTTAGGAGTCACTCCCCTGCCCCTCCGTCCATTCTCCAAGCTAACAGATTGGTTTGAGACTACACTGTCCACTGTTCATTTTTTTCCTGTGAAGACCAAAAAAATCACGTTAGCAATAGAAGCCAGCAGCATTGACAGCTGTATACTGCATGTGCTGGGATAAGAATTTTCACAAATAGTTGACTGGGTAATGTGTATTTTATTGTGATCAATGTGTTAAACTAAAAAACACTGAGAGAGTTTAATATGAATTTAAAATAGGACTATAGGCAATTTTTTTTTCATTTTGGATAGAGCAAGGAGGGTTATAACCTGTTAGATTTTTTTTTTTTTCACCATCTTTGTCCCACTGCAGACATTTCTCTTCACTTCCTGTCCCATAACCAAACAGGAAGTAGGAGGAAATCCCTGCAAATTAGGGGAATTCCTTGGGGACCCCCTACATAACCAGAACTAGTGTCACCATTGGAAGATTTCCCTCTATTACCTTTCTGGGGACAACCCAAAATGTGGGATTTTCTTTTATTTTCACTGATAATGGTAAATAGGACAAATATGGTCAATCTTCTTGCTAGGTAAAGTTTTGCCTTTAGTTATACTTTAAGTTAGCTGAGATAAGAATAGATGTGTGTGTATATACATAGTTCTATTTTTTTATAATTAAAATATCATTAGTAGGTGAACTGTTAATTTCCCCTAGCCAATGATTCGATTAAGACTCTAGGCCAGACATAATATAGTTGTTAGCACTGACACTTATTATGAAGCTGAAAGTGGTTATAAAGGCAGAAGGTTTTCTTTTTTTATCTTACTGCATTCTATGCAGTAAGATAAAAAATCTTCTGTGTGCAGCAGCCCCCTAATACTTACTTGGGCCTCATCTCTATCCAGCGATGTTGCAGGAGAGACTCGGCTGTCCGGGACTCTCCCTCCCCATTGGCTCAGACACAGCAGCAGAGCACCATTGGCTCCCGCTGCTGTCAAATAAGGAGAGAGGGGCCTAGCAGTGGCTCTGTGTCTGAATGGACACACACAGCTGTGGCTCGGCTCGGGTGCCCCCATAGCAAGCTGCTTGCTGTGGGGGCACTTGTCAGGTGGGAGAGGCCAGAAGGGCCGAGGGGGACCTGAGAAGAGGAGGATCTGGGCTGCTCTGTGCAAAACCACTGCAGCAGAGCAGGTAAGTATAACATAGAACAAGCGGCGCCCCAATAAGTGCAGTAGAGGCTTGTTCCTCTACAAGCACCGCTTGTTCTGTTTTCTCCCAACAGAGTCACTTCTGCTCCGTCAGCTGGCTGCCCCACAGACGTCTCCACATACCTGGATCTCTCTCCCTGCCTCCTCCTTTCCCCCCGGTGCTCAACTTCTGGATGCACACAACCCCCCACTCCTGTGCCTGGCTCCGTAGTACCATCAGAGACACCTGAAAGCGCTACATCTCCCTCCTATCTCGGTAAGTATAACATGTTTATTATTTTTAAGCAAAAAAAAAACAGAAGTAATAGACTAGAACAAGAGAAGAGATATGGAAGGCTATTTGTATTGTAGCATGTTTGCTGTAAAATTAAAGCAAAAAAAGAACACATTCATACAACATAAAAATTGCATGTATATAAAGCTCTAATGTACTTTAAAAACAGGCATTAAGACGGCGGGGGGGATTGTGCCTAGCATTCGGCTTTAACCACTTACCCACTGGGAACTTAAACTCCCTTCCTAAGCACCAGACCAATTTTCAGCTTTCAGCGCTCTCACATTTTGAGTAACAATTAC
>BLSH010033090.1:741744-756478 GCA_018402905.1 Glandirana rugosa
CGTTCCCCATCGCCAAAAATTATCAATAGAACGACTCCAGGGCCATCAGCTACGTACCAGAGTCTCTGGCCAGGAAAAATAGTTGTTTCTTATAAGGGCGAGGTCGTCCCCTGCACCTACCGGCCTACTTTGGGAAGAGGTCTAAAAGTAGATCCATCCGGAACTCCCGGAACTCGAGGGGGAGTCTCTCGCCCAATTAGGCTGGCTTTCCATGAAGACGTGGACCATCGTTAAGTTACCCCGTTAGCATCCGGGCCACACCTCCGTTGAACAGACGGGGAAGGACGACTTATGCAGGTCCTTTAGCACTATTCGACTCCCTTGACGTAGAACCCACGGGAGCCTTCTCCCTCTGTCTTATGTCTGGATTCCGACCCTGACCAGGAGACCCAAGATGCAGTTCCCTCAGCTTATCACGATTTCCTGGACGTATTCAGCAGGAAGGGGCAGACAAGTTGCCTCCACACCGGGCCTACGATTGCCCCATTGAATTGCTACCAGGTGCAGAAGTACCTTTCGGTCGGATTAACCCGCTCTCTGAGGGGGAGCTCAAGGCCCTCAAGGCCTACCTAGATGAAAATCTGGAGAAGGGTTTCATCCGGCCATCCACGTCCCCTGCTGGAGCGGGAATATTCTTTGTTGATAAAAAGGACCGGTCTCTGAGACCATGCATCGACTACCGGGACCTCAGCAAGATAACTATTAAAAACCGCTACCCCTTGCCCCTGGTACCTGAGCTGCTCCAGCGACTGGGCGCTGCTATTTTCTCCAAGCTAGACCTCCGTGGGGCATATAACCTCATTCGCATCCGCAAGGGTGACGAATGGAAGACTGCTTTCAGAATGAGATTCGGCCATTATGAATACCTCGTGATGCCCTTTGGGCTCTGCAACGTCCCGGCCACCTTTCAGCATTTGGTAAATGATTGTTCAGGGATTACCTAGACCAGTTCGTCATAATCTATTTGGATGACATCCTAATTTTTTCCTCATCCCTGGAAGAACACCGCAGACATGTCAAGTGTGTTCTGGGGCGCCTGCGACAGCATGGACTGTACGCTAAGGCCGACAAGTGCATGTTTGAACGTTCCAGCATCCCTTTCTTGAGCCTCATCATCTCTGTCTCTGGGGTCACTATGGATCCACAAAAGGTCACCGCCATCCTCGACTGGCCCGCACCAGTGGACAAAAAAGGGGTGCAACGGTTCGTAGGCTTTGCGAACTTCTATCGCAAGTTTATTAAGGGGTTCTCCGCAGTGATAGCCCCCATCACTCAGTTGACCAAGCAAGACTCCCGTTTCCGGTGGACTCCCAAGGCTCAAGAGGCCTTCTTAACGCTCAAGAAGCTGTTCACGTCTGCTCCTGTCCTGAAGCATCTGGATCCCGTCTTGCCCTTTATCCTGGAGGTAGATGCCTCAGAGACTGCGGTGGGGGCGGTTCTGTCCCAGAGATGAGGCCCCAAGGCTTCCCTTCACCCCATCGCATTCTTCTCCTGGAAGCTCTCGCCACCAGAAACCAATTATGATGTTGGAGATCGAGAGCTGTTGGCAATTGAGTGCGCCTTGGAGGAATGGCGGTATTTGCTGGAGGAAGCCGCGCATCCTGCTATGGTCTTCACGGACCAAAAGAACCTTGAGTACCTCCGGACTGCAAAGAGACTCAAGCCCCGTCAGGCACGATGGTTTGAGTGCTTTGGGAGAAACATAAAACAGAATTTAGGCTGTGCCCAAAGAAGGCATGCAGACTCCAGGTGCTGTACAGACCCCAGAACCTGATTTCAACAGGGGCATGGGCTCAGGAAGGAGGGTCACACTCTTGAAGTGTAGAAGCTCCATGAAAAGAAAATTGAAATTCAGAATACTTTATTAATTCCAAAGAGAAATTATTAAAAGGGAGCAAAATTAAGTGGAAGTGGAGGGAGGAACCACATGGGGGAATATTCCGGTAAGGATATGGCAGGAACATTCAGGTGGTTTCAAGGGACAGGAAGAAACATCATGGAGGTAAGAACAACACTGGCCTTCTGGCTGCCCTATCCCCAAGTGGAAGAGGAGTCCAAGGTAAGGTTACTGCTGCTGATGGGACCAGAAGGAAAAGAACTGGGTCCCCCCAAAAAAGGAAATAACTCTTATTTAAAAAGATAGGGCTCAGGATGGTCATAAGGCCCTTCAGAAGTCCCAGTGGGTGTCGAGGAGAGTCCTCTGTAGTTATAGGTTGCATAAGCAGTGCAACGTGCTGAGATAGGAAGAGTGTGTATAAGGTCAACCTACAGGGTTCTAATTGAAATATTATAATTATTATTATAAATATGACAAGATGAAGGTATACAGTGCCCCCTTGTGTTTTTCAATTTTGTTATGTTGCAGCCTAATACTACAGTTGTTTAAATTCATTTTTTATTTCTCATTAATCTACAATCAGTACTCCATAATGACAAAATAAAAACAGACTGTTAGAAAGATTTGCAAATGTATTAACAAGAAAAAAAATTAAATAACACAGTATTTAGACCCTTTAACTCAGTACTTTGTTGAAACACCTTTGAGATCAATTACAGCCTCGAGTCTTTTTGCGTATGACGCAACAAGCTTTGCACACCTGGATTCGGGGATTTTCTGCCATTCTTCTTTGCAAATCCTCTCAAGCTCAGTCAGGCTGGATATGGACCATTGGTGGACAGCTATTTTCAGTTTTCAGTTTCTATTTTCAAGTCAGGGCTCTGGCTGGGCCACTCTAGGACATTCACAGAGTTGTCCCTAACCCACTCCTGTGTTGTTTTGACTGTGTGCTTAGGATCGTTGTCATGTTGGAAGGTGAACCTACTCTGAGGCCCTGAGCGCTGTGGAACAGGTTTTCATTGAGGATATCTCTGCACTTTGCCCCATTAAGCTTTCCCTAAACCCTGACCAGTGATGAAAAGCAAGGCGCTAACACATATGTGGTAATTGCATGTGAACAAAGGATAAAAAGACAATAGACAATCCAAATATACTCCAAAAGGTGAAAACGTTTTATTTATAAGAATTATTAATAAATATTGAACAGCCCAAAAAAAGATAAATTCTTATAAATACTATTTTTTCACCTTTTGGACTCTCAAGTATATTTGGTCTGTATCAGGTTACAACATGACAAAATGTAACCACTTGCTTACTGGGACATATACCACCTTCCTGTCCAGGCCAATTTTCAGCTTTCAGCGCGGTCACTTTTTGAATGACAATTGCACGGTCATATAACACTATAACCATAAGACATTTTTATCTTTTTCACACAAATAAAGCTTACTTTTGGTAGTATTTAATTACCACTGGGTTGTTTTTTTTATTTTACTAAACAAAAACAAAAAAAGGCAGAAAATTTTGAGAAAAAAAAAAATATATAAAATTTTGCGAACAGGTAATTTTTCTCCTTCATTGATGTGCGCTGACTAGGCTGCACTGATAGTTGGCACTGGTTAGCAGTACTGATGGGCACTGGTAGGTGGCACTGGTTAGGAGCACTGTGTGGGACCAATGTCCCTTTTACAGAAGTTGGTAATCGGCTTGTTTTTGCCTCACACTGTCAGCATCAGGAAAAAAAAAGGTGATTACCCGCTTCTGCTTACATCATGTGATCAGCTGTCATTGGCCGACAGCTGGTCACGTGGTAAAATGCAGGGATTGGCTCTTTATTCTGATCTGTGATGAGCCGAGTCCCAAGGACTCGTGATCACAGAGCGCGCCGCCCATTGTAGCCATCTTTCAGCTATAGCGCAGGCTTCAAGTGGTTAAAAAAGTGAGGGGGGTTGCATACTTTATGAATGCACTATATATAGAATGAGAGACGAGTAGGAAACACCAGATGAAGCCAAGTGAAGCTTTTTAACCAAAGATTACCAAGCAGAGCAATAAATCTGGGAAGCATCCAAAGCAAGGATGAATGCGCTAACTTAGGGAATATCAGGATGGTAAGGATATCAGGAAATTTCCTGCCCAGGCTGCCCTGCATCCATGGAGGATGGCTGAGCACAGTATGCAAGTGCAGAAACGGTTATGGACTAGGGCAACAACCTAACAAACACTGGGAACAGGGGATTGTAACCTTTTTTTTTTTTTAATACAATTTGGCAATAAGTTACCCTGCACTAAGGTCAAGACCTACAAAGGGGAGAGTAGACTAAATTCCTTACCCCAGAAGAGGCAAATCTGTGGAACTGCAGTCATGAAGGTGGTAGAAGAAAGAGTACATTGGGGCTCAGGACATGGTCTGAGGGCTAAGCCAGATCAGTAGTACTATGTCAGTAGCTGGAAAGGAAAAAAAAACGCCAATGTTGATTAGGTAAAAACTAGAACACAACTTATTAGGCTGAATAGTGAAACAATACAGTTAGGGAAAAAACACTAAGTGTAAGTCTCCAAACACCTGTGCACTAAGAGCTACTTGGGTGCATAGCACTGTGGTACATCTTGTAGGATAAGAATGCAGTGTGAACTACAGAGCCATCGTGACATGTAAGCCAGGAACCAGTTTAAAAAAAGTACAGAGAAATCCGGTCTTACCTTGTCCATGTCACTGGTTTGATTCATGAATTAAGCTTCACCTATCATGGTGAGAACATTCCCTCAAAAGGGGTCTGTCAGAGTCTGTGTGCCATAGGAATGGACCAAAGCCTTGGACCTGTATAGCACTATGTGGCTAACTATACTTGTTGCACCACGCGCCTGTTAGTGGCCCCCGAGACAATAAGCAGTCAGATATTGACAGAAGAGTCAGTTGGAGTAGTGAAGAGACCATACAAAAAGAATGGTTTAGAAAACGCCTACATAGAAGGTGGTGTTCATCACCTAAGGACACTAGCAAAAAAACACAGTCCCATGGAGTGGGTGGGGTTATTCCACGGTGCACTGGGGGCATTTCAAACAAACCTGTTGCCAGTGTCCAATCACCTGAGGAAAGCGGAAAATAACCCATGGTCTATAATTTCCTGTGTCTGTACTGCACAATTAAAATATGGTAATCTGATTAATAGGATTCAAAATTCATATTTTATTGGTGTACAAAGATTTGCTGAAAAGGCATTCCCCAGCAAAAGGTACCCTCAAAAAATGTTTCTTGCACTCAATATTCAGACCAACATTTAAGCCAAGGGGTACTCCACATATGAACTGAAAGGAATGCCCATTCTGGATATTTCATATTTGCTAGCACATTGACAAAATAGCACAAGGCCACAGGTAGCAGCTACAGATTTTGGAGAGCAGAAAGATCGATCATTGCATAACCGGGATCCTGAAACATGGCCTTGGACTAGAGAAACACTTTTTGGCAGATGAACTCCCTTAATTTTGTTGGTCTTTCTTCAAACGCTTGATTTTTCTGACTTCATCACTAATCTTCAACAAGTAAATGCTGCCACAGACATGACCTTAGACCAGAGGACCAAAATTTGGAAGATGGACATTGGCCGCAAGAGCAGGTTGCACGGCAGGGCAAGCAAGAGAGAACAAGACTTTAAATAGGACTTCTAGAAGTTTTTTTCCCACAGGGTGATTGAATATTGGGATAGCCACAACAGAGGCAGTTAGGGCATGTGAAAGAGGAAATGCATGCAAAACATGGACAGAGCCCACTTTTGTTTATTTTTATTTTTTGGAAAATTCTTCAATAGGATACTGCTGGGCAAAACACTTGGCATAGACCAAGATCTTTTACGGCTGATGCTAGTCACTATACATGCAAGTGCACAGGGAAGCTTTTTGCAGGCTGAGGCATTTTCAGAAATCCCAAGCAGGTGTCCTTTGGCCAGGCTGAGTCAAGGCATGTTCTCAATGAGTCAATAGGGACCCAAAACATCAAGTTTTGGAGATATGTCGCTATTCTGAATCCCTTGAAGTGTGAGTCTTAAGAACCAGGCAAAGCAATATCCTCATCTTCCCCATCAGAATGGGTAACAGAAGATGCTTGCCAGAAAAAAAAAAAATCTTGATAAAAAGTCAAAAAAATCTTTTGCATCTCTCAAGAAAATATCCATTCTCCTAAGGACACTAGAAAGAAATTGTGGATGGGGAGGGGTTATTATGGGTTGTCCTTACAGCCAGTGTGCAATTCTCCTGAAGATGGCAGTATAAACCTATGTTCCAGAATACTATTCTGTGTCCCATAATGTAAGACAAATAAAATGGATTTGCATACATACACACACACACACACACAGAGCACAGAATAATATGTTTTTTAAATAAATTAATTTTCTCAAACTATCATTTGGTCCAGTTTTAGGCAGAAATATTTGGGAAGCTCAGTGTTCCGGATATTTAAGGCCTTACTAAATTGGACTATTCCCTAAACTGATGACTAGACAGCCAACTTCTGACTAGATTGTTCAATATTAATGTGTTACTAGGAAAAAATGGATTATAAAAAGTGGAATTTTAACAAATAAAACCAAGAACACATCTTAAAGGCAACATTTTTTATTTCAGCAGGTGTACTGTAACAGTGGGAAGACATTGAAATCCTTATTCACAGTTTAGAAAATAAGCCTTTAGCGGGTGTCACTGAAGTTTTTAAATTAGGAGTTCCTCACTAGAAACCTATCAGTTTGCTATCATCCTTGAACTTCAAACGTCAGTTTGTCATGGTTTTCCAAGAGAGGTATCTTTCATAGAATATATAGGATGATGATGAAAATCAAGATGTCCTGAAAAGCAGATTTTAAAATCCTACAGGGACCCTAGAGAAGGTATACATTGCTTTAAAACACCTACAAAAAAGGGTGTATGAAAATTTGATAAGACTTAAAACAGTGCTAATTTCTATAAAATAAAAACTACTTTTATACCTTTATATTATAATTTACACTGAGAAACAACAACATTTTTTCTATGAGTACATTCTGCTCCCTATCTGTCTCTAATGCACTCCACCATGTCATGCATTCACACAGCCTTCAATATCTACAGACTACAAGGGCATCTCCATCCTGGCATCGGGCAACCCAGTCTGCAAAAAGATCTGGTTCAAGGGAAAGTCAGCTGTCTATATTATTCTAGATATTACAAAAATGATTGCTTGAGAGCAACACACACGTATACAGCCCTTGAACAACCACATCTTCTGCCTAGGCCATGCCAGCAGATATCTAATTTAGGTGGACCATACTACACAGGCTAATTGAAGGCAGAGGTGGTCTCAAATTGTTTGTACTCAAAAAACATTTCATCACAAAAAAGACAGGTTTATGAAGAAAAAGTTAGAAATAGCTTACAGAAACAAAAATATCAATTTGACTTTCCTATTAAAGGCTTCAAAGCTAACCTCTGAACCACCAGGGAATCTCCAATATTTTAGTGCCGGTTCAAACCAGCGCGACTTTGAAGCCAACATCATTGCGGCTTGCATACGACTTCTTTAACATAAGGCAATGCAAGTCGCGATGAAGTCACCCCAAAGTAGTGCAGGAACCTTTTTCTAAGTTGGAGCAACTCAAGTTGTACCGATTAGAATGGTTCAATTGCCGTTAATGGGGCGCGACATGAGAAGTCACGGCAGTGTGAACCAGGGCTAAATCTATTGATCCAGCAATTTTATGAATTAAAAAAAATACTTTTTTTTAGCATTCACAATGAAAAGGAAGTTCATTTTCACACTACAAAGCATCAGGTAATTACAATATTAGGACCGTAAATATCTGTCCTTGTAGAGTAAAAGTGATACAGTATAACTAGATTATACAACACAGATTATTTGTTGGTAACATTTGCTTACATTAAGCATGTACGCAACTTTAAATGTCCCACCTAAAAGCAAACCATGAGATGCATGCCAATACCTTTATGTGGCCCCCTCTAATTTTGTTTGTCCGACTTCCTAAGTTTCAAAAAGCAAATGCTGCCCTTATGCAACTGCAGCACTCTCATCAGACAGTATAATAGCTTCTGGCAGGCATTAGTCATGAAGTCAGGGAATTTCAGTCCCCTGTACCAAAGTAAAATTAATTAAGAGACAAGCACAGAAGAGACTATTCTGGCGAATAAAAGGTAATAGCATTGGTGAATTTGTTAATGGGAATGATGCATGCTCACAGCCAGCACTTTAAAATATTGTACAGGCTCATGTAAAAATTAAGCAGATTACAGCATTCTTACTTATCGAGGCTGCGAGGCACAGTTATATAGTCTTCCCATTTTCTCTAAGCAGATAAGTAGCCATGCATAGTATTTGTCTAAAATAAATTTCCTTCATATGCAAATTAGAAAGATGGTTAATAAAATGGTTATTGTTAAAAGAAAATTGCTATTTCTGCAGTGAGACCAGACCCTGGTGTAGATTCTCTAACAATTTAGCCTATATTATTACAGATAGCAATTATAGAAATTAAAATATAATACAGCATTTACTGCCTAGGTAACACAAGACAAATATCTAGACCAAAAACAGTGCCCATAAGCAAATAAAGCAATAAACTCTTTATGATTAAGACTTCTTGTGATATAACCATCAATATACTTGCCTCTATACATTTTAGACAGGGTATCAATGCAGTTGATGCAAGTCTGTAGCAAACAATTCCTTTTACTTACAATATTAAGCAATAAATTTAAGCCAACTCAAAATTTTCCCCCTTAGGCTTCATGCACACGGGACACTTTTTCAACCTCCCCTGAACGATTTTTTGACAGCTAGAAACTGGTGTCTAAAAGGCTCGTTTTGCATGCCGCGTTTGCGTCTAGGAGCGTTTTTTAATTTTTTTTTTTTTTTTTTATAAATAGAAATGCCTGTACACGAAATGGTCCTAGATGCGAGTTACTGAGTTTAAGCGCGTTTACAAGCTGTTTGGCATTTCAAATGCCTCTGAACTGGCGTCTGAACCCATTATTTTGCGCTCCAAAAAAAGCCTCTAAACTCAACTGCCTGGAAACGACCTTAAACGACCCTGTGTACATGTACTGATAAGATAACATTAAATGAGTTCAGGGGCAGCTGGAAAAAACGTCCAAATGCCCCTGAACGTCCATTTATCAGCTTCAGTGTGCATGAGGCCTAACTGACAATAGCAAGTAAGAAATCTAAGCCAACTCAATTTTTTTTTCACCTGTAAAATCTAAAACATTTTGTTCAGCTACAGTAGTGTTGAATTTTTGGGTATTGGATGTGTTAGTTCTCAGTACTGTTTTGGCTTGCTAAATTGAGAGAGACTGATACTCTTAAGAGTGCTGGTCTGTCTATATGTGCATTTATATGGGACAATTTATGAGCCTACGTGTGTCCCTCAGTGACCTGTACTCCTCCATTAAAAAAAAAAGTACCCATACTCAAAAAATGTCCATTATGTGCTGAACTGAATGTCGTGAATAAAAAAATGTGATTTTATTTGTTTAATCTTTCAGCCTGCTGGCTGAAGGAAAAAAAATGAACAATTTATGTCCAGCTTTACACCAATCTTCACATTTTCTAGGAAAAAGGAGGTATATAATGCTTGTCTATGCTAATGCATAGACAAGAAAATTTACATACAGAATACTGAACAGTCCCCAAACATATAAGTAAACAATATTTTTTGTGCTGTCGATACCTTTCCAATTAACATCTCCATCAACAGTGACAAGCACACAAACATACATAACTAAGCTTCATAAGCCTACATGCCAAAATGGCCAAAGTGCTTCATTGTGTTTATTACACCAACCAGCAAGGTAAACAGACAGTACAAGTCAATAAAAAGATCCTTAAAATGCTTCTCAATAAACCACTTTGTACAAACAGAAAACTTATGTTACACAATTAAAGCTGAGCTCCATACAGATAAAAACACCAATTTGGGCAGTTCATATGTTTTTTTAAAAAAAACATTATTGTACATGTTTTTAAATGCATTGGGTGCAGGTACCTAAAGCTGTCTTGATATCGGTGTTCTGAAAACTTCTGCCACAGCAGAACTGTTCCAGGAAGATGAAAGGCCATCATTTGGGATTGTACTGATAGGAAGAGAGAACACAGTGCACAGAGGGATAACCCCATCACTATGCTTCTTCTCGTTTAGGCTGCGTTCACACTAGTGTGAATTGGATGGGGGTTCCCCCCCATCCAATTTGCAATAGCAGGAGGTTGTGACCTGCTCTCTATGGAGCCGGTTCACACTTCTCCGGGACGGCTCCGGTGCGAATTTGCACAGGGGTCCTGTGTGTCTTTTGGTCCATTTCAGGTCCGAATTCAGCCCAAAAGTGGGGGTGAAATCGAACCAGAAATGGTGAACGGGAACGCACCGGACCCCTGCTGTGAGCGGGAGCGTGCTGCAGTGTCCAATCAGCTAATATGAGGTGTTGTTCTGGGTCCTGTTGTAACTTAAAGTGGAGGTCCCTGACCTGGCTCTGCTGGATGGCAAAAGTAACTGAAAAACTAGATTGACTACAGAGAACTACAAACAAAGGGAAAAATGTAGTCTATATATGTATTTCAGCTGTATATTTCGATAAATACCTGGAGTTCAGCTTTAATGCAATCTATACATACGACAAACTGGAGTGACTAACACACAATAAAAAAAAAAATAAAAAAAAGGGAAAAAAACAGAAAACTATATGTAAAAGTCTAACAATGCACTTTTCCCTTTTACGTTCTCTTAGTCTACTAAATATACCATTGAAATGTTCTATCTGCATATGAACAGTTTTTAAATATCAGCCAATTTACAAGCTGTCCATAAAGGTCCGTTACTGACAGCAGCTGCCTTGAAAAAATGGCTTCTGGCCAACTTTGGAACTGCGCAGTTCCTTAGCTGGCCGGGCGTGCGGTGACATCATGATGCTGCTTGGCACCTTTTATGAATCACAAAGTAGGCCTGGAGGGGGGCTGCCAGGAGTCAGGACTGTGTCAATGGAGTGGAGGACTCTGGAGGAGAAGGCAGAGGCGGTGATAAGGAGCTGCCTGGATTGGACTGTGTATGACTGCCTGCAATGGAGAAGCCTTAAGGTCAGGTCAGTGACAGCTCACAGCTAGCCAGGCCTCACAAAGTCTGTGAGGGGGGGGGGGGTCACTGGTGTAAGGGGGGAGTGAATATTACACTAAGGTAAGGGGGGGGGCACTGATCTAAAAGGTTCCCCCTTATTTCAATACCCCCCATTACCTTTGTGTATTCACTCTACAGAAGGAGTTCCCCCTTAAATCGGAGCCCTCAGAGTTCCCCTTTACATCAGAGTTTGCAGTTTTCCCCAATACAGTGCAAGGGGGAACTCTGTAGACCTTGATGTAAAGGGCATTGCTGCAGACCCTGATGTAAGGGAGAGGGCGGGCTCTGGTGACCAGAGACCACCTTTACACCAGAATCCACAGCATCCCCCCATACATCATGGTCTGCAGTGTCCCCCTTTACATCAGGGTCTGCAGAATTCACCCTTGCACTGTATGGGGGGGATCTCTGTGGACTGTGATGTAAAGGGGAACTCTGTAGACTCTGGTGTAAGGGAGAACTTTGTGGACTCTGATGAAAAGGGGGAAGTCTGAGGAGTGCAATTTAAGGGGGAACTCTGCACTCCTTGATGTAAAGGGCTGACAAGAGCCCCCCTTACATCAGTTTCCCTTTACACCAGAGTCCGCAGGATTCCCCCTTTATATCACAGTCCACAGTGTTCCCTTTTACATAAGGGTCCGCAGAGTCCCCCCTTGCACCATAAAGGGGAACCCTGCAAGGGTTATATACCCTGACATTCATGTAAAAGGAGAAATATGTTTTTTGCCTTTGTTATAACTTAAAGTGGTTGTAAACCCTTACATTTACCCAGTGAAATGACTGGCCTCAGGTAACACAGAGATTAAACAAATCCTCCTACATAAGTTGTAGCTGACCATTTGTAGTTTTCTCTTCTCTACATCTGCTCAGAGTGCTGAATACTTAAAGCTTGTCTGAGAGTTCAGAAAAAAAAGGGTGGAGAGCTGAAGTCACACTCTGCAGAGGTCAATGAGATCAGTTTTGAGAGCTCATTGGAGGGGAGGGGCACACCGCCTTCAGACATCAAACAGGAAGAGAGCTGAGGCATCTGCTGGAGCTCCCTCCCCATCACCACTTTCTTTCTTGGTGTCAGGAAAACTTGTCAGAAGTGAACTATGCTGATAACAGAGGAACAAAGCAGCAGACAGAAATGACACTTCATGCTCTTAATTAAGAGACGTACACACTAGAGAGAGATATGCTTTGTTCATAATTCATGCCTGAGGTTTACAACCACGTTAAGAACATTGCTAATAGCACTAGCTACATGTTTGTAGCTTCAGGCTGGGTTCACACCTATGTGAATTGGATGCGGCTTAAACTGCATCCAATTCGCAGAACACTTGAAAACACATTGTTTTCAATGTGTCCTGTTCACATAGGTGCGGTGCATTCGCACTCCGCATTGCACAGAAAAGTGTGCGCTTTCTGCGCAATGCGGTGCGAATTCCCAGCCCATTATGCTCAATGGAAACGCATCTGACACGGAGATGTGTTGTGCATTGAACACGGATATCTTCTCCTGCTCGTGACACCTCCCCCTCCCTCCCCGGGCAGCTGCTGCGCTGCGAGAATGGACAAGAACTGCTGAACGACGGCTCCGGTCCTTCTCACAGGAAAACAGGCTGGAATTCGCACCGCAATGGTGTGAATCCAGCCTAAATGTTGATATTTTCACCGAAAATGGTCATGTTAGCAAATTGTTTGAATTGTCAGTAAAAAAAAAAATTGTCTGTCAGGAAGTTTTTGGTGTCGTGTCAGTACATTTCACTTTGGCAACCCTGGGAATTTCACATGTGAGGCTGACAACACATGCTTTGGAATTCGCAGCCAGAAGTACACCGTGTTGTCACATCAATGAGGAAGTTGAAGCGCACTAGGATCCTGGCATATCAACCATTTTTTTCTGTACTTGCAGAAAGTTTGCAGGGCATATAGCTTGGGGAAACGTGCATGTATAGCAGAAATGTACAAAATATGCTTTTCTTCAATTAGTATTTCTAGGTCATTGACACTAACCTCCTACACATTCTTTAACTTACTGTATAGGTATAACTTATGTAATAAAGATTGTTTTCTAATGTCCCTTTACAAATAAAGTGATATCAAACCCTCTGTATAAAAATGACATACACCAGCACAGGTGCATACCTACAAGTACTTGGTTTGATGCTTGAATTCTGTTTTCCCATCTGTCATTCCTATGAAAACACAAAACTATCCATATACTCGGTTTCCATTCTTAAAGGGGTTGTAAAAGCAGAAGGTTTTTTTTATCTTAATGCATTAAGATATAAGCATTAATTAACCACTTCAGCCCCGGAAGGATTTCCCCCTTTAGGACCAGAGCCCTTTTTGCGATTCGGTACTGCGTCGCTTTAACTGAAAATTGTGCGGTTGTGCGACGTTGTACCCAAACGAAATTTGCGTCCTTTTTTTCCCACAAACAGAGCTTTCTTTTGGTGGTATTTGATCACTGCTGCGTCATTTCTGATCGCCGCTATAAACAAAAGAAGAGCAATTTTGCAAAAAAAAACAAATTTCTTACTTTTTGCTAAAATACAAATCCAAAAAAACATTTTTTTTCATCGTTTTGGCCGATTTATATTCTTCCTCATATTTGTGATAAAAAAATCGCAATCTGCGTTTATTGATTGGTTTGCGCAAAAGTGGTCGCGTTTACGGATGATGAGAATTAATTTCTGGGGTTTTTATTTTTTCTTTATTTTTTACTAGTAATGGCGGCGATCTTCGATTTTTAGCGGTACTGCGATATTTCAGCGGACATGTCGGAACATTTTGACACTTTTTTGGGACCATTGGCATTTATACAGCGATCAGTGCTATAAAAATGCACTGATTACTGTGTAAATGCCATTGGCAGTGAAGGGGTTAACCTGCAGGGGGCGCTCTAAGGGTTAACTGTGTTCCCTGGGCGTGTTCTTACTACTTTGTGGGGACTGCCCTAGCTGGGGAACTGGGCTTGATCTCGCGGCCGCCGTCATATGACGGCGATCCGCGCAATAGAGCCACCTTGTCACTGTCAAATGCCGATCAGCGGTCGGCAAGCGGTTAATAAGCAATAAGCGTTAAGATAAGAATCTAAGCATTAAGATAAAAAAACCTTCTGTTTGTAGCAGCCTGCCCAGCACCCCCTTCTCTCTCCAGCGATGTCCACAATCCCCTCAGCCATCCAGTACACTCCTCCTGATTGGCTGAGACACAGCAGCGGTGCGATTGGCTCCCACAGCGGCTGTCAATCAAAGTGTGTCAGCCAATCGGGGAGACAGGGGGAGGGGCCAGGTCAGGGCTCTGTGTCTGAATGGATACACAGAGCTCTGACTCGGCTTGGGTGCTCACATAGAGAGCTGCTGGCTGAGGGGGCACTGTGGGGCCAGGAGCAGCACAGAGGGACCTGAGAAGGGAGGATCCGGGCTGCTCTGTGCAAAACCAACTACACAGAGGAGATAAGTATAACATGGTTGTTATTTTTTTTTTTTTTGTTTTTTAAAGCAAACCTTTACAATCACTTTAAGGGGGTTCCTTTGCCTTGAAGGGAAAGCACAGGCAGCATGGAACCCCTCCTTTCCCCAGTTAGCCAACACCCTAGCCCTTCCTACAGAGAAAGATTAACACCTGTGGGCACGCACGCACTTTGTGTCAATGGCTCTAAGAATGATGGGATATGAAGTTCCAGTCATGTGAATTTCTAGCATTTACAGTGTGCATCAAACTAAGCTAGAAGTTTGGGGGGGGGGGGGGGGGG
>BLSH010033090.1:759935-767435 GCA_018402905.1 Glandirana rugosa
AAAAAAAAAAAAAAAAAAAAAAAAAAAAAAAAAAAAATCGAGCTTGTAAGACCACTGCGCAAATACGGTGTGACAAAATATTGCATCGACCGCCATTTTATTCTCTAGGGTGTTAGAAAAAAATATAATGTTTGGGGGTTCTAAGCAATTTTATAGCAAAAAAAAAAAATATTTAAACCTGTAAACACCAAATCTCAAAAAGAGGCTCGGTCCTTAAGTAGTTAAGGGAATTCTTTGGGGACTCCCAGGTCACAGAACTAGATTTCCCCTCTATTACTTTTCTGGGGACAACCCAACATCTGGGTTTGCTTTTACTATGACTTTCAATGATAATGGTAAACAGGCCAAATAAAGAGGGTGAATCTCCATAATGGAGGCACAGCCAGCAATAAAAACTGATGGGTGTTCTAATTCCTCCGCACTCTATCCAAACCTAAGAAAACGTTTTGCCTTTAGTTATCCTTTAGCAATAAACCGATTCAGTTACTATATATATGGATTCAGAAAGAAGGCGCTTATACTGTTCATAAAGGGCTGGTACATTGACTACAATGAATTAAGGTTGCCTATAGCAGTGGTCTAAGAAGGATAGGGAAAGATACATGATGAATAGGGACAGGGTAAAAGAAAGGGGTACAGCTACCCTCACATTCAGGAATGAGTGCTATCCATAAAAAAGTAAGTAAACCCTGAGGCAAAATTGATTTACAAAGCGCTCCCGAATTAGATAGCGACATTAACAGGATATAAATCTGCACATTATGTATTCAAATCATGATCATCAGCTCAACTGGTTCATATTTTAACCACTTGCACTTAAACCCCCCTCCTGCTCAGACCAATTTTCAGTTTTCAGCGCTGTCACTCTTTGAATGACAATTGCACAGTCGTGCGACGTTGTACCCAAACAAAATTGACGTCCTTTTTTTCCCACAAATAGAGCTTTCTTTTGGTGGTATTTGATTTTGATACCTCTGCGGGTATTATTTTTTGTGCTATAAACAAAAAAAAAAACGACAATTTTGAAAAAAAGAACAATTTTTTTTCTTTTTTGCTAGAATACATATCCAAAAATAAAAAAAACAAATGTATTCCTCAGTTTAGGCCGACCTATATTCTTCTACATATTTTTTGTAAAAAAAAAAAAAAAAAAATCACAATAAGCATATTTTGATTGGGTTGCGCAAAAGTTATAGCGCCTACAAACTATGGAAATTGGTTTATGGCGTTTTTATTTTTTTTACTGGAAATGGCGACGATTTGCAATTTTTATCGGGACTGTGATATTGCGGCAGACATGTCAGACATTTTTGACACTTTTTTTGGACCAGACATTTATACAGCAATCAGATCTAAAAATAGACACTGATTACTGTGTAAATGTCATTGGCAGAGAAGGGGTTAACACTAAGGGGGCGCTCAATGGGTTAAATGAGTTCCCTCACGGTGTTCTAACTGTACGGGGGCTGGGCTGGCAGGGGCATGACAGATCTAACTGATCCCGATCACAGGGATCAGTAGATCTGTCATGCCCCCCCTCACAGAGCGGGTAACCGCCGTGTTTACATTGGCGGTTCCCCATTCTGGCTGTCTATTAAGTAATCGGCGGTCTTCGGCGGACATCCAGTCTGCCAGACCTGCGGGCAAGCTCACGCAGCGTGCATCGGACGTGCACCGCTGGCAGCTGCGAGGGTGCACAAGGGGGGGGGGGCCTCAATTGACGGCTCCAAACGGACCACGGTGTCAGTCCCAGCAGCCATGATATAGAGGTCAGTTTATGGCTGCAGCTATGATCCTAGTATTAACTACTTCCTGTCATGATGTATATATACAGTATGTCTGGTGGGAAATGGATACTACACTTTAGCTTAATATTACAGTACAGGACACAGGGCTTGTATTCATAGACCATGAGATGTCTCCATGAGCAGGCAGGTAGGTTTCTTTTACTGCACAAGAGACATTTCCAGGATCTCCTGCAATAAAGAGTCTGCCTGCTTGCAGTTTTTGAAAGCAGGACTTTAGTTCCGCTTTAAAACACTCAGATGACAGTTTGAGTCACCTTGTGCCTAAAGCTTATATTACAGGTTTAGACAATGTAAGAAATGTCCTCACGGAATGGGTACAGAAGGGATGGAGTTTTGTGTGTTTAAAATATAGGAGCTGCTTTACCCGGCGCTGAATGTGTTCTTTGACTGTCTCTGTAAAAAACCGCAGTAGGAAGCGCAACACACAAAGTGTACGTGTTTTCAACAGAATTGGCTGGGGGGAAGTGTGTCAGCTGGATGGCATGTTAAACCTAGGTCACTATCGTAAGTTTATATGAGAAAAGACCGCCAAATTCAAATAAATATTATTTATGTGCCAAACTCATTAAGAGAGGAGTACAAAGGAGAATAACACACAGGGAAAAACTCCCATTCCTGGACACATGTATCTGCTTGTGTGTCAAACACTGCATTGTTTTTATAGCCAGGAATCTAGTGCACAGTACAGGGAAACCCTGTCTTTGGTTCACATCTATGCATGCTCATTTCAATGGGCTGCCCTACCTACAACAAATGTGGGGAATGAAGTCCCCGACCCTTTTATAAAACTGTGCCGAACCGAACCACAACCTCTATGTGCCTGCTAAAGGGCAGCGTGTTTCTAGATGTTGTGAAAAGCACACCATTTTGCATTGCGTTCCCAACACGCATAGATGTGAACCAAGCCTTACCTTACCTATTTTGCTAGGCCCATTGGAGGTCCACGTTTCACCCATCATGGTGGGCCTACCCCCAAAGGGGTCTTTAGGGTCTGGGAATCATAGCACCCTGTGGCTAACTACTTGGCTAACTGCCCAAAGCAAACATTATAGGGTCTGGGTATGGTCCCCAAGGTAGACGCTTAGGATTACTGAGTGATGAGTCAAATTTTGACTCATCAGTCCAGAGCACCTGCTGCCATTTTTATGCATCCCAGTTCCAATGTTCTCGCACATTGTTAATTCACTTAACCCTGTTTCCATGCACTAAGCACGAAAAAAATAAGAAATGGGGCGCAGAAAAATGTCTCTGGATTGAAGAGTTCAAATTTGAAATATTTGGCTGTAGCAAAAGGCAGTTTGTTCGCAAAGGGCTGGAAAGCGGTTCACTAATAGGCGTCTTCAGGCCACAGTGAAGCATGGTGGAGGTTCCTTGCAAGTTTGGTCAGGATCAGTGTCCTCAATGCTGAGAAATGGAGGCAGATACATGCATCCGAGTCTGTCCGGGGTTACATGAAGACACAGAAGGATTTAAGGCAGCCTACATCCACAGAAGATCTGTGGTTAGTTCTCCAAGCTGTTTGGAACAACTTACCTGCCGAGCTTCTTCAAAAACTGTGTGCAAGTGTACTTCGAAGAATTGATGCAGTTTTGAAGGCAAAGGGTGGTCACACAAAATATTGATTTGAATTTCTCTTCTGTTCATTTACTTTCGAAGTTGGTAATTGATAAAAATTAACTTAACACTTATTCTTCTGAAAGCATTCTTAAATTACACACACACACACACACACACACACACACACACACACAATATATATCTCTCTACACACAGTGCTCAGCATAAATGAGTACACCCCAACAGATTTGTCAGGAAACCTTTACTTTCCTATCAGAATCGACATTTTCTATGCTACACTATACTACAAAATACTCCCACAGATGCGGGCCATTGATTACAACCAAGATTTGTTAATTTGCACACACAAAAAAGCATTTTTCCTAACACATTCATTTAAGGCCATGTTGCAAAAATGAATACACCCTAATGAAGTCTTAGAAGCAAAGCTAAATTTTAGACAGCAAAATCCTAATTAACAAGAATTCAACTACAGGTAAGTCCAATTATTCGTTAAACAGGTGTCCAGCAGACAGTTGATTATAAAAGGGCAATACTTAACAAAAAGACCTCTTCCCATTTCATGCTGTCAGCAATGGCACCACATGAAAGACTAATGTCACAAGGCCTGAGAAAGAAAATCATTTCTTTAGACCCCTTTCACACTGGGGCGGCGAGCCCATTAGCGGTAAAGCGCCGCTTGTTTAAGTAGCGCTTTTCACCCCCAAGAAGGAGTTAACAAGAGGTTAAAGCGGTGCCTCCAAAATGCTTTTCAAGCGCTTAGGAAACGCTGCCCATTCATTCCAATGGGCAGGGGCAGGTTGGGAGTGCTGTATACATCTTTCCAAACCGGCCCAAAGATGCTGCTTGCAGGACTTCCCGTCCTGCAAGCACACCGCCACCCAAGTGTGAAAGCGCTCAGACTTTCACACTCGGGCAACACGGGAGGCAGATTTAGCGCTAAAGTGCCTGAAAACTGCCTCAGTGTGAAGGGGTCTTACACAAGAAGATCAGCAAAGCTTTACTCAGTCAGAATACTATAGCAAAACTGATCAAAAAATTTAACAAAGATGGAACTGCAACCATCTCACAGAGACGTCCAGGCTGTCCACAGAAATGAACACATTGCAGGAGTACTGGGACTCTGTACGCTGAAGTGATGAGACCAAGATAAATGTTTTTGGAACTAAGGGCTTCAAAACTGTATGGCGTTGCAAAGGTGAGGAGAACAAAGAAAAATGCATGGTGCCTACAGCGAAACATGGTGGTAGCAGTATCCTTCTGTGGGGCTGCATTAGTGCTGCTGGTGTCGGGGAACTGCATTTCATTGATGGTATCATGAATTCACATGTGCTGCTCTATATTGAAAGAGAAGAAGCTACCATTACTCTGTGCCCATGATCATCGTGCACTTTTCCAACATGACAATGATCCAACACACACATCTAAGGCGTTGCATTTCTGAAGAAGAACAGGGTGAAAGTGATTCAGTGGCCAAATATGTCTCCTGATCTGAACCCAATCGAACACCTATGGGGAATTCTGAAGAGACAAGTTGAACATCACTCACCATCCACCATCCAGGCTCTAAAAGAGGTAGTTCTTGAAGAATGGAAAAAGATAGATGCTGCAATATGTTGCCAACTTGTTCATTCCATGCCTAGAAGACTTGGTGCTGTCCTTACAAATCATGGTGTAGTTTTTGTTGTTGGGTGTATTCATTTTTGCATCAAATAAAACTGAAGATTTTGTAATCCAAGTTATATTATTAAAAGAGAAGTATGGGATTCTTTTCCCCTATTTATACTTACCTAGGTGGATGCAGCATCGGCCTGATGCTGCATCTGTCCCCCGGCGCCTCTGCACTGAAAACCGAGCGATTGAACACCGCCAATGACTCGGTTTTCACAGCTCAGTGAGCAGAGAGCTGCAGACTCTCAGTCACAGCTCTTTGCTCATCTTTTTCCATGCTCATTGGAGCGCTGGGCTGTGGAGGGGCGGATCAGCCGTCTCAGGCTCTCAGCGACTTGCTGAGAGGCTAAGACTGGGTCAGTCCAGGCACCTGGCAGATCCAGACTCCATGGTCAGGATAACGCGGTGCCTGGACAGACATCCGTGACATCAGCAGGGAGCGGACTTCAGTCTGCTCTCTGCTGAAAGCGGGTCACAGGAATGCATAACGAATTGCACTCCTGTGATACATAGGTGATGCCCAGCCAATCGAGCTTTGGCTGGACTTCTCCTTTAACCTTTCTTTCATGAAATGAGCTTGAGCTAAACAAATGTTCAATAAGATTCAGTTTTCTAAAAATTTGGGAAATTGTTCTTGTGTTCATTAAGATATTGATTAAAATCTTATTTTTCAAAAGGCTGTACTCATTTATGCGGAGCTACACATATACACACACACACACAGGCCACTTTATTAGGTACAACTGTTCAATTGCTTGGTAACACAAATTGGTAATCAGCCAATCACATGCAGCAACTTAATGCATTTAGGCATCTAAACGAGGTGAAGATGACTTGCTGAAGTTCAAACAGAGCATTAGAATGGGAAAGTAAGGCGATTTAAAGCAGACCTCTACCCAAAAGGGGAAGCTCTGCTTGTTTGCTCCCTTCACCCCCCCCCCCCCGCCACATTTGACACTTTTTGGGGAGAGCAGGTACTCCGCTCCCACTTTCAGGTAAGATCGCCGCTTTACATTGACATTACGATTGACATTTTCGGCCCCTCCTCCTTCCCCCTGCTACCTTCTGGGGCACAGAGAGATTCCAGAAGACAGTGGAACCATTCAGAAAGTGCAGAGCGACTCACGCATGCGCAGTAGGAACAGGCTGTGAAGCCGCAAGGCTTCACTTTCTGTTTCCTTACTACAGATGCTGGCGCCTGCACCCAAAGCCATTTGAGGAATCAGCTAAGGGTGCCGACATCATGGGATCCCTGGACAGGTAAATGTCCTTATATTAAAAGTCAACAGCTGTAGTATTTGTAGCTGTTGACTTTTCTTTCTTTTTTTTTTTTACAGACTGGAACTCCTCTTTAAGTAACCTTGATCATCTCTAGGGTTTACAGAGAATGGTCTGAGAAAAAGAAAATATCCAGTGAGCGGCCGTTGTGTGGACGAAAATGCCTTGAGGTCAGAGGAGAATGGGCAGACTAATTCAAAGTGATAGAAAGGAAATAGTAATTTCGAATAACCACTCGTTACTCCCAAGGTATGCAGAATACCATCTCTGAACACACAACACATCAAACCTTGAAGCATATGGACTACAGCAGCATAAATCCACACCAGGTGCCACTCCTGACAGTTAAGAACAGGAAACTGAGGCTACAATTCGCACAGGCTCATCAAAATTTGACAATAGAAGATTGGAAAAACATTGCCTGGTCTGAGGAGTCTTGATTTCAGCTGTGACATTCAGATGGTAGGGTCAGAATTTGGCTTAAACAAAATGAAAGCATGGATCCATGCTGCCTTGCGGTTCAGGCTGGTGGTGTAATGAAGTGGGAGATATTTTCTTGGCACATTTTGGGCCCTTTAGTACCAATTGAGCATCGTATGCCATGGCCTACCTGAGTATTGCTGCTGACCATGTCCATCCCTTTAGGACTACAGTGTACCCATCCTCTGACGGCTACTTCCAGCAGGGTAGTACACTATGTCACAAAACTCAAACTAGTTTCTTGAACATGACAATAAGTTCACTGTACTCCAATGGCCTCCACAGTCACCAGATCTCAATCCAATAGAGCACCTTTGGGATGTGGTGGAACGGGAAATACACATTATGGATGTGCAGACGACTAATCTGCAGCAACTGGGTGATGCGATCATGTCAATATGGACCAAAATCTCTGAGGAATGTTTCCAACACCTTATTGATTCTATGCCACGTAGAATTAAGGCAGTTCTGAAGGCAAGAGGGAGTTCAACCTGGTACTAGCAAGGTGTACCTTGAGGTGAACGGTGTAGGAATTACAACAGTTTGTATATGTGCCTCCCACTTTTAAGGGATTAAAAGTAATGGGACAGATTAACAATCATAAATCAAGCTTTCACTTTTTAATACTTGGTTGCAAATCCTTTGCAGTCAATTACAGCCTGAAGTCTGGAACGCATAGACATCA
>BLSH010033090.1:771973-792901 GCA_018402905.1 Glandirana rugosa
TCAGGTAATACACGGTGAATGGACGTTTACTTCGGACGCTGTAGGTCGCGACAGGGGACACGTTCGCCGCAGGTAGAAGTCGGGGAGAAGGAAGGCCCCCGCGCTGAGGCCGAGACACTGACTGACCTCGTACGTCCAAATCCTCTATAAGTCCCGTGGATGACCATTCGGAATAATATCCGAATGGACATCCAATTTCACCAACAGTGTCCAACTGTTCGTCAAATTACGACCCTCCCTACGAATGTTATTAGTCTAAAATACATAAATACATTTTGGAAATTGGTGAACTGTTGAGTGTTGCATGACTGAGTAATTGTCATTCAAAGTGTGAGAGCGCTGAAAGCTGAAAATTGGTCTGGTTGTTAAGGGGGTTTAAGTGCCCAGTTGTCAAGTGGTTAAAGGTTTTACATAAATACATAAAATCTGATTATTGTAAGCATCCCTCCCAGCATTAAACTGCTTGTCAACCTGTGACAACCACTTTAACCTACAGGTAAGCCTATAATAAGGCTTACCAGTAGGTGCCCTGAATATCTCCTAAACCTGCATGCTCCAGTCAGTCACAGAGCCGGAGTCGCGCCCCCGGAAGGAAGAGGGGCTGAAGATGGACGCCGCTTGCACAGGGGACAGCGCTGGATGTCGCAGGCTTCATTTGCAGGTAAGTGGCACATAATGGACTACTATGTGATGCATAGTAGCCCATTATGCATCTACTTTGCTGGGGAATATAGAGGAAGTAAACCCCATCAGGGTTTACTTCCTGTTTAAATGATTTGTCTCATCTCTGTAATGATGCATTCTAAAGGAGAGCTTGTTCTATAAAAAAAAAACAACAACTTTTTTTTCAGCTGGATCACCAGATGAAAATAGAAGAAAGCCTGAAAGAGAAAACAAGTGCAGTCTTCACATCTATGAAATGGCAAGCTGCAATATAATAAATATTTGCTTTTGGATGTAATACTGATTTAAAGTGGATGTAAACCCAATTGCTGAAATTTGAGCTGGGCACATATATCTGCAGTGTTTTCTTAACGCTTCAAAGCACTAAGTCCTGTGGCTTGCTCCTGCTCCATTCTTCTGTTATCACCATGATAACTTCTGACAAGTTCTCCGTCAACTGAGATAAAACCAGGCTGAAATTTGTGTCTGGGAGGTTGCTATAAATAGATTAGCAGAAAGCTAAACTATTCACAGGACAGCTCTGAGAGTCTCTGCCTATGTGCAGTGGGGGTGTGTGCCTTTCCTCCAATCAGCTGTCTTCCCAGACTTCACACCAAGTGCAGAACCGGAAAAGAAAATCTGTAACAAAATGTGAAATTTCTAAAGAATATATAAAGCTGAAGACAGCAGATATGCATGTAAAATGTATGTAGGGAGATTTGTTTAATCTCTGTGTATCATCTGAGGCTGTTCACTTCACTGGGTATATGTATATGTGAGGGTTTACATCCACTTTAAGTACCCTGCACCCTGTGATGTACAATTAGGAAATAATTTTACTGGTTGTCTTGATCTATCTTTTGCTTTGTAATGTCTGTATATATGACATTTACAATAAAGAGCATATTTATAAAATAGTTAAAGTGGTTGTAAACCGCCCCCAGCCCCCGCCCAAAAAAAAAAAAGCAACCTGCAAAGCAAAAGCATAATGAGCTAGTATGCAACGCATACTAGCTCATTATGAAACACTTACCTCGGAACGAAGCTGCTGCAGCGGTCTCGGCACACCGCTGTGACCGGCAACATCGCTCTTCCGGGTCTGTGGCTCCGTCCAATCACAGCGTGGGCTCCAGCGCTGTGATTGGCAGAGCCGCGCTGACATCACTCCCGCGCATGGGAGCCGTCATTTACGGCACGTATATAGAAGAAACGACACCCAGGGCTACCCCGGGTGCCGATTCTTCAGTGCGCATGTGCCGATGATGTCGGCACATGCAGATACAGGGGATACCTCCTAAACCGTACAGGTTTAGGAGATATTTCCTGGACCTACAGGTAAGCCTTACTGTAGGCTTACCTGTAGTTTAAAGTGGTTGTCATGACTTGATAACCACTTTAAAAACATTTCACCAAGCATCCACTGGGGGTAAATCAGTCATTGTAATTTACATGGCATACACCAGGAATATTTACCAGCAGTGGTGTTTGGTGAATGTCAGATTAACTGCTTTGGAAACAAAACCCCAAGTATAACTATAAAGTATTTGTTTACTCCCTAACAGCATCATGCTTTTAGGTTCTACACAATTTTGCAAACAATTATATCCACTTCATATTGCACACTACGCTCTTAACATAAACCATTCATTTTCCTGTCTTTGAAGCATACAAAAAAATGTGGTTAACTGTTTAATAGCATATGACATACTGTTATCTGTTCCATAAGCATGGCATTTGTTGCCTCTGTTTCATGCAGCAAACCACTCAGATGATCCACACTCTTTGATGCTGTATTGAGCTTCTCGGTTAGTTCTTCCCTGGAAATTTCAGGCTGCCATTGGGGTGTCTCTACAGCTAAAAATAAAGTAGTACAATTATTTGCATTAAAATCTTGCTACAAATAAAAATGAAACCGCTTATCTGAAATATTTATACGGTTTTCTTTTTTTTAAATAACAGCACTTCCTTCAGTTATAAGAAACACTAGGGAAATTTATCAGGCCCATCAAAAAGAAAGGAAAGATTTGCTAAGAGGAATCGAGTCACCTAATGGTTACCTTTATCCCACTCTGCTTATTGCTTTCTGAATCATATAGAATGTAAAAAGGAGTTAGACTGGAGGTATGTAATGTATATGTGCATTAATTCACATTCTTAATATCTGGTACAATGCTTTTAATAAAGTAATGATCTACAACGGACTTAGACCAAATGGCCAAATTATTATTTACCTCACACTAATTTAATTTAAATACTGGACATTTTTACGCCCTTCCTGCCCAAGGCCAATTTTCAGATTTCAGAGCAAATGTCAAAGTTTGAATGACAATCACACAGTCATGCGACATTGTACCCAAATTAATTTTTTTTTTCTTAAGACAGACAGAGCTTACTTTTGGTGGTTATTTCTCAATTTTGAGAAAAAAAATAAAAACATGTTTTTACAAATAATCTTTCATAAAATTTAGGCCAAAATTTATTCTGTTACATTTCTTTGGTTAAAAAAAAACCCCACATCAGGGTATATTATTTAGTCTGTGTGAATATTTTAGAGTCTATAAACTGTGACACACACAATATATATATATATATATATATATATATATATATATATATATATATATATATATATATATTGACCAAGCCCGAGGGACGAATATCAGAACAGCCAGCTATTGTGCATGATCACCGCCACAAAATCACCATAGTGACACTGCATTTGATATGGCAACAGTACGTAAATATATATTATATATATTTTTTTAAATTAAATTAAAAAAAAATTTTCCCCAACAATTTTTTTTTTTTTTTTTTACATACGGTTACCAGAGCAATGCAATGTCACCATAGTGACACTCTACTCTGGGTACTCTGGGGGTGATCAGGGATTCTTTTTTTTAGACTCTGACTGCCCATCACAGTTACGACCACTGTAATAAGCAATCTGTAACAATCTTCAAAGATTTCATTCATGAAACCTTGCTTACTGCTGTGAAGCTCTGATTGGTCACAGCTATCAAATGGTACAGGGCTGCTGGGATTGGCCCTGCTATCTTGTGATCGCTTTGACAAATCACAGAGATCACACAGTAGTAAGCAAGGCATCATGAATGGCCATATTGTTTACAATGACTGGTCACAGCGAACACATGATACCAGGTCTGCTCAAGCACATCCTCCCAGAAAAACAGAGCAATTAATCATGTGCTACAAGTGTAAAAAACACCAATGCTAAATACTGATCTCTTTGTATTAGCTTATTAATAAAACTGGAGTGTTTACCTGTTTTTAAATCAGAAGAACTAAGTAGCTGCTCTAGACTAGCTATGTGAGTGTTGGCAGAGGACACAGAATCGGTGTCTGTGGTTTCCATTCCTTCACCTTCTTCTCTAGCAACAGAGTACAAATCCAACACAAGGTCAGCTGGTCTTCTTTCTCTTAAGCTTTTCACTGGCTGCTGTGAACCTGTAGGATCTGCATATAAATAATAGAAAGGCAGAGTGAGAGAGAGAGAGAAAAAGGGAGAGTGAGAGAGAAAGTGTGTAAGTGTGTGTGTGTATGTGTTTGACATTTTCAAAGCCTGTCACTATCATTAGATTTCCCAAGCATGCACTAAATTGTAGATGTCATGTCAGCAAAATTAATAAATACATAAATATAAAAAAGTTAATTAGGGAAATAATGCTTAAAGAATCAGATTCCACCATGTATGGCCACTGTGAAGCATAAATACACATACACATGTAAGAGTTCGTATCTTTTGAGACACCGTTCTTTATTATTTTTAGGCTCCATGCACACTAGCATTTTTGAACTCCTAGAAGCTAATAGAGTTATCCTTTGTGTCCATGCACACTATTTTATGCTAGAAGCATTTTTCAAGCTTCAGCGTTTAGTAGAAAAAAAATGTGTTTTTACAAGTGTGCTCCCAGCAGAAAAAAAACAAAAAAGGTAACAAAAACGCTCCTAACAGCTACTAAAACAGCTTTTTCCAAGCGTTTTGTTCGTCTTCATGTACTGTAAAAATGCTAATAAAAAGCGAATGCAAAGCTTCTAAAATGCTACTATACAAGCCGGCACAAAAACAGAATCATCAGCTTTTTTCATCCAGAGTTTATTTCACTTATAAAAAACGCTAGTATGCATGGAGTGTTCTTGACTGTAATTAAAAGCAATATTGTCTAGATTTCAAAACGCAGTGCTGTTCTATTCTCATGCACTTCTATAATGCCTTAACGTTTTCTTTGTTTGCTCTGCTCTCATACAAGGAAAAATTTAACGCACATTCTTGAGCATTCAAGAAGCAAACTAATAGATTCTGCAAACATTTTTTAGATGTCGCTAATCTTTGCATACACAAACAGATGTTGTTCTCATTTGTCTCCCACACAATGCACCAGCTGAGTACATGCAATGCCTTGCGAAAATATTCACTTCCACCCCATTGGTATTTTTCCAGTTTTGTTTAGTTAAAAGCTAGAAACAAAATTGATTTATTGGGGCTTTGTACCATGTGATTTACACAACAATGCCTTTGACTATGAAGGTGCAAAATAGGATTTTTGCCTTACCTGTAAAATACTTTTCTTAGGGTAAATCACAGAGCACAGTGCACCTCCTTCATACTCATTAAAATAGTTATGCTGCCACCTTCAGGTGATTGAACAAAAGAAAAAAAAAAAAAGACAGAGTCCCCTCCTAGACATAACACCTCCCTGTTACTCAAGGCTTCCGTTTGTGTAGCAAGCCATAAACCACAAGTCAGAGGTGCAGGATCTTTGTGCTCCATGATATACTCCAAGAAAATAATTTTACATGTAAAACAAAAATCTTATTTTCTTTAATTGTACATCATGGGACACTGAGTATCATAACCATTACGATAGGGAATTCCCAAAACACTGAATATGAGAAGAGGGCAACAAGCCAACTGGGCCCAACCACTAAACCAGAACAGGTTAGAACCTCATGCAGCCTTCAAAACACATAAAGGGACATTCGGCCTGAAGAAGGGGCATAGGCCTCGATAACGCATCGTCATCACGCCAGAACCGGAAGTGACGTCCCGACACCGCAAAGCAGAGACCAGGAAGCGCCGGGAGCCACCGGCGTTTGCCCGTGTCAAAGCACTGCGGACCGGACTTTGCAACATCTTCCCTCCCAGAACTTGCTGGCGAACCCACTGGATATAGCTTGCAGTGGCTCACACTGATATGCTGTTTTACTCTCTATGTTTGTGAGTAGCACCTTTTATTATTTTAATAAAAGATTTTATCAATGGTTTACACTTAAAGGCGCACCTGTCTGCTTTTGCATCCTGCAAAACACGCCAACAAAGGTAGTATCCTCAGTGGTTCTAACATCTACATGGTAAAACTTTGTAAAAGTATTAACTGAAGACCAAGTAGCTGCTTTACAAAATTCAGCTACTGAAGCCTGATGATGAATAGCCCAAGAGGCACTAGCACAGTAGAATGAGTCACCAAAATGCGAAAATGGTGGAACTTTGCCCTTTAGACCATAAGCTTGAGAAAGCACCTGAAGCTTAGAACAACAAAAACAAAAAAACAACAAAGTCCTGGTTTAGAAGAAATGAGGAAACCAAGTTAGGGAAAAATGGTGGAAGAGGCTATATAACCACCTTGTCATGGTGGAGCACCTTGCAGGAAGAGAGTAGCCAGTTCCGCAACTCTGGAACTCAAAGTAATGGCAACCAGAAAAATAACCTTCCGAGTCAGGAGGACTAAAAGAATATTCTGGATGAGATTTTGTACAATATAGAAAGCACCAAGCTAAGGTTTCACGGAGTCCTGACCGTTGGAACAATACATGTGATACCTGGTACAAAGTCATGCACCAAGGAATGTGAACCAGTCTCTGAACAAAGACCAACAAAGCTGACATCTAACCCTTGATCATACTCCAGGCCAGACCTTGATCAACTTGAGACTGGAGAAAAAAGATAGGATGTGACCTACAACCTACTTGCGAGCATAAAATACCACAGCCTCGCACCAAGCAAAATAAGATTTCCAGGTTCTATGGTAAATCTTCCTAGAAGTCACCTTCTGAGCCTTCAGTAGGGTAGAAAACCCTGAATCAGACTCCACTGTCTCTCGGGAACCTGGCTTCAACAGCAATGCTGTTAAAGCGGAATTCCACCCAAAAGTGGAACTTCCGCTTTAAGTCCTCCTCCCCAGCTCCGGGTGCTGAAACTGAGCTTTTGGGGAGGAGGGGGGTGGGGAAGCCGTGGCCGGGTGCCCACAGTAGCAATGCCGGCGCCACGGAGGGGAGGGGGAGAGGAGCGAGGCTCCGTGCGGCTCCATCGCTGGACCGGGAGACAGGTGAGTGTCTGTTTATTAAAAGTCAGAAGCTACACTTTTTGTAGCTGCTGACTTTTAATAAACATAAGGAAAAGGTGGAACTCCACTTTAAAGCCAGCACTGTAAAGAAGAATGGAAGATTGGACCATTTCTAGCATCCATGAGATATACCAGTAAAAAAACAGAGTCTTGCTGGAGTGTAAAAGCATTGGGGTGTCCAACCACAATGTCCCTTTCCGCTAAGACATTCTACTGTAGAAGCCTGGAATGAAACTGGGCAAAGGACACTGCCTCAAAGGAGGCTACCATCTATACCGAACCATCATTCAAAGACAAATCACGATATTTGTCAACAACTTGAGAAAGTCCACTTGAGTCCTCAGAGTAAGACATTTGTCTGGAGGGATTATCACTCTTGCCTGGATGGTATCCAAAGTCAGGCCTAAATATTCAAATCTCTGTGTTGGGATTAAAGCCAATTTCTGCCAATTCAGAACACATCCGTAACTCTCCAGTGTGTGCACTGTGAGAGACCCATTATTCTCTAAACATTGAAGTGGATTGCTTCCTCGGAAGTACAATCGTCTAGGTACCCTATGACAGTGATACTCTGGGTATGCTGAAGCCTCAGAGCGTGAGCCAGGACCTTGGTGAACACTCAGCTGTGGCTTAGCAAAAAAACTGCGCCAAAGGTCTGAGGGTGCAGAAAACATGCATACTGGAAAGCCGCTAACATCTAATAAAAAGTACACTATAACATATTAATACATTACATAACTGCTGTGCTTCTCATCAAATAAAAATAAATAGCAAAAGAAAAACTAAAACATATAATCTAAAATCATAGTCCAGTGCAATATGTCTCTTCACATCACAAGACAGCCATAGACAGATTGAAATTCGGCCGGTTCAGCAGTACAAGCAGCCTATTTTTTCTCTTGCGATAGCCATCAGCAGTGATCATTGTATTCTTACAGTGGGGAAACTCTCTGAGAAATCTTCCAGGTTTCTGCTGGTTTCGATACCACTGAAAGAAGGATTCTTCTCTCTTGTCATGTGAAAAGCCCAGACCTTGAGGCTTTGGCATACTCCAAAAACCGCAGTTGGTGGCTGAAAAGCTTCCCCCATCAGAGTAGGCTTTAAATAATGCCTCCAGACACTTGTTTGAGGCATGTTTAAACACTGGGACTTCATTCACTGGGCACATGAGGTTCTTACTGAGATAAGAAACAGCCAGATCTATGAAAGGCAAACTGCATTTCTCACTCTCCATGGGGTATTGCATACCTTTTTGTTGAAACAAACACCTTGCTAGGGTGAACCCGGTCTGTGTACAAAAATGAGGATGTATAGAAAAGGACTGAGGTTCTTGTGGCAGCCTCCATAATCCAAATTCTGATGACTCGGGAAGAGGTCATTTCAAATTAGTACGGACAACTACTGTCCTTCATTACTGAGGGGGGTTGAGTAGGAGGAGGAATGTATCCATTTAAGACCCAGGTGGTTCAAACTGGCAAGGATTCTGGAAATCTGCTGCTGTACCCAAGCGATAGCAAATTGGAGTTTTCACAATGTCCCAGAAGTAGCAGAAATACAGGAGAGGTGGTCACAGCCGCAGGAGCAAACTGAACTCCAGAGCTTAAACTGCATTGGGTAGGGGGGCTGCTTTGGACCCTTCACCCCCTCTCTGCCATTGATGAGACACTGGCCTGCTGTCACATATATAAGGACCCTTGCTGGGCACAGCAATCCCAGCCAGCCAAGAGGACACTGAGCGAATAAGCATTAGTGTGCTGGTAACCCTAGGAAACTTTCCATTAAATCTGTCAGTGCCCCCTTGCCCACAAGCAAAGATGAATTGGCCCCTCAATACCTGCTGCAACCTGTAGTCCCATAAGGAAATCCCTGCTGTGACCTCTAGTTCTACAAGAAGGGCTCTGCTGCATTCTGTAAGCCCACAAGGATCAGTCTACCCTTGAACTGCCGATCCACATGTCCAAGATGGCTACCGTCAAAACACTTTGCCTCACTCATGACATTACAGCCATACTGCACATGCGTACAGTGCCCTTACTGTTCCAAAGTGAATGCAAGAGGTGGAGAAAAAGTATTTGCTTTCTGCATTTAGCGCTCAGAGCCTCCTGGGCCAAACCTTGCTTTGTACTGCTTAAGATTGCAGAGGAGGCAATCAATCACTAGACCAAGTACTACACTACAGAGTACACAAAGCACTACACTACACTTACTCTCACTGCTGTGGCCTGTGACTCTAGGGGGTCCAATCTTCATCTGCCACAAAGGCCTTCAGGGACTCGACTCCCCAGATGGGGTTTACTGCCCTGGATCTGTATAGCACCATACAGGTCAGCAAGGTAATATGTCATTGCACAGAGTCCTGTCCCGCAGGTCCAAGTGTCAACTGGTAACGTTACAGGCCAACCCCACATGTCCAGTGTGGGATCTGGCTACCATTCCTCTGAGCGTGTAAAGTGATTGTAAAGTCTCGCTTTTTTTTTTTTTTTTAATAACAAACATGTTATACTTACCTTCTCTGTGCAGTTAGTTTTGCACAGAGCAGCCCAGATCCTCCTCTTCTCGGGTCCCTCCCTCCTATCGAGTGCCCCCACAGCCAGCAGCTTCCTATGGGGGCACCCGAGTAAAGTCAGAGATCCGTGTATCCATTCAGACCCGGCCCCTCTTTCCCCTGATTGGCTGACTGACTTTGATTGACAGCCACGGGAGCCAATGGCGCTGCTGATGTGTCTCAGCCAATCAGGAAGAGTGTCCCGGATGGCTTAGACATTCGTGGGCATCGCTGGAGAGAGATGGGGCTCAGGTAGGTAATTAGGGGGTGCTGGGGAGGCTGCTACACACAGAAGGTTTTTTATCTTAATGCATAGAATGCATTAGGATAAAAAAAACCTTCTGCCTTTACAACTCCTTTAAAAAGCCGTATGAAACTTGATCCAAAAAAATGGAGTCAGGTATTCTGACAGCCACTGGGAATCATTCTTGCCAGACAAATCTATTAACCTTCTATGAGGAGGTAAGCTGCCATCTAGATAAAGGAAGGCCTGTAGACGTGGTGTACCTGGATTTTGCAAAAGCATTTGATACAGTTCCACATAAACGTTTACTGTACAAACGAAGATCCCTCAACATGGATCAAAGGGTGAGCACCTCGATTGAAAACTGGCTACAGGGGCGAGTCCAGAGGGTGGTGATAAATGGGGAATACTTAGAATGGTCTGGTGTAGAAAGTGGGGTTCCCCAAGGTTCTGTCCTAGGACCGATCCTATTCAATTTATTCATAAACGATGTGGAGGACGGGGTGACCAGCTCAATCTCAATATTTGCGGATGATACCAAGCTAAACAGGGCAATACATTCTCCACAGGATGTGGAAGCCTTTCAAGAAGATCTGAATAAATTAATTGGGTGGGCAGACAAGTGGCAAATGAGATTTAACGTAGAAAAATGTAAGATAATGCATTTGGGTACCAAAAACATAAACGCAAACTACTCACTAGGGGGAGAGCCTCTGGGGAATCTAGGATGGAAAAAGACCTAGGGGTCCTAGTAGAGAACAGGCTCAGCAGTGGCATGCAATGCCAAGCTGCTGCAAGCAAAGCTAGCAAAGTACTGGCATGCATCAAGAAAGGGATCAACGCCAGAAATAAATCAATAATTCTCCCACTATACAAGTCACTGGTGAGGCCACACCTGGAATATGCCGTCCAATTCTGGGCACCAGTCCTCAGGAAGGATGTCCTGGTATTGGAAAGGGTTCAGAGAAAGGTAACAAAGCTAATTAAGGGATTGGAGGACCTTAGTTATGAGGAAAGATTGCAAACACCAAACTTATTCTCTCTGGAGAAGAGACGCTTGAGAGGGGATATGATTTCAGTGTACAAATACTGTGCTGGTAACCCCACAATAGGGACGAAAGTATTCAGCGCAAGGGAATACACAAAGACACGCGGGCATTCACTAAAAATAGAAAAAAAGCGTTTTAACCTTAAAATGCGTAGAGGTTTCTTTACAGTAAGAGCAGGGAGGATGTGGAATTCTCTTCCACAAGCAGTAGTTTCTGCTGGGAGTATAGATAATTTCAAAAAACTATTAGATGCACATCTAAGGGACCACAACATTGAGGGATATAAAATGTAATACTGACATAAAAACGCACACATAGGTTGGACTTGATGGACTTGTGTCTTTTTTCAGCCTCACTGACTATGTAACTATGTAAAAAGTAATTTTATGTGGTGTTCACGAATGATTAAAATACAAGATTACAGGATAATATTCCAAAGAGAAAAGTATTAGTAACTGGTAAAATTTCACGCTTACTTGTGACAGTAACTTCACTCTTAACTTGGAAGAGCTGGGTTTCTACTTTGGACAGCTGCTGCTGCAGAGTCTCTACAGTCTTCCTGTGATCATCTTGTAAACGTCTCACTTGGTCCCTAAAGTTATTGCGTTGTGCTTCATTTTGAGCACTGAGCTGACTCACTACCTGAGTGTGCTCAGTCTTCAGCACCATGTTTTCGGACTGCACTGTACACAACCTACAGGATAAAAGGAAATATGAAAGAAAACACATTCGGTATACAATTAACCCATTAATAATATTCGCTTTAAAAATGTAGTCAATATCTTAAAGTGGAGTTCCACCCAAAAGTGGAATTTCCGCTTTAAGTGTTGGTGACCCCCTCTGACATGCCTGGCATGTCATTTTTTGGTGGGGGGGTGGGGGGCGGATACCTGGTTTTGACAAGTATCAAGCCTCCCACTTCTTCTCCTGGCACTGCAGCACCGGAAGGAAGTTCACCTTTTCCCCCCTTCCGTCCTGGCAATCTTCTGGGACACGTCAAATGTCCTAGAAGATTGCCTGGCCATTCAGAACGCTTCAGCGACATGCACAGTGGGCGCCTGGCTGTGAAGCCATAACCGGGCACCCACAGTTGCAATGCCGGCGCCGCACGGAGGAGGGGGGAGAGCAGCAGGGGAACAGGAAGACGCATCCCTGGACCAGGGGACAGGTGAGTGTCTGATTATTAAAAGCTTTTTGTAGCTGCTGACTTTTAAATGGGTGGAACTCCGCTTTAAGTTCTTTTTAAGGTTCCACATTTGTCAATACTGCAACAGATGGGTCTCCATCCGTGTCTTTTCCAGAGTTACCCACATACTTAAAACTATTTCAGTGACATGACTCTCTTCTTAATGGTGGTCAAGGAGCTTCTCTTGAAAAGTCACCGCTGGAACATCAAGGAGGGACCCAACCACAGGACAACTCTGGGCATCACTGGAAGTTGAATATTAGTAAAAACAGAAACCATAAAATGCTTTAAAATTTAGTTGGTCTACCGTGTGGACTGCTAGAAGATCTTTTTCTATGTCAACTGGATAGACTAATGTAGGCCATACATAGAGCCACCATCTACACCAGCGAAGATGAAGGAATCCTCCCCGCTGTGCTATTGTATTCTGACAGCGGGAACTCCTTTGCTGCCAGAATACACACTGATCGGTGCTGCAGCCGACTGGCTGCAGGCGGTGAGCAAATTAAAGTTTTCAAAAGTCAATCGTTAAATCAACTTCTGTTAAAATTGGAGCAGCCATTGATGGAATTTTGATCCCTCTATGACCAGCTTTTTAGCAGAGCCTATGAAGACATTAACTGCATTCATCTAATAAAGAAATGTTGGTATATGATGAAGTTTGAAGATACTGTTTAGAGATACTGTTATCAATAAAATTTCCTTGAACTGGGCAGACTCATTTGGTATTCTTCATTATCCTTAGATCACTAATAGGAAAAGGCCAATGATGTGGGAAAATTGTGGACTTATCACAGATGATCAAATGGAAAGTTCCAATGAAACAGCTACTGAAGATCTGAACACAAAGGGTCAGTCTAGAGCTATGTTAACAGAGCTACACTAAGCCATATACCACAAGGAAGTCATCCATTACCTTTGTCTCCTTTACAAATTGCAGCTTAATATAGTCCAATTCCCTACCCATAGGCCAGCATAATAAATATCTGATCTCCACTGCTTATACCACTCCTCCTGTCTCTTCCACCTAGCTTAAAAGAGAACACTGAGAACTGAGCGATCAAAAACTGCTGACTGCAGAGTTCTTGGTCTTCAGGGAGCAAAAAGCAGTGACCGTTAGTCTCCAGCTCTGTACTCTGCCCCTCAAGCGCTGACTGGATCAGGAGCTCGACAGAGCCTGGACCGGCTGAGTGATTTCAACCAACCACTGATTTTAGCCTGCTATCAACTGAATATGGGTGAAAGGAGTGCAGAACTAAGTGCACTCCCGTGACCCACAGGAGAAGGCCAAAAGAGCTTTGACCCGTTTTCTCTGTTAACATCATTAGCTGTCCAATCCACATTGGCTTTGCCATTCCTTTCTTCCCCACCTCAACCTGTCACCACTCTCCAATTCTATAAAATTCCTTTCCAGTTCACGAACGCTCCTTTGCTTTTTTCTTTTCCCCTCCCTGATTTTTATCTGCGGTCTGCATTAGCCATCTGTTTTTTTTTCTCCACACTGCTCTACAGGAATCTTTTCAGTTTGTTACTTTGTCATCATCTACTAGTCCTTCTCTGTTGTCATTCTTCTCTCCTTATTTGTGGACATCAGCGTAGAGCCCTAGGTTGCTGCCAGCTCCTTTTTTTAAAATGTATTCTTTATTGCTAACTGACCCCTTGACTGTATATTATCCTGTATATTACTGTATACTATTATCGCCCACAATAAAATATATGTAAAAACCCGCGCACACTTAATCAAGAGAAACGAATAACAGGATCTTAAATCTTAGATACAATTGTTCATATAATATCTCAAAACAAATGCAGCGCTGCATTTGTTTTGAGATATTATCACCCACAGCCTTTATCAAGCTCCATTAGAAGTATCCTATTGCATCTCATTGCCATTTTAATTACAGCTACTACGCCAGGTTAGTCCCTCCTCCCTGCCAATTTATAGAGATGTTTTAATATATGTATTTTGTAAAATGTTTGTATTGTTTATTGAATTCATTACCATTGGATTGGATGGCTATTTCCAAAATCTCATAGACTTGATGAAATCACAGTGATTGTCAAGTTTATATAGTTTTTAAATTTTTTATGTAACTATTGATCTAACCTGATTGTCAAACTCATTACCATTGGAGTGAAATGGATATCTCCTAAATATCATAGAAAAGTCATGCCAAAATTGTGCCACCATCCTAAATTTAGACAGAGAGAAAGGTAAAAACTCTGGGCATACTATAAGCCAAGAGAAAAAACCGAATTTATGGACTTTGTCGGCATAAATGAAACTGATGGTTTTATAAAAGAAAATATAGTTTATTAGCTCATAGACATCATTAAAAAAGAGGACACGTTGCAACGTGTCAAATACAATAAATGTATATCAAAAGATAATACACCAGAGGTACAAATATAGAACAGTATGAAACTGGTTCCACATGAATCAGGGGTGATACTAGTACCAAACCCGAAATCACGGATGGGCATGAAAGAGGAGGTTGACGCGTTTCGCACCAATGTGCTTCTTCTGGACCTTAATACTCTTCAAGCTATGGATTATATAAATATAACAAATGACATACCAGTTGATATTGCACATAATCATCTTAACATTTCATTACATTTGGTTCAAGCATATTGTCTATATTCACCATGACTGCTTCATTTGTGGTTCACAGTTCCCCAAATTTGGCTAAACATCAGGGGGGCAGGCACAGGAGACCCAAAAATACCGCCACATCCAATATAGGGATATCTAGGTAGAAATTTAGGTTGACTTAGAGCAATTATAACTATTGTTAAACTTATTCGAATATACTGTGGAAAGGTCCATGTCCTACCTAATAGTTTATAACATGATGGAAGGGTGCTGTTTAGATCCAATAATGGTATCGGACAAGTATACTTAAGTGTGTTAGTTAATGCCGCAATCTTTATCGTGGATCTGGGACAAGTAAAAAAATGATGAAAAAACAGTATAAGGAATACAAAATCTATAGTGTGTTTAGTTCGCATGCTCATGATGAGAGATATAGGTAAATAATTTGTAATTACCCAAGAGGCCCAGGATACGTGGTCCCGAAAGGACAAATTCCCCCACTGACCCAATAGGCAGCATCTCCTAATATGTGGCTCCACTCTAATAGCGTCTCAAGGTAAAGAAATGGCGCCTAGCGCCACGGGTACCTAGCAGTTGAAAAGATCTGTCAGAAGTATCCGAATGGTCTAAGGCACAAAAAAGGGGGGTAGTTGTCAAGGTACCTGATATGTGTTGAAAACGGCCAGCCTGACCGGTGTCCTATGGTCCAGATGGAGAGCTGCTGATGTCTGCCATGGGTAGAGGCCGGTTTTTATCTCCCGCCGCGCCGCGTGTACGCCGCCCCATGAGGGCGGCGTATGACGTCACTAGGCGGCGACGTCCAGTAGCGGCGCGATGTGCGTCTCAACAGGCGGCGCATGCTCATTGGAGAATGCGCCGCCTGCAAGGAAGGGCAATAGCCGTAGGTGCCAGAACAGCAGGGAGATGGCGGAACATAGAGTCCTAGATCGCCCAGCCGACGCACCCACTCAGCCCATTCACAACACGCTCCTGTAAGGGAGCGCGTGAGGTGCATATGCCTGCCCCATCCGATGCGCGCCCATCAGGGGAAAGTGAATCACAACACCCATGAGCAGTCTGATACCACAAAACTTTATGAAAAATAAAACAATTTATGCATATATTGTATGTGTATGGGTGAAGGGAAAAACAAACGAAAAGATACAGGGAGGATCAGAGAGAATACCATCCATCATATTTCCATACCAAGGCAAATAATAGATTGATGTCCATACCAAAGAGGAGGATATACTCTATTATTAGACAAACCAATCAAAACAAAAGCAAATAGAGGAAAACCACATCAAAGGGGATAAAGAGCGAAAGGCAAAAAACATGAATAGGGGGGGGGGGGAAGTATGTTGAGCAATATGAAATTAAGACTGTAAAAATATTATCTAATATATATAATGATTATAGAAAAGGTTTGTAGCTCAAAGATTCATTGAGGCCTGTTTTTTCAGTGGCCTTAAGGGAATAGATCCAACGTTTTCGCGTTGTAAAATGATCTTATCAAATTCCCCCCCTCTTGGGTTTTCTATGATTCTTTCCAAAGCTGCAAAGCGGACAACTTCTGTACTATTATTATGATATAAGCCTAGATGTCTCCCTATTGGTGTTGAAAGTATATTCTTATTACCATAATAAATATGGTCTTTGATACGTCGCCAAAATTGGCGTTTCGTCTTTCCTATGTAGAATGCTCCACATTCACAAAACATAATGTAAACAATGCCAATAGTTTGGCAGTCGACAAATTGCTGTATTTTGTGTAATCTACCATTAGGCAAATACATAGTCTGGTTTTCGAAAATCCAGTGGCAAAAGTTGCACCCTCCACACTTCCATGTGCCACAGGGAGGATCAGGATTCTCCTCTAGTGGCCGATGGAAATGGCTTTGTGTGACTTTATTTTTGATGGATTGTGCCCGTTTATATGTAATTTCAGGATTGTCCCTGACATATTTCTTTAAGATGTTATCATTGGTCAATAAGTGCCAGTGTTTGCTCAAAATTCTTTTAATAGCCTTGTGCTGTTTAGTATAGGGAGTTATGAAGCGGACTGTTGAATCTGACCCTTTTGGATGTCCAAGCGCCATAACTTCCTGTCTTTGACGGTTATGTGCCTTATTGAATGCCTTGCGTAGGAGGGTGCGCGGGTATCCTCTATGAAGCAACCTCTCACGTAATGCATCTGCCTCTCTTTTAAACGATGCATCATCTGAACAAATCCTTTGGAGTCTAAGAGGACCTTTGGTTCAGAGTATACCATATTCACAATATCTTAGACTCCGAAGGATTTGTTCAGATGATGCATCGTTTAAAAGAGAGGCAGATGCATTACGTGAGAGGTTGCTTCATAGAGGATACTCGCGCACCCTCCTATGCAAGGCATTCAATAAGGCACATAACCGTCAAAGACAGGAAGTTATGGCGCCTAGAAATCCAAAAGGGTCAGATTCAACAGTCCGCTTCATAACTCCCTATACTAAACAGCACAAGGCTATTAAAAGAATTTTGAGCAAACACTGGCACTTATTGACCAATGATAACATCTTAAAGAAATATGTCAGGGACAATCCTGAAATTACATATAAACGGGCACAATCCATCAAAAATAAAGTCACACAAAGCCATTTCCATCGGCCACTAGAGGAGAATCCTGATCCTCCCTGTGGCACATGGAAGTGTGGAGGGTGCAACTTTTGCCACTGGATTTTCGAAAACCAGACTATGTATTTGCCTAATGGTAGATTACACAAAATACAGCAATTTGTCGACTGCCAAACTATTGGCATTGTTTACATTATGTTTTGTGAATGTGGAGCATTCTACATAGGAAAGACGAAACGCCAATTTTGGCGACGTATCAAAGACCATATTTATTATGGTAATAAGAATATACTTTCAACACCAATAGGGAGACATCTAGGCTTATATCATAACAATAGTACAGAAGTTGTCCGCTTTGCAGCTTTGGAAAGAATCATAGAAAACCCAAGAGGGGGGGAATTTGATAAAATCATTTTACAACGCGAAACACGTTGGATCTATTCCCTTAAGGCCACTGAAAAACCAGGCCTCAATGAATCTTTGAGCTACAAACCTTTTCTATAATCATTATATATATTAGATAATATTTTTACAGTCTTAATTTCATATTGCTCAACATACATTTTTCCCCCCCTATTCATATTTTTTGCCTTTCGCTCTTTATCCCCTTAGATGTGGTTTTCCTCTATTTGCTTTTTTGTTTTGATTGGTTTGTCTAATACTAGAGTATATCCTCCTCTTTGGTACGGACATCAATCTATTATTGCCTTGGTATGGAAATATGATGGATGTTATTCTCTCCGATCCTCCCTGTATCTTTTCGTTTGTTTTTCCCTTCACCCATATACATACAATATATGCATAAATTGTTTTATTTTTCATAAAGTTTTGTGGTATCAGACTGCTCATGGGTGTTGTGATTCACTTTCCCCTGATGGGCGCGCATCGGATGGGGCAGGCATATGCGCCTCACGCGCTCCCTTACAGGAGCGTGTTGTGAATGGGCTGAGTGGGTGCGTCGGCTGGGCGATCTAGGACTCTTTGTTCCGCCATCTCCCTGCTGTTCTGGCACCTACGGCTATTGCTCTTCCTTGCAGGCGGCGCATTCTCCAATGAGCATGCGCCGCCTGTTGAGACGCACGTCGCCGCCTAGTGACGTCATACGCCGCCCTCATGGGGCGGCGTACACGTGGCGCGGCGGGAGATAAAAACCGGCCTTTACCCATGGCAGACATCAGCAGCTCTCCATCGGGACCATAGGACACCGGTCAGGCTGGCCGTTTTCAACACATATCAGGTACCTTGACAACTACCCTCCTTTTTTGTGCCTTAGACCATTCGGATACTTCTGACAGATCTTTTCAACTGCTAGGTACCCGTGGCGCAAGGCGCCATTTCTTTACCTTGAGACGCTATTAGAGTGGAGCCACATTTTAGGAGACGCTGCCTATTGGGTCAGTGGGGGAATTTGTCCTTTCGGGACCGCGTATCCTGGGCCTCTTGGGTAATTACAAATTATTTACCTATATCTTTCATTATGAGCATGCAAACTAAACACACTATAGATTTGGTATTCCTTATACTGTCTTTTCATCATTTTTGTACTTGTCCCAGATCCACGATAAAGATTGCGGCATTAACTAACACACTTAAGTATACTTGTCCGATACCATTATTGGATCTAAACAGCACCCTTCCATCATGTTATAAACTATTAGGTAGGACATGGACCTTTCCACAGTATATTCGAATAAGTTTAATAGTTATAATTGCTCCAAGTCAACCTAAATTTCTACCTAGATATCCCTATATTGGATGTGCCGGTATTTTTGGGTCTCCTGTGCCTGCCCCCCTGATGTTTAGCCAAATTTGGGGAACTGTGAACCACAAATGAAGCAGTCATGGTGAATATAGACAATATGCTTGAACCAAATGTAATGAAATGTTAAGATGATTATGTGCAATATCAACTGGTATGTCATTTGTTATATTTATATAAACCATAGCTTGAAGAGTATTAAGGTCCAGAAGAAGCACATTGGTGCGAAACGCGTCGACCTCCTCTTTCATGCCCATCCGTGATTTCGGGTTTGGTACTAGTATCACCCCTGATCCATGTGAAACCAGTTTCATACTGTCTTATATTTGTACCTCTGGTGTATTATCTTTTGATATACATTTATTGTATTTGACACGTTGCAACGTGTCCTCTTTTTTAATGATGTCTATGAGCTAATAAACTATATTTTCTTTTATAAAACCATCAGTTTCATTTATGCCGACAAAGTCCATAAATTCGGTTTTTTCTCTTGGCTTATAGTATGCTCAGAGTTTTTACCTCTCCTAAATATCATAGATTAGTATTGTCAAATCTATTACCAATTAATGCATACATTGTGTGGCTAATTTATAATATACAGTATTGTCTATGTTGTTGATGTACATCACTATAATTTTTATAGGAGATATTTATGGTAGGTTTTCACTTTTTATTGTTCTCTTGTACACTAGCCAAGAGAAAAGAGGACTCCTTGTGGTATCAAAATTCTAAAAAGGGGTAATTCACACGGTCCTGGCATAGGACTAGAAAAATATGGATAATTTAACTTTTTTTTTTAAAGGTTTGGTCATTTGTATGTGTGTATATATATATTAATAAATAAATAAATAAATAAATATATATATATATATATATATATATATATATATATATATATATATACACACACACACACATACACAGTGAGGAAAATAAGTATTTGAATTTTTAAACTATTTATTTGTATGATACAGCTGGAAATAAGTATTTGAACACCTGAGAAAGTCAATGTTAATATTTGGTACAGTAGCCTTTGTTTGCAATTACAGAGGTCAAACATTTCCTTTAGTTTTTCGCCAGGTTTGCACACACTGCAGGAGGGATTTTGGCCCACTCCTCCACACAGATCTTCTCTAGATCAGTCAGGTTTCTGGCCTGTCGCTGAGAAACACAGAGTTTGAGCTCCCTCCAAAGATTCTCTATTGGGTTTAGGTCTGGAGACTGGCTAGGCCAAGCCGGAACCTTGATATGCTTCTTACAGAGCCACTCCTTGGTTATCCTGGCTGTGTGCTTCGGGTCATTGTCATGTTGGAAGACCCAGCCTTGACCCATCTTCAATGCTCTAACTGAGGGAAGGAGGTTGTTCCCCAAAATCTCGCAATACATGGCCCCGGTCATCCTCTCCTTAATACAGTGCAGTCGCCCTGTCCCATGTGCAGAAAAATACCCCCAAAGCATGATGCTACCACCTCCATGCTTCACAGTAGGGATGGTGTTCTTGGGATGGTACTCATCATTCTTCTTCCTCCAAACACGTTTAGTGGAATTATGACTCAAAAGTTCTATTTTGGTCTCATCTGACCACATGACTTTCTCACATGACTCCTCTGGATCATCCAAATGGTCATTGGCAAACTTAAGACATGCCTGGACATGTGCTGGTTTAAGCAGGGGAACCTTCCGTGCCATGCATGATTTCAAACCATGACGTCTTAGTGTATTACCAACAGTAACCTTGGAAACGGTGGTCCCAGCTCTTTTCAGGTCATTGACCAGCTCCTCCCGTGTAGTTCTGGGCTAATTTCTCACCTTCCTTAGGATCATTGAGATCCCACGAGGTGAGATCTTGCATGGAGCCCCAGTCCGAGGGAGATTGACAGTCATGTTTAGCTTCTTCCATTTTCTAATGAT